>OY756405.1:5203114-5803114 GCA_963576865.1 Anania hortulata
TGTATTATTATTGCAAGTAAGTTTTAATACAGAGTTCTTGATGTTACTTTTTAAATAATCACAAATATCCTGAAGCTTGTAAGATCCTTTAGGAATTTCAATGATCTCATTTTCGCCATAATGAAATTTATTGTTTCGTTCATCGATATTAGGGATAGAGTTGAAGGTCGAAAAATACAAAAGACCACATTCGTAGTCTCCTCGAAGTTCCAATGTTGGAGAATAGTTGTTTGTTAAAGTTGCTCCTCTACCAGTTATAGACACAGTGAAAGACATTTTTATACTAACACTTTTATTTATTTCATTCATTATTTAAATGCTTTTTTCCAATAATTTCTTAAAAATTTTATACAACGATGACCACATTTGTAGTGCCAAACGCTTGATGTCGTGCATAATTATAGTTTACAGGCAAGTTAACCACTCAGCCCTCGGGAGTGAAAATTGACAATGTCAAATTTTGTCATCAGCTGATCAGTCCATTTTTTTTGCGAAGTGTTGCCTTTCATAAAAAACTGAACTACTTCTCAATCAAACCGTATTTTGTTATTCTGTGAACGACAGTTTACTCAAACTAACATGTTTTCTATCTTTACGTATCAAAATGCAGGCGATTATTGATAAAGTATATTTGTTCTGCATGATCAAAGTCCACAAAGTAACATTCGCGACGTATTAGTGCCTATTGTAATAAAACATGCTTATCAAAGGTAAAAAGGTAAAAAGGTAAAGGTTGCAGGAAGCCGCTGGATGCGAGCCGCTTTCAACCGGCCAATCTGGAAGTCACTGGGGGAGGCCTATGTTCAGCAGTGGACGTCCTGTGGCTGAAATGATGATGATGATGATGATGCTTATCAAGATAAATTACAACATTAAACTAACTCATTATATAAACAAATCCATTCAAAGACCCCGTGATGTTTATAAAACACCACTTGAAATCCGACACGACTAAGCAAAAAATGCCATCTTGAGTGCTAGAGATGTTGCTCTACTTTTTGTAGTCTTATCGATCTATCGATATTTGTTCACTATGTATGGTTTAAGTACAAATAAATAAAAACACATAGCCTTATTCAAAATTTTGTTTTATTAAGATTATTACGTGATTACATATATACAGGGTGTCCCCCAATAATATTTATTTTATATAATATTACTTGGGGAATAATATAAATTTTTGCAGACATTTTCAATTTTTAAATGTATTGAGAAGCCAAAGTTAGTACATTAATTTCTAAATTCTTTTTAAGAGTCTCGGATTCTAAGGTGTAATGTACATAGGTTATAAATATAAGAAATGTCAAGAAACTGATTTGGTTGTTATTTCCAATGATTAATGTAACAATTTTGCACATCATGTACAATGACGACCTCCGTAGTCGAGAGGCAAGCATACAAGTGCTTAAGCTACTTACCATAGGATCAGAGCAATGTATGTGATGTTGTCCAATATTTATTTATTATTTATTAAAAAGATAAGAAATAACTCAAATTTTACAAAATATCAAAGTAGTTATTTCCAATTTAACATAAAAATGAAACAATTTTGCACAACATGTACAATTTAAAAGAGAAGAAATATCTCAAAATATATAAAAATATTAAACTTAATACTTTCATACACAGCTTTCATGAAATTACTATCAAATTAATTATTTATGGATAATTGGGAAGAAATGAAAGGAAGAAAAAGCAGTACTATGATGATGATGATGTGTGATAAAATTTAAAACAATTATCAATACACAATGGCACATTACAAACTTCGCAACAATACATGGTTTTTTGCGTCGGTTTTCCTTCGCGTGGTGGATGTGGATGAACCATGACAAGTTGAAATCATGGTTATTCTTTTTTTGTCTTGCCATGATAATACCGTAACATCGCCGGAATGTCTGGCAATCAGCTCTCCCCGTTTAAGTGGAGCCTTACTTATCAGAACGGGAACGTCTTGACGGGATGGTCTAAAGGTACCGACACAGTCTGCTTCTTCTCCTCTGCCACCTCCTCCTCCCTGAGTTCTCATTTCTCGCCTCCTCATAACTTCCCTCACCAAACTTACCAACTCAGGGGGACGTCCTCATCCGTCGACCATACTTCATTTAACGGCTGTCCCACATCCCATTGTTGTTCAACCCTACTGCCCCGGTTCTGATTCCCACGACTACGTGCATACCTTCCTCTCCCACGCACACTCCGAACACCTCTACGTCTACTTTTACCACGTCTTTCACTCCTTTCCCTTTTACCACCTTGAGCTACAAAGGCTTGGTTCGGGGACACAAATAAAGCGTGCGAATCTGGGATAAAAAAAATCCGTCTTCTTCATCGAGATCCTCTTCTGGGATGCCACCTACATTTTCCTCGCCATCTTGCGCGTCGAGCGGTTCGCCATATTGGTTGTATATTCGCAAGACGAATTCCCGTGGCACGCTTTAAAAATAATTACTATTATTAGCAAGAAAAAATACGTCAGTAAACTGGATGACTCGGAAACAAATACTAGTGATCAGCGTATATATATACATATATATATATATATTTATGTTATGCATATATATTATGAGACTAGTATTTATACAATAGGTTGAACGAGGAACATACTTGTACAGATTATTATTAGATTAATATGAGACCAATAGTGAAATCAAGTAAAAACAGACCTGTAGAAGTGTTTCCCACTCAACCAAACATCCTGTGTATATTTAATAAATATACACCCATAAAGTACTTAAGTAAATTAGATCAAGAAATATATTAACTTACGAATCGGACGGCTGGTGAAGCCTGATTGGTGACCGGGACCTCTCTTGACTATTAGGGCGTTGTGGTGACGTCAAGGAAGAATATGGAGGAGCTTCTGGTGACGACGATCGTGGAGAATCCCCTGGTTCGTCATTCTTCGAAAAATACCAAAAATAAAAAAAAATCTGAGTAGAATAGCTTAATAAGCGTATGCAGTTTAAAGCATTAAGTTATTCATATTCATAACATAACTGCAAAAAAAAAACAATACCAAATTAAAAATCAGCGAAGAAGCAAGAAAACAAGATGCTTATCTTGAACCCATGTTAGTTTAAAATAAAAACTGTAACTGTTGTTAGAAATAGTATTAGGCGATGAAGGGTATTTACCTAATATGAGTAAAAAGCTGTTTGTTTTTATAAAACAATCATCCTTTATCGCTTATCGCTAGTAAGAATGGCTGTTATCTCGTTATCATTCATAAAGCACCATTGCATTGCATTAATATTTTTGAAAAGTACCTTTTGTAATAAAACTAATGTTTTCTCCATCCTAACGAAAAAATACACATTAAATATTTGTACAATATCTAAGAATAACTATGGTCTTATTGTGGTGTTATTACCTCATCGCCACTGTCACCGTACTATCATTAACATCGTCCTCGTCCTCGGCGTATAGCTGAGCAACGAAGTCCGCAGGGGCCTCTTCGTTTACACGCCAAGACATTCTAAAAAAAATTCAACAATGACTAAAGTAATAAAACATAATTATACTAAATTATTACTACTACTTGTCAGCATTTAAACGTATTCTTTACACCAACGCATACTTTATAGTACAAAATTAAACATTAAATTATTACTAAATATCACCATCGAAATCAATAGGCAGTACAAAATAACAACATTTTATCGTACAAACTATCGACAGTTCGACACTACATTTCGTGCATATCAAAACACCCACGAAAAGTTTCCCATTGAACACCCACCACTATGGCCGTAGCTTCATATAAATAAAGGTCAAAATGGCGTGCTAGAAGCTGAAAGCCAACACCGCCGTTTTGGATGCTTTACGTTAAATGTGTAATTTTTACTACATATTATTTGTGAAATTATGAATGAATTTATTCAGATGATTGTTGAAAACCAGATCCTATGACCTATTGTATTCAACTACTAGCATATTTTTATATAAATCACTCGGTAATCGCATAAAATGTGCAAATAAGGTTTTTCACTTTCTTTCTCACTTTCAATTACTAAAATTACGATTTATTACTTGCAACCATTTATCTAAAATTACTTATTATAAGCTGAATAACACACTTTGTAACTGTTCAATGTTGAACTTTACGTATACAGTACCTCGAGTAACCGATAGATGGCGCTGTGCCTTTCTGAATCGCGGTGACACTTTTTTGTGAATTCTCGATATATACCAAATCGTGTTACGAAATAAATAGACGAATTGCTCATGGAATTTTGGTTTTATTCAAGTTTCCTACTAGTGGGCTTTTTAGGACTTGTTCATGGTCCTTCGCTATTGCCGGTATAAGGCGATACTGTGAAGTAGACCTAGTGCACTGTCCATTGCGGCGCCGACGAGGTTGCGGATTGCTGCCTATGGTGCTAGACAGCTGTTAAAGCAGCAACAGGCGGCGGCGAGCGGTATTGCGGCCTACGTCAGAGGCACGGGGGAAGCCCCTCACTGACATCACCACTTCGGACCTCGTCATTGGCTGCAGGGGGAGCACCCCCTAGGACATCCTGCTATCAACAGGACAAAGCCAGAAGTGACGTCATCGTCGTCAAGTGTGAGTTGTGTTACGGACAGAAAATTGTGAGTACATTTTGAACCTTATTGACAAGAAGTTTTAAACTTGGAAAATTTGTGATAGTGCATGTAAACTGTGAAGAGTTACAAAATTTACAAGTGTCGTCAGGGACTTAGAATAATTTCGTGAATTGTGAACTGACGGGGAATCCACGCCGATTTTTGCCCTAAGTGCTAAACACTTATAAAATTTTCGAACACTTTCATATGAACTTGTAAAAATTTAAGTTTTTTGTATTACATAATGGCAGACATTCTTTTACTACTGACAAATGTTCCTAAGGAGCGTATTACTTTGTCTTATGTGGAAGTACGTTTAGAAAGTTTGGAACAACAATGGTCTGTGTTTTTAAATAATCATCATAAGGCTGTAGGGGAAGGTCACGATCCAGACCAAGATTATAGTTATGATAAAACAGAAGAGGAATACATAGATTATAAGTCATTGTTAAGGGAAAAAATGTTAACATTAAATCCAAAATCAATTGTATCTAAAATCACCCGGGAAGTGAATAAGGAAAGTGAACACCGATCTAGTGTGAGGTTACCCGAGATATCAATTCCCAAGTTTTCTGGACATTACGCAGAGTGGGTTAGTTTTCGTGATATGTTCATTTCCGTTATTGACAAAATTTCTAATATTGACGACGTGCAGAAACTTCACAATCTCAAAGGTTGTTTAACTGGCGAAGCGGAGCAATTGTTAAGGCATATTCCACTAACCGCGTGTAATTATAAAATCTGCTGGTCTCAGTTAGAAAATCGTTACAATAATAAGAAATATTTATCCAACTGTATTTTAAAACGAATAACTGGGCTTTGACTTCTGAATCTTCAGGCGGGTTAAGACAATTGTTAGATACAACTAAAGAGTGTTTACATGCATTGGGTAATTTCGGTATTAACACAAGTTCTTGGGATGTTTTGGTAGTTTTTTTGGTTTGTCAGAAACTGGATTCAGAATCTAGAAAACTATGGGAACAAGATATTACCACCTCTAATCAAGAACTTCCAACCTTTAAAGAATTTTTAAGTTTTTAGAAAAAAGGTTCAGATCATTGGAATTTTTAGATACAAAGGTTCAAAAATCTAATTGCACTCATCTTGCTACCACTGCCTTGTCGTGTATATTTTGTTCAGACAATCACAAATTATGCAATTGTATAAGGTTTTCTAAGGAATTAATTGATTCAAGGCGAGATTTTGTCCAAGCTCAACACTTGCGTTTTAATTGTCTAAATTCTGGTTATTCTGTTTACTCATTCGCCAGGAGGAATCTAAACTCCTACTGGCTTTGAGGGAACTGCAGGCGGCCAAGGAACGGATTGAGCAACTGAATAGGGAAAGTGAAGACAATGAGAGGATACTGTTGGATGTGCTGGACAGTAATAGTAAATTAAAGAAAGAGATGGCTGAGCTGCACACCAGCTACGGCTTATTAATTGACGAACGTGACAAGTTACAATCCGTTAAAAGTGGGTTCGGTGAGTGCTGTGAGGAATACAGGCAAAACCTCGGTCGTATATCTGCCCTTCAACACGATCTTGATGAGGCCCGAGACCATATCAAATACCTGGAGACGGAGAAGCAAGCCTACATTGACAGCCAAACCACCCTTTTATACGACAAGCTGGTTGGTAGTGTGTTAGAAAAATTTGACATCTAACTGACGTTGTAACGGCAAGGCTGGTGTATTTCAGTTACTTTCATAGTATTATGTCCTATGGTCTTCTCTTGTGGGGTTCTGCTGCGGACATCGATACCATCTTTATTTTACAGAAAAGAGCCATTCGTGCTATATACAAACTTAGTCCGCGCGACACCCTGAGAGATTTCTTTAAAGAAATTAACATACTCACTGTGGCCTCTCAATACATATTTGATAATATCATGTACGTACGCAAAAATTTTGATCTTTTTATAAAAAAAAGTGATATTCATTCATATAACACAAGAAACAAAAACAAACTTGTAGTCCCAAACTTTAGATTGGCCAAAACAAGTAATTCATTCTTGGGAAATTGTATTAAATTTTTCAATAATATACCTCACAATGTTATCAAACTTCCTATTAATAAATTTAAGTCACATGTCAAAACTACACTGGTGTCTAAGGGGTATTATAAAATCTTGATGACAAGAATGTATGGTCAGTCCAGCCTGCACTAAACTGATGTAACTACCTGTTTATTTTGATTTATATTTTTTGTGTGGCTGCTAGTGGTGACTGAGTTTGTTCCGGCGTTTCTTCTCAGCACTTGCCAGATTGTCTGTGTCTTGTCTCAAAGCACTAGTAGGGCCCAAAAAATAAGGAGACATGTTCTGGCCCCCTTGGGGCCTATAATGCTATTATTGACGTTCATAAGTAGCAATTTTGTCCTGAATTGAATAAATGATTTTTGACTTTGACTCTCAAATGGCAACACCTGTGAAAAATTAAAAGTCAGTAGTATGTCAAATCCTTTTTTCAAAGTAAGGCTTTGAAAATGATCGTTACAGAGGTGTTCAAAACTTTATGAGTTTTATTATAAATAGTGACTTTTGGTCCCGGAAACGTGCCACGTATTGTGCAAAATATTCTTGGGAATCCGTAATAAACTAAGTAAGTCTTTATTCCTAATACTTTTAGCAGAAATGTAAAATATGACACTTAAACGTATTTTGTATTTAATTTCGTAGTTAATAGGAACGGGAAAGGAGTGAAAGGAGACGATAGTGGGGTAAATGTACTCGTCATTGTAAATAAATAGAGACGAACAATCGGAGTTTGGGAATGATAAGGTTTATATAGGGACAGGGTTAGCACCAAGTTATTATTATGCTTTCTCAATACAAGTACCTACATACCTACCTTGATTTTTTATATTTGGATATGACGTGAATCAAATAATAAAAATCCAGCCAAATGCGAGTCGGACTCGCGCACCGAGGGTTTCGTACAAACTTGTGTATGGAAATAGTTCGGGAATCGAGTCTCGAATATTTTTCCGAGATGTTTTATATTTTTCGTCATAAATAAGTATTTTCCTAACTTTTAGTATCTTTAGTTGTATATACCTAGCTAGAGCTTTTTATTTTCAGATTCTTACTTGCCAAAAAATGCCGCGAAACTATAAACCAAGGCGAAATAAAAATTATAAAAAATATGATAAAGAATTTATTGAACAAGCGCTAATCGAATACAATAGTAGCAGTAACAAATCCCTAAAATATATTGCCGAAAAATACAATATTACAAAATCAGTACTCCATAGACACAAGACATTCATCATGAAAGAACAAGGTGGACAAACAGCTTTGGCTCCAGATGTCGGGGAATATTTAATTCAATACATAAATATTTGTTCTGAATGGGGGTACCCCCTTGAAACTTTAGACTTTAGATTATTAATGAAGGGATATTTGGACCGATTAAGTTTACTGTTAGGAATAGCGAAGTTACGTGAGCCGTGCAAACTATATCTGAGTCTTTCGTTGGTGCACAAAAAAAAATTCGTATAAAAGAACTTATTCTAGCTACTTGAATTTTTTAAAGGTATTTTAATTTTTTTTTATGTTCAACGCGACCATACTTACGATAGAAGCCTATAACTTTTGAAGTTTGTGATAGATTACAATGAAACTTACGTCAAATCAAAGGTAATTAATTAGTCTATCTATCAATGTTGAATTAAAAAAATTAAGTCTTAAAAAATGAGGTTAAAGTAGAAAAAAAGGAATTTTTTAGCTATTTATTTCAAAAACATTTTTTTTTTTTTTCAAAATAAAGTCCTATAAACTGTGTGTATTTACTAATTAAAATGAAAGAGCATTTAATTAGCTTTCTAGCAGTGCCAAAATAAATGCTATGAGTTAAACAGGTTTTTTAAAAAAAATATTTTAAACTAGCTTTTTCCCGCGGCTTCGCTCGCGTTAGATTTGATTTTGAGTGATGTATGAATGTCAAACTCAGTAATTTAAAAAAAAACTACAAAACTTCTTTAAAGGCAATATTTTATACTAATACAGCCCCCCCCTAGCATGACCATCAAAACACGATATGATATGATATAATATAGCGATATATCAATTTTAGGATAACGCGGGTCTCGTTCTATACATCAAATACAAATATAGAAACTTTGTGACGGGATCACGTGTGGCTGCCTGTCAGTTCGTCTGTTACAACCGATTAGCTCCGAAATTACTGGACCGATTGAATTGCAATTTGGCACAAATAATTTAAAAAATTTTCATGTTCACAATATTAAATTTCGTAATTAACATCCCAAAAAACCATAAAATCGACACCCATATTAATATTTAGACATTTCAACCCCATCGCACCCCAACAGGGGGATGATATTTCACGTCCGCAACGTTAAATTTTAAAATCGTTGTTGTTTTCGTAATCAGCGACCCGATAAACCATAGAAACAATACCCATGTTGATTTTCAGACTTTGTCACCCCTTTTACCCCTTTTAGGGGTGGATTTCGAAAAAAGAACCTGAAACACGTGTTTAATTATTTATTGTGAGGAATACTCCTGTGAAGTTTCGAATAAAATAGTCTACTAACTAATCTTGTTTCCCCATACAAACTTTGGGCCCCCATTTCACCCCTTTAGAGGGTGAATTTTGAAAAACCCTTTCTTAGTGCACCCCTAGACCTTATAAGAAACCTACATGCCAAATTTGGAATCTCAAGCACCAGCGGTTTGGGCTGCGCGTTGATATGTCAGTCAGTCAGTCAGTCAGTCAATCAGTCAGTCAGTCAGTTTCTTCTTTTATATATATAGTCATCTATATACTCCATACCTAGAAGTTCATTTACGTTCACTCTCGCCTGAAGCACAGGTTCTACCTAGTTCAGGCAAAGGTAACTCCTTGCACTGTATAGTTTTAAGTTGTACTGTTAAGAATGTATCTGCTTTTCTTGTATTTTAATAAACGATTTATTTATTTTTATAGCTAGCTCCATAGCTCCATAGCTACTTCGCTACTTCGCTCAGTCTGTCTGTCCGTTCGTCTCTGTCTGTCCGTCCGTCCGTCCGTCTGTCACCAGGCTGTATCTCATGAACCGTGATAATTAAACAGCTGAAAATTTTACAGATGATGTAGGTATTTCTGTTGCCGCTTTAACAACAAATACTGAAAATAAAAAAAGTTTAAAAAAATTGGGGGCTCCCATACAAGAAAAGTGTTGATTCTACCGTGAAAACGGTTACAGATACAAGCATAAAATTTGGTATAGTTTTAGTAAATACTATAAGATATAATAGCCAATACTAAAATTTGGTCAAATGCGAGTCGTACACACGCAATGAGGGTTCCAATTGTACGAAATTTTCTTCTAGGAATATTATATATAATGGCACGGAACCCTTCATGCGCGAGTCCAACTCGCACTTGGCCGGTTTTTTTTATTTAACAAAAGAATACCTAAAAAAATGTCCGCGGTTGGCCAAACTATACAAATCTGTTAGATTCTTCTCAAAATTCGAGTACCTTGCCATGGTACCTTCCCCTGATTATTGAAGTATGAACAATACATTTCGCGAACTTGGTAACTATCATTACTAGAGTGTTGTGTTTCTGTAATATCACCAACTGATAGTAATGTTTGCTCAATGCTATTTTCAATATTGTTTATATAATCAGGTTGTCTTTGAATAAAATAATTGTACAAAATACATGTTGCTTTTATTACCATGTCAACTGTTTCTATTTAGCATTCGAAATCTTTATGATACACGTACCACTTTCTCGTCAATACACCGAAAGTTGCCTCAACAATGCAACGTGCTCATGATAATCGGTAATTAAATATTTTTCTTTCTGCGTTTAGTCTATCACGTGGGTATGGCCTCATAAAAATTTCCATTAATGGAAAAGCTTCGTCTCTTATAAACATCTAATTCTTTCCAGTCGTTTTCTGTTGGCTGCGGCATGACAGTAGGTTGCAATACATTCCATAAATCATAAACCTCGTCAAGAATTCTTGATACACTTTTCAATCCAATTTTAAAATTCTCTCCCATCGTTGTAAATGACTGGCCAGTTGCTAAATACCTAAAAAAACCTGTTTAGTTTATAAAACAAATTACAAAATTAAAACATTTTAAAAAATCAGGCATGTAATATTTTTTTCATAAATAGACCATGTAATATATTTTTGTGTTTGTTGATTGTTTCAGTTAAAACTGCGAAGTCGCGATGGAAACAACTGAGAGATAACCATCGGGATGCCTTAAAAAGACAAAATGCAACAAGGAGTGGACAGGCTAGAAAACAACGAAAGGAATGGAAATATCAGAAAGCCATGTCATTTTTATTGCCTTACATGAGTAAAAGAAACCGGCCAACAAATTTTGCGCCACTGGACGACTCAGTAATAGAAACTTCAAATTCGCCAAATACCATTAAAGAGAGTTCACGGGAATCATGCAATCTTTTGCCATCAAATTCAAATAATTTTCCTTCTGTCGATGATCCTAATGATTCAACTGCTTCTGGGCCTCACCCATCCACATCAAAAAAAAGAAAGAACGATGAAATTCTGGATCTTTAAAAAAAAATCAGGAACGCCGCGAACTGTTGGCACGAGAACGGATAGAAGTTAAAAACATGATGTCAGCTAGTGATAAGTACGATGATAATGACTTATTTTTTTTAAACTTAGCTGCATCGAAAAGCTACCGTATTATTTACAACTTCAAATTTTTAAAAAAATGCTTTAATGCGGTAATGTCAGCTGAAGAAAGTAATCTTCAGCATAGTTGCTATTCTCCGAATAATTATGGTTACGAGTATTCTACAGGCTCGACACCTACACCAGATAATATCAATACTAGTATCAATAATCCTAGCGCTTTACAAACTCAAACAACCCAGGATATTAAAACATCTGCAGCAGAGCCAACAGGACCCAATGAAAATGCAGACAACTTTGAGACAGATTATGATTTTTAAATTAATATAACATGGTGTCTACTGTATAAAAGAAATAAAAGTTACTTTGATTTCAAAATGTACTTACTTTGAACACACTGCTAATCTTTCACGGCTACTAATTGAATTTCTATAATTTGTGTCTTGTTTCCGAATATATGGTTCAATCAGGGAGGGAAGTTTATGAAAAGTAGATCTTGATACTCTATAAGAATTTTCGAAAATTTCTTCATTAGCAGTTTGGAAAAAAGTAAAAAATTCACTGTGTTCTGAAAGATATTTGATATGATTTATTAACCAAAATCTATGTTTCATCATAGAATTGTTCAAATGGTATATGGTAAGTAATTCGGTTTCTTCTGATTCCAACTCTTTTTCATCAAGCAATGTAAGGTAATAATATATTAACTTTTTCGATAACATGTCTACTGTCACTGAAATTTCGCGTACAACTAAACCAAGGCTGCCCAACCCTAGGCCCGCGGACCACAAGGTCGCGGTAAGGCCCGCGAAGGAATTTTGAATGGCCCGCCGCCCGCGTGAGTAAGTTTTAAAATTGCCTGCCTAAAGTGTTGAGCACAATCACCGTAGAAACAACGAGTAAAATGTGCGTATGTGTGAGTCACGCCACGCATCACGCGATTGGCTGTCCCGCTCGGCTAGATCGGCGCTATTTATTTACACTTGCAGGTTATATTATCTTTCTTTTAAGTGTTTTAATTTGAGATTTTAAAGTTCGTACGGCATCAAACATGAATTTCTTTTTGGAGTGTTTACTTTGGAGTTGAAAGGTATCTTATTCATACAACTTCATTACATTTTATCTGTTAAAATTACCCACAATCTTTTTTTCACGCATGTTTTTTTACAATCGCAATCAACACCTACCTAGTATTCATTTTTCTGGAAGTAAATTAAAAATTGCTGTTTATTTCAGTATGGCTCACAGCAAACCAACCACGTCGAAATCGACAGACTCTTACCGTGTTTTTCATGATGAATGGGAAAAGAAATATTGTTTTACAGAAAGCAAGGCCCAGAAACCCATATGTTTAATTTGCTTGACTACAGTAGCGGTTGCAAAAAAATATAATTTAGAAAGGCATTATAAGCAAAATCATAGCAATTTCGAAAGAGAGTATCCTGTTGGTAGTGTCATCCGAGAAGAATTTTTAAAGAAAAAGAAACGAGAACTATTCAACCAACAGAATATTTTTGCAAAAAGGCACGACGGGCTTGAATCTATGATTAAAACGTCTTACGAGATTTCTTTGCTTTTAGCGAAAAAGAAGAAGCCTTATTCTGATGGAGAAATTGTTAAAGAGGCTTTGACAATCTTTGCACAAAATTGTAATGATCAAAACGTCATAGCTAAAGCCAACAGTCTTTCACTCTCACGAAATACTGTGACAAGACGGGTGGAGGAGATGTCAGTTGACATTAGCAATCAGATTCAAGAGATCGTAACAAAGTGCAAATACTTTTCATTGGCGTTGGACGAAACTTGCGATTTAACGAATAGAGCTCAGTTGGCTGTTTTTGTTCGTTGCATTGATGAAAATTGAAGTGTATTTCAAGATTTACTAGAATTGTGTCAGCTGGAAACTACAACCCAAGGGAAAGACATTTTTGCGAAAATTAAGGAATGCGTTGAAAAAAAGGCTTTACCATGGGACAAAATGAAGTCTATTTGCACTGATGGGGCACCTGCAATGACCGGAAAAAACAATGGTTGTGTTGCTTTGTTACAAAATTACTTGGGTCGAAAAATATTTTCGTATCATTGCATCATCCACCAGGAAGCGTGTCCTTGTGCGTTGTGTCCTTTGCACACAAGTGCAAAGGACATGAAGTTGGATGATATTATGGACCCGGTAGTACGTTGCATAAATTACATTCGTGCAAAAGCTCTTCACAGACGTCAATTCCGAGTTTTATTTGAAGAGGATATCAGCGAATATGGAGATTTACAACTGTACTGTGCTGTGCGATGGCTTTCAAGGGGAAACATGTTAAAACATTTTTTCATCTTGAGAGAGCAGGTATTGGAATTTTTAGAGGAAAAGGGAGCGTTACCTTTGGAAACTGATTTACTGAAAAAAGAATCTTGGTTGAGTGATCTTGTATTTCTTGTGGACATTACTAGTTACCTCAATATTTTAAATCTCAAATTACAAGGCAAAAATTTTTCACTACCGACTATGTTTACTTTGATGAACGGATTCAAAGCTAAATTAAATCTGTTTTTAATGAATTTAGCTAATGAAAGTATTGACCATTTTCCTACACTCAAAGATTTAAAAGAGAAGCTCAATATCACCACTATCCATTGTACTAAATACGAATCTAAAATTAGATGCTTATTACAGTCGTTTGAGAGCAGATTCCAGGACTTCGAAAGTATAAAAACAAATTTACAAATTTTTGTGAATCCTTTTACAATCAGTTTGACAGAAATAATGAGTTATCCTGCTAATATTCAGTTGGAACTCACTGACTTGCAAAATCATTCTGCACTAAAAACCATTTTTTCAGAAAAAATTTCTTCAAAGTCAGAAACTACTTCACAAGAGTTTGTAGATTTCTGGAAATTGGTACCAAAAGAAGATTTTCCTACAATAACTGACCTGGCCTTTAAATTTTTAAGTAGTTTCGGTTCAACATATGTTTGTGAAAAGATTTTTTCAAATCTTAATTATATAAAAAATAAATACCGCACATCCCTAACTGAGCAACATATTTCTGATTTGTTGTTACTGTCAACATCTGATGTGACGCCTAATATAGGAAAGTTATTAAAACAGAAACAATTTCAGAAATCACATTAATTATTAATGTGATTTCTGAAATTGTTTCTGGGAAAAAATGTCAATTATTGTCCCATTTTGTTTGTATTTGGCATAAGATGCTATTTATGTTGTGATTTTAATGAAGCTTATAAAACTAAACAACTATTTGAGAATGTTGTTTTATTCCACCGTACCTTAATTTAAGTTAAGCTCGATGTTTTAATTAAGAAATAACGAAAATACGAACTGTCGGTGAACAGTGGCCCGCCTGTGATTTTTGAATCATCCAATTCGCCCGACTGTTGAAAAGGTTGGGCAGCCATGAACTAAACGAATCGCCCGCCGCCGGAAACTCGAAATGACTCGTCGCGTACTCGCGGCCTAGCTCCGCATACTGAAAAATACAGCCAGGAACTCCGCTCACTCCGCTCCGCTGCCTCGCTCTGCTTTGGTAGACAGACACAGTACGCAACTCCACTCCGCTATACCCCGGTTCTCCGCTCCGCCCCGTGGCTCCGCTTCGGTGGACAGGCAGCCTAACGGTGCATCTCAGGTGTTTTTTTTTCTTCTAAAATTAACTGTATAAGTGTCCAATCAGTCCGTCTTAATTCACGGCCCAACAGGTTATGGGCCCAGAATATAAACTATTTCGTGAAAGTTTACTGGATTTACTGTGATAAAAGTGAATTAAAAACCTGGACGTAAACAAACTGTGTGTTCGCCCGTGTCGACACTGTGCTCAAAAAAGGGGTCGCGCGACACTGTGCCGTTGTGTGTCGACCATGCAGTTAGACTGTAACTCGTGGAAATAACCTCACTCCATTTGTTTGCTACGCCTTAAATATAGTACTATTTTGACTTTTTCAGTATTATCGTGTTACTAAAGTGCTAAATAAATCTTTAGTATGGCTGCGTCGATCAAAATAGATCAACTTACTGGCGATACTTACGATACTTGGAAGATTCAAATCCGAGCTATTTTGAAGAAAAATGACTTGTGGGATTATGTATCAGGGGCGTTGCCTGAGCCTGAAACATCAGATGCGAAGTATGCAGGGTTTTCGTAACTAAATTCTTCAGATACGTTATTATCACTGTTTGAGCCCTCCTTGTCCCTTATAAAGTTGTGTAGAATAGTACATGCCTTAACGGTCCATACAGCTGTTGTTTTATCGATGTCTAGAGGCCGATGGAATATTCTCCACTTATTAGCTAAGATACCGAAGGCACATTCAACGTATCTCCTAGCTCTAGTCAAACGATAGTTGAATATTCGCTTATTTTTGTCCAGATGCGTCCCGCCAAACGGCCTTAGTAAATTTTCGTGTAATCCGAAGCCTTCGTCTCCAATGACCACATAAGGAACTCTCGTTTCTGAGTCTCTTGTTAATGGGCATGGTGCTGGTATTTGTAGACTGCCGTCTAGCATCATTTTCCAAATTGTTGTCTCCTTGAATATTGATGAATCGCATTATTTTCCATAAGATCCGACACTGACGTATACAAAGCGATAGTCGGAGTCTACGATCGCTAATAATATGATGGAAAAAAATTCCTTGTAATTGATATACAGTGAACCGCTCTTTGGTGGTTTTTTAAGTCGGATATGTTTTCCGTCGACAGCTCCGAGATAGTGGGGAAAATTAGCTTTTTTGTTAAATCCACTTGCTATCTGTTCCCATACGTCGACTGATGTAGGAAGTCGCATAAATTTTTCACTTAAATTAATCCATAATCTTGAAACTTCTTTAATAATGTTGCTAACAGTCGATACACCAACGCGATAGGTGTAATGAAGATCTTTAAATGAACACCCGGATGCTGCATACCTGAAAATAAAATTAATTGTTTTATTACTTGTTTTAGGAAAACTTGTTATGAAAAAGTAGAGACAGATGAGAGATGCCTGGGTGAGAACACTAAAACATAAAAAGAATTGCAAGACGTCTGGTTCCGCTGTCTCAAACACGAAGCCCTACAAATACCATAATCATATGCTGTTTTTGAAAAAAGTAGTTGCTGCTGGTGAAACGCACGAAAGCGTCTCTACTAAACAAACTGAAGAACACACCGAAGATGACACCACGAGATCGAATGAACCTACAAAGGAAGATGACAGTGTAACTACAATGACAACTTGACAATGACAGTCGAAAGGACAAACAAAATCTAGCCCCCCCACCAAAACGCAGAGAACCAGCCAAAAGAAATTTTAATGAAATGGATGCCAAAATGATGTCCTACATTGACTATCAGATAAAACCGAAGAAAATTGAGCAGGAAGATCGCAATCTATCGTTGTTCAGAGGTATTTTTCCGTCTTTGGCTTTGCTTGATGATGACCAAACTTTGGAATTCCAGTCAGGGGTGTTAAACCTATTAAAAAATATTTAACATGGGAGAGTTGCGATGACTGTACGTCAAATATCTCATTGTTTACTACAGAAATATTAGTGTAATTATGCATGAACTTATTCAGTTGATTATTGAAAACCAGATCCTATGACTTATTTATTATAGCCAATAGCATATTTTTATATAAATCACTGGGTAATAGCATAAAATGTGTAAATAAGGTTAGTCACTTTCGAACTTGTAAACTACTAAAAGTACGATATATTACTTGCAACTAATTATCTAAAATGAATTACGCTCAAAAACACATTTTATAACAGTCTATCAATAATAAATTGCACTTACCTTACTAGAATCCCTTGCTGAACTGCCAGTATTTGAACTTAAATTACATGTTAAGATGATTTTAATGAAAAAGGGTTATTACACCGTTAGTGATTATATAAATGATAAAAATGTGTGGATTTAAAACTACTTAGCTCGCACCAAAACTTGTAAAAATATTAATTTTAAAAGAGGCTGACAACAGTGACAGAGTTTCTTGCGCTGCTTCTTCTCGGCACTAGCCCACAAATTGTCCCGAAGCAGTGGTAGGGCAAAAAAATATATTGGGACGTGTAAAAGTGCTTTTAATGGCCCATTTGCAAAAATAAATGATTTGATTTTGATTTTTGATTTTGATTTATGTAATAAAGGCCAGTGTATTTGTTTTTTTTCTACCAATTGGGCAATGAAATTGTGTTCTAAAAAATTACTTATTCTGTTAATAAATTGAAAATTAATGTTTTGTGGTTAAATTATGTATCTGCGTCAATAATATGACTGTGTTTGTTGGTTTGTAAAGATTTGGATTTTCAAGTTTCGAAGTTTTGGTAGAAATCTCTGAATTAAGTAGTTTTTTTGTTTGAGTTCGAGACCACCGTGTTTGACAGGTGGGGGATCGGAGATTTGAAAGAGGGACGCTAAATAAAACCTTATTTGATACATTTATTTTCAGACAGTTGTTGTAATGGTTTGCGTCGTATCTTGAAAACAGGGAGCAATTCGTAGAAATTGACCACTATGACAGCTTTTCTAAAGTAATCTCTCAAATCCGCTCAGGCTGTAGGATCCTTAACGCGTCAATCCCCCAGGGAAGCGTCGTTGGATGTTTCCTTTTTTTGATTTACATCAACGACCTGCCTAAGATAGTGGAGGAGCCATGCGTTCTGTTCGCAGACGATATTTCGCTGCTTTCGTCAAGCAATAACAATACTGCCATTTTAAATAAAAAACTTACCCACCTTTTTTCAATAATCTCCAACTGGATGGACGACCACAATTTAGAAATAAATTTTCAATAAACAAAAATTATGACTTTTCACCCATATCAGAAAAAGGCACTAAATATAGACTTCACTTACAACGGTATTAAATTGGGATCGGTCAACACTTCACATTGCTTGGCGTAAAAATAGATACCCACTTAAATTGGAAAGCACACGTCCAGAAAATAAAATCAAAACTATCTAGCTATGCGTATGCACTTTATGAAGTGAAAAAGACAACTGAACTTGAAGCGGCACTCAGTACTTACTATGCCTACTACGCAAACGCACGGCTAAGCTACGGTCTCATTCTATGGGGAAATAGTACCGACGCATCTACCCTTTTCATTCTCCAGAAAAAACTTATTAGAATCTTAGCCTATATAAAACAGACTGAAAGCTGCAAACCATACTTTCAAAGGTTTAACATACTACTCCCCCTGCCATGTATGTACATTCTAGAAATGTGTAAATTTGTTAGGAAACACCCAAACTTATATCAAAACCGCGCTAATCTACATTACTCGCTAAGATATAAAAATAAATTGATTCTACCTACTGTCCGTCTAAAGATTCATTCTTCCAGCCCATACGTTATGTCCATACGAATTTACAACAGATTGCCGGAGTCTATGAAAAATGAAGTAAATGATTTAAAATTTATAAAACAATTAAAATTAATGTTAATAAAAAAATGTTATTACACAATAAACGAATACTTAAATGACAACAATCTAAAACAATAAATGAAATCCAAAGATAAATAAATATTTAAATGCCTAAAAATACTATTTATTTGATTATGTTATTCAATAAATTATTTAATAATTATCATATGATTTCTTAATTATTTTAATTCTTTAAAACTTCTTAAAATAAACAAATTGATCTAATTATGCATGGCGTCATCCTCTCTGCCCACAATACCTATCTTATTGTTGTGCCCTACAGGGTCTATAATGATCTATTTTATGTATCTAATTATAACACCTGTGTAACATTATAGAATGCAATAAATATATTGAATTGAATTGAATTGAATGTCCATGCAATGGCAGGCTTATCACAGTATTACAATACTAGGAGTCGATGGTGAGTTCAGGTTTCGAGGCTTGAATGTCTTTAATGCTCGGTTCGAGCAGTCCCTGTGATTTTCGATCTTGTTTCAGATTGATTTAGCCAGGAATACCTAGTTGCCATGCCAGCATAGCACATCGTATCACAGACTGGGAAGATGGGAGCAGGCGTCAACAAATGGTTTTCATTGAGATCTAATTTATTTGGTCACCGATGACGTGGTAAGTTGCAAAACATATGCTGCTTTGATGCTCGTGTCCTCTCTACACCCATTTTTTTTAAGCGTCGTGTCCCACAGAGGCCTGTGTGAAACGTGTCCCTAACGCCTTTCATTTTTATTTCAGCTGCACGGGATTTTATTTAATTTTTTTATTTTATTTTGAATACTGGATTTAAATTCAGTCTGAAGCTTTCTTGTTATGTATTTTGAAGCCATGTCAGATCAGCCCACCACGTGGGAATAATATTATTACAAATGCTAGCCACTGCTTAGCTTGGTCTTACCCGCAGAAATCATCAGTAACTCCAGAAACGGGTCGGTCTAAATTTAATTTTAATTATATTAGGGCAGTGTGACCTAGTTAGATGACTTAATTTATTTGCATTCAACAAAGTTGTGGTAAATACTAGATTTGTAAGTATTTCTTTACAAACGTAGAAGTGTAAACACCAAAATTAGAACCCATTATTGTTCGGCCCCTCTGATGAACTAGTTTTCTAAGTCTTAAATTCAATAAGTATATCTTTGGGCTAATATATAAGCTTCATCATCCATCATTTCAGCCATAGGACGTCCACTGCTAAACACAGGCCTCCGGCCTCAGGCGGTCTTTCATTGGAAGGAGATTGCCAATACTCGCCACGCTTGGCAGGCGGGTTGGCGAGCGCAGTTTTTTGCACGCAGACGCTGCTGTCCGTCTCGTGCTACGTCACACGACATTTATCTTTCTGATACTAATGTTGTAAACTCAATAATTTCAATGTTAATAAAACCAAATAACTCGAAATTTTTTCTTTTTTATTTCTTTAGTCCGTGGATCCCGTAGGGCAGATTAACACACCAGGTTTTCACGTGACAAAGTACAATTTTGTATAAAAAATTAGTCTGGTACTAGGACATGCATTTCGGAATTCCGAAATTAGGTAATTTCGGAAAAAAATCGAAATTACAACATTTCCTTAGTTTCGAAACTGACAAGCTGAATTTCGGAATTCCGAAATTTTAGTCATTATATTATGTGACATTACGTCACATAATAAACGTTTTAACATAATTAAAACTTGAATATAATGTTGGCATCCAGGGCTTGAAACCGGTTCAACATTAACCGGTAATTATAAGGGTTAAACCGGTTATATCATAAAGTTCCGTTCCGGAGCGGAACGAAATAGGAGCGATACATGGAACTTAAATAAACCGGTTTATAACATCATCGCGGCATCGGTCGTGACTTGTCGGAACTCGTTGAAGTAGGTACCCACGGTGTGCGTCGCTCGCAAACGCAGATGCAGCTTGCAGGACGAATAGTATGGTCAGTCATTGCGCGCGTTCTGTGATCATGGGTCGAAAAAGTAAATCTAGTATTTACCATCATTTTGAATATGATGAAGCAGCAAAAAAATCTAAGTGTTTAATAGAAGAATGCAAAGCAGAGTTAAAGGTGAGTACTACTGATTGCTAATGAAATACAAATACAAAATCTTTATAATATAAGTATTAGACATTTACAAAAGATTTTGTGTCTAGTAGGTAAACTATATGTTGTTATTTTACACAGGTATTCTGATTTTGTATAGTTAATTGATTATTTTTTATTATTATTATACATACGTGATTTGTACCGTAGCTTAATCATAAGTAAGTTACAATAATCATTTTATAGGTTATTCAAGTGTGATTTTTATACACGTTATGTTTGATAGGTATATTGAAAGGGGGTTATCGTACTCGTCTTAATGAACAATAGTCATAATCCAGGGTCTGATGATGGACGGGGAATGTGGCCATAGGATCTTCTAAACTAAATAAGATAAACCCATCGTGTTTGGGCTCATTTGCTTTGTCTTGGCAAGCAGTTTCGTTCTAAATGATATCCAGGGCCTGATGGAGATGGCCATAGGATCTGATCTTAAAATGATATACATTGCTAAAAATTAATTTGATATTTATTTTAACACCCAAAAATAATTGTGGTTTCCCATTAATTATTTTTTGTAATTTAGAAAGAAGAAAGAAAGAAAGAAACGTTTATTCGACACACAAGAGAAAATAATATAATAATACACAAAACAATATAAATTAGATATTGTGTCGAAAAGGTTGTAGTCTGTAAGTGTCGCTCAGCATTTGTCGTGACAGCCACAGACTTATCACGACGCTGATTTTCGGCGGGAACCTCCGACGCTGGAACGTGCAGCGAGTGACGCAGCGGCACATCGGACCACCAGAGAATCCCAAATCCCTCCAACGGACTCCGGGCCCATGAGGAGTACAAGATCAGTCGGAGAAAACCTGGAACCTTTCCTGGAATTTGTCTAATAAAAGTAAAAATATCATAGAATTCATAAATATAAATTAAATTTTCTCGTATCTAACCCACAGTGCGCGCGCGAACATGGCGGCGACAACCCGACGGCGGGCTCAAAGAAAGGGGATTTACACCGCAGAGAAGCACTGAAGGAATTCCTACGTTCCCTACCTTCGACCAGATCCGTCTACACATACAGCCGACCACGCTGCGCCGGAACAACATGCCTCGCCCGCATGACGCGCAAGCCTCGATAGTAAGCACAATTATTACAGATAGATACACTTTATTTCACACCATATAAGAAAGTTAGGGTTGATGTTTACAGTAGGTTTACAATTTAATTCAACAATTTAATTCATTTTGATAGACTAAATGCGTGGTTAAAGGTTATGTGATCAGTTATTTTACATCCTGTAGGTACACTGACTTGAATTTAATATAAGGATCTTATTTTCTTCTAATATAATTTTGTTTTTGGTTTTTTTGTTTTGTTTTAGGGCAACCATGGAGCGAATTTGCTGCGACACTTTTTCAGGCGTCATCGATCTGAATACGATGAATTAATCAAAAAAGATAGTACTAAAAATAAATCGGCAAAATCAACTCCTGAAAATCAAATCTCGAGTAAAGTGACAGAAGAATGTGTCAAGCTAGTTACTGTACATGGTAGGCCATTTACACTAATTGATGATGAAGCCTTCAAAAATATTTTGAAACTTATACCGGGATGTGACACGAACAGCAAAAAAGTTAAGTGTTGTGTTGACGACAAAGCTTATGAGACGCGTAAAGTGATATGTAAAGAAATAAAGGATCAGCTGGTTGCATTTAAAATTGACGTCGCTTCAGTGAAATCGAGAAGATTCCTAGGTCTTAATATTCAATACATTGCAGATGGAAAATTGGTTTTAAGAACTTTGACTGTCCCAGAATTGCATCAAAGAAATACAGCAGAATTTTTAAAAGATACAATGAAGATAGTTTTGAGTCGGTTTGGTATCAATATTAATATATATTCAATCACATCGGACAACGGTTCAAATATGATTAAAATGACCAAAAAACTTTGTGACGAAGAACCCTTTCAGCTAGCTCAGCCTGAGTTCCTCGTCAGCATATGTACTGGCCCCAGCCCGCCGTGCGTGCGGTGAGGGGATGTGTACCTAATTTGGGGTAACCTACCAGGGATTGACCAGAGAAACCAACGTGACGTTTTCACACTATATATTGAACAGTTTCACAATATTCACTTAATGTTAATACACTCCTAACGCTTAACCTAAGCCTAGGCTATGACTGCTGTCTGACTGCCGTCACGGCTGGACGACGAGATAGGGCGACGAGGATCTGCGCGGTTCCCTACGGGACGGATTCTGGAGCGGTAACGAGATCGCGTCCTACGCGGTATATCGACGCGGAGCGTGGCGGGTGTTTGGTTAGTTTATATCTACGTTCTCACTACGGGAAATGAAGGCTGGCATGCGGAGTCGTATGCGACACTAATCCGCAAGAGCATCCGGGCCGGGGTTTGCCGTCACACGGTAACCGCTAGCTCTGCTAAACCTTCGGATTGGGAGGTGGATCGGGTAACTTAACTAAGTTAGTAGGGAACACGGGTCAACAAATCGTCAGAGTTCCGATGTGCCAAGGCAATGAAAATGGGTGACGTGCGCTCGCGAAGACGTCTTGCCAGGGCCGCAGAACTCGGACGACTGTCCCGGAGCTGCCTCCCACCACGCCTTATATATTGGTGCGCGAGCGCTTGCGGGCGCGTAGGGTTGTCAAATATCGGTTCGCGTGTTAGGGATGTCTCGCCGCCGGATCCTCGTTACACTTCCTCCCCGCTTTTGGAGATTTTTACCTGTAAAAATCACAAGGTCTGGTATACAATCTATACGGTAAAACACTTAAATAAACGTAGCTTCTGGGTATAATTTACTATCATTCGTTTAATGCTGGTAAAATTATTACGGTTCGGTTTCTTAAACTTTGTTAACTGAAACAATTGTTTAATTCTAACAGTCCTAAATAATAAAGACTTGTTTTGTTGTCTTGTGTCTATAATATTTCTTCACAAACATGACTTTGCTACTATTATCAAAACGGCTAACAATGGGTCTGGATTCAATATATTTACAGATTTGGTTACCACGTTCAAAAGATTCTACTTAATTTTTAACTACGGTCTATGAATTTATTACAAAGCTTACAAACACCTCGTTTTTTCAAGTCGGTTATAATAATAATTTATTAATTTTCTGATCTGGTTTACTGGTAAAAACAATTTCAATTAATTTTTAATTTCGGTCTATGAATTAATTGCAAACTTTGCACACACCTCTTTTTTCGAGGTCGGTCAAACGGATTATTGACAGACTGCGGTTGCTAACAATTTATAACAAATACTCTTACGTGCTACGGTTTTGTATTTACGGGAAGCAATTATTCACCTCATTTTTAGAGGTCGGTTAAACTGATTTCTAACAAATTGCGGTTATTACTTGTAAAAATATGATTTATATAACAATAATACTTAACATAAGACTATAGCTACGGAAAGCATAATTTTATAATTAACATAAATAAAATACGCTGACTCAGTTCAGTCTTCATGCGGTTGGAATTGGTTGGAACGACCCGTCGCGTCGTCGTACCACATTCCGTGATACGTTTGGTCGTGCACCGCTAGATGGCGTTGTGCCGACTTGACTCGCGCAAGTATCTCGTTTTTCCGTAATTACTTGGTTCGGTGGTGGTTGTATTGAGCTAGAGGCGATCGCTCTCAATGAGACAATGTCATGCCTATGCCTAGCGGGTCCCTTCGGCGTAATACTGTCGATCGAACCAGGCGACAATGTTCGGTTTCGGAAGCAATTTTTATGATACGCTGTAGTAGTCGAGTGCTTCGGTGAAAACTGGTTTCTAGTTATCTCAGTATTCTTATTTGCCTTTATGATTAATGTTGATAAGCTGTGTGGTTTATTTAACCGTTTCTTTTCGTTCTGGTTAATTAAATGAGTACTATTGAGTATAGGCTTTTTCGGACGGGATTGTTGGTTTGTCGGTTGTTGATGAATCGGGTAATTCGGGTTCGGTATTATTCGGGTACTTTTGTGCGGTATTTCGTCTTGTTTTTTCGTTAATCGTTTCGGTACGTGGGTCATTTTAGTGGTAGTTTCAGCGGTGTTCTTGCTTTCTGGCCATACTATCTTCGCTCCCATCCTATTCAAAATGTCCATTCCTATTAGGGTTTTTGTAATATGTGGATGGTATAACATACAATGGTTAATTTTAACTCCTTTTATGAGCATGGTTACGGGTACGGCTTGTTTTATGACAATTGTCGTCCCGTCGGCCATATATGCTGTTTCCATCACGGTCTCTAGTTTCAAGCTTCTTTGTAGATATTTGTCGTAAATCTGTTTACTCACGAAAGATCTAGTTGCGCCGGTATCTATGAGCGCCGGGTATTCGGTTCCTAGTACGGTTATCTGAGTGTACGGCCGGTTGTCTTCTTGCTGTGACTGTGTGACGATTGACATAGACTGTATCTGATTACTTCTCACTTTGCAACATCTAACACTGAGTACGCCGATCTTGCCACAACCGGAGCAAAACAACATTTTTCTCTCTGTGCACTCTGACGATATGTGTCCGGGTTTTCCACAGTTCCAACAGCATGTACCTGGGTTGTAATTGTGTATATGTTCAGCTGCTTTTGTCGGTACTTCTGCTGTTTGTTCGGTTTGCGGTATTATATACGGTCGGTTGTGAAACTTCTGGATGAAATTTGTCTGACGATCGGCTGTGATATCTTCATAATCTTTTGCTAATTGTATCAGCTGGTATAATGTGCTAAATTCCCTTCTTTTTATGTAGTATTTATAATTTGCGTTCATATTTTCATATATTCTATTTAACTGTTCTTCTTTGCTCATTTTTGCGTATCTACGCATTAGCGTTTGTATGTTAAGCAGGTAGTCGGTAAATTTTTGTTGGTACATTTTCGTAGTTTTTCGGCATGAACGTTACCGTGAAGCACTCAATAAACTCTTTCCACGTCGTCCACGAGTCTTTGTTATTTCGGTACCATAGCACAGCCTTACCTTTTAGTAGTCTCGGTATTACTTTAAGTAGGTTTTCCTTTTCTATTTCGCCTGTTTCGGATAACTCGTCCAGCCTTTCGAGGAACTCGACGGGGTCATCGTGTGTGTCGAAATATAAGTTCCACCTCGATAATATGCACTCACTTGTGTTATTACTGTGTGGCGTGCTGCGCTTTGTTTCTTCGGTGTATTTGTCCTCGTATGACATCTTTGTGTCTTCGAATGCTGTGTCGGAGTCGGTGTGGTCGGAGTAGTCTGTACCTTCTTCGGTATCGCTAGTGGGCTGGTCTGTATTGTCCGGTCGGTTCGGTGACGTGGATGGGGTTTCTGCCCTTACCACTCGTGCGAGGTTTTTTCTCAGGTCTCGCACTGTCGAGTTTTCGGTGTCAATGTTTCTTCTCTTGCACTCTTCTTCCAGTTCTTGCTTTTTCAGGTTATATATCCAGGACGTGGGCATTAGATTTGGTTTCTGGTCAATAGTTTTATTCTGGTTACACCCGGGGCGTCGCTCTCTTTCGGTTCCTAGCCTGGGTGCGACGGCTCGGTAAGTACCCTATTCCCTGGGGTTTATATGGGTTTTTTCGTTGGGCGCCAATGTGACGAAGAACCCTTTCAGCTAGCTCAGCCTGAGTTCCTCGTCAGCATATGTACTGGCCCCAGCCCGCCGTGCGTGCGGTGAGGGGATGTGTACCTAATTTGGGGTAACCTACCAGGGATTGACCAGAGTAACCAACGTGACGTTTTCACACTATATATTGAACAGTTTCACAATATTCACTTAATGTTAATACACTCCTAACGCTTAACCTAAGCCTAGGCTATGACTGCTGTCTGACTGCCGTCACGGCTGGACGACGAGATAGGGCGACGAGGATCTGCGCGGTTCCCTACGGGACGGATTCTGGAGCGGTAACGAGATCGCGTCCTACGCGGTATATCGACGCGGAGCGTGGCGGGTGTTTGGTTAGTTTATATCTACGTTCTCACTACGGGAAATGAAGGCTGGCATGCGGAGTCGTATGCGACACTAAGCCGCAAGAGCATCCGGGCCGGGGATGGGTTCACCGCAGGAGCGCGGTCAAGGGTAGGGAGTGAAGGTTTGCCGTCATACGGTAACCGCTAGCTCTGCTAAACCTTCGGATTGGGAGGTGGATCGGGTAACTTAACTAAGTTAGTAGGGAACACGGGTCAACAAATCGTCAGAGTTCCGATGTGCCAAGGCAATGAAAATGGGTGACGTGCGCGCGCGAAGACGTCTTGCCAGGGCCGCAGAACTCGGACGACTGTCCCGGAGCTGCCTCCCACTACGCCTTATATATTGGTGCGCGAGCGCTTGCGGGCGCGTAGGGTTGTCAAATATCGGTTCGCGTGTTAGGGATGTCTCGCCGCCGGATCCTCGTTACAACTTGGAGAAGAGCTTAAATTACTAGAAGCGAATGAAGAACCAGAAACAGAAGAGGTGAATGTAGTCTTAGAAGGGGAAGAACAGACTGATATTTTTGATATTGAATTAGATGGAGATTCCGATACAAGGACTAAAATTGTAGCTGTCCGATGTGCGGCTCACACTTTACAATTGGCTGTTCGAGACACACTGGTAGGTTATGAGTCCATCTTAGAACAATGTCGCCGCTTATCGAGGCTATTACGGACACCAAATATCGTCTTGCGATTAAAAGAAAACTGTTTACCTAACGCCATCATAGACTGTCCAACGAGATGGGACTCGACTGTTCTAATGTTAGAAACGCTTATATTATTGAAACAATTTTGTACGTCAAATTCCGATATTCAGCGAAGTGGTCTCTTGGAAGATATTTTATGGACAGATATCGAAGAAATGTTTAATGCTCTTAAGCCCTATCGAACGCTAAGCAAAACATTACAAAAAGAGCAGATCACTTTTGGCGATTTCTATATTGCTTGGACACGTTGCATCTTAGAAAATGAAAATCTCACGTTACCGTTTGCATCGCAAATAATAATAAATATGCGAATAAGACAGAAAATGCTTTTTGATAATGAAAGTTTTCTTGCGGCAGTTTACTTAGATCCTCGAATTAACGCAGTTTTGACAAGTGAACAGCAAATAAAAGCTCGTCAGCATTTAATATCTACTTTTAATAGAATGAAAAATTTACATCATACGTCCACTGACAATTTACAAGAGCCACAACCAGGAACCAGTACAGTAAATATAACAGAAGACAATCTCGACCTCTATTTTCAAGATATTCGACAAAGAAGGACTTCCGAACATAATTATGCAGATATAACGCTAACTACAGTTCTCACACAATTTTTAAATGAGCCAATCGTACCTACTTCTGCAAACATTTTAGAGTATTGGAATAAAAAGAAAATGACTGATCCACAACTATATTTGCTATCCAAAATTGTTCATTCCACACCACCTACACAAGTTAGTGTAGAAAGATTATTTTCATCCCTGAAATTGGTTTTAAATAATTTAAGACTTTCTTTAACAGATTCAGATTCAATTATTGAAGACATTTTGGTAGTCCGAAACAATACTTTATACGGTTGGTTAAATTAGAGTACCTATTGGAATTGTATCAACAATTTAACAGGAATCATTACAATCTAATACAAGGTTTTTTATATCATATTGCAAACACCTTTTACTAATTATATTGTTCAAATAAAACGTTTTATATGGGACAAACTTGAAAATCTTAACATAAAAATTTATTTATAACTTCTCCATACAAAAATGTAGCGTTGCGAATTCGCATCGCATTGCATCGCATCGCATAGCAATTTTGTGTACATTGCGATTAATTTAAATCATTGCTCACTATAAATTGCTGATGCGATTTAATTTGTTAAAAATAAGAAAAATCATATTTTCTTATCAAAGCGCCATTTTTTTTACGAAATTGATTGTCGTTAAAAAATATCGCTTAGATCAATTAGCCTTTCAACCGTCGATATGGGTGTGATTGCAAGTAGTAAGTCAAAATGCCTACATTTTAATTTTTTGATTGTTACCGGCGAGTGTTTATGATTTATTCAATAATAATTAATCATGTATCAGTCTAGCTGGATTCCTGTCGATGTTTATTATTTAAAGATTTTACATACTTCAATATATTAATGTATACTTCGGAACGCATACAAGCTGGCACAAATTGCAATTCACCAATCAAAAGGTTACCGAAGTAGTAATTTCTTCTATCAAGTTTTCTCTCAAATTCACAATGAATACAGGATGTGGATACTGCCTCCGTATCTTCAACTGATTGTTTTTTTTCTTGTATTAAAGGTTTATGAACATCTGCTTCATTTTTTTCTGTTTGTGTACAGACATCTTTAATTTGACCATTGTTATGTTCACCGATTTCTAAAAAAAGTTATTGATATTATTAACGGGTTAAGTTCCATTAAAATTAGATTAAGTTTAAGTAATGGATCTCAGTATTCATAAGTAATGAATAAAAATTACAAAATCTTAACGTCTTTAATTTCACACAGCGGCAATCCTAATAACAATCTTACCCAATTCATCGTAATCTTGTGAGTCGTAGGCAAATGGTTGACTGTTTTGTTGAAATGCTGGGTCATCTTCGTAGTGGTTATTATCAGTACCTTAAAAATAGGTATTCCATTTATTAATATATTCACTTAAAATAAGAAAGAATTATCTGTTAAATCTTCGTTACGTGTCGTGGTCCGATCGTAGAATTGGGCATGTGGTAAAATTTGAGAATTAAGTAGTAGGACGAAGCAACGAGCATATTAGGTTGACATGAAAGATATACACGAGCTGAGCGAGCAAAGCGAGCGAGCCGCGGGAGCGGCCGGCGAACAACAACGTAGTTTTCTTTTAATTAATTTTAATAAAATGAAATCTGTAAACCGTCCTCTAGTTTCACGAAATGTCGCTTAGATCAAGTATCAACCGTCGATATCATGATCTGACCAAATTCTACGATAGGGCGACGACATAAATATTATCATACCTGAAATATAATCACTATTACGGTCTGGAGGTTCGGTAAAAAGTGGTTGACTCGCAGGTTCATTCATGACTTCATTTTCTAAAATAATAATTCAAATAAATAGCAAAAATATAATCCTTGTGTTCATAACCTACGAAAACTCGCAAAAAATTAGAATAAATTGATATTCTCATTTATTTGACCTCTCGTTATCGAATATAAATTAATATTAAATCAAATTATTAATTATCATCTTGGATTCAATCGAAAAGTAGTATAAGTTAAATAGTTACCAAAATTTTCCAAGACACTACTCACCAGGTTCTTCAAAAAATTTACGTTTCATTGCCATTATTATAATAATATAACTTACACAATACCAAAGTCGAAAACAGTTAATGTATTACAATTAACCTCCGTAACACATGCACATCGAAGCAATAATAATATTATATTGAATGTTTGCGAACTGCAACTCGACGCTGTCAAAACATCGCGAACTTCAGTTCGTTACCCTGAACGAAAAATATAACCGGTTAATGAAAAATACCCATATTTTATAAACCGGTTCAAAAACCGGTTTTAAGGAACGTAACCTTTTTCAAAAAGTTCCGCGTGGAAATTCATCGAACCGGTTCAAAAAAATACCGGTTTCCAAGCCCTGTTGGCATCATTGTTTTGATGCCCCTCAAAATTTGGCGCGTCGCAAAACAAACCACTGGCCTCTGATTGGTTCACCTGTCAAGAGACAAGCAGAGTTCAACGCCCGAACGTTGTTTCTCGGCTCTCCCGCGCTCGCCTTGCTTCCCGACCGAGTGTTATAGTCGGCCTTACGACGAGTGACAAGTGACAAGGAGTTCTTTGTGTAACGGACGACTATCAATCTCATTTCAAAATGTAAGTATCGGTAAATTTTAATGTTTTATGTGTATATGTAACAGAAAACTAAAAACTAGAAGGTAAAACAAGATGCATGCTCTCTTTCGTAATGCTTTTTGTGTCACAGATTTACTAGGTACAGCTCAATGCATGGAATGAAATGAAACCTGAGTGTATATGTCTGTGTATATGCCTAATCCTTTAGCTATAGATGACAATGGGAAATAATAGTAGACAATATTAACGTTACTTACTTCCTCAACTTCGCTTCGGTTGAAATGGCACGTTTATTAAGTGAACATTTAGTTTTAGATTTAACATATAATAAATATATAAGGTCCTATTTTATTAGTGTACATCCCGTTAACCTGTGACTATATAGGTGAAAAGCAATCGTAAAAACCAACTTTCAAATGTGTACCATAAAAACTAAAAAAGTTAAAAAACACAGTCAAAATCAACAACATTAACTTCATATTGCATAGACTCGTCCTATCTTTAGTACGTATAACCATCTGTGATCATCTGTCTTATTCCTTCCCCTTGTACAGAGCGAGAAAGACTTAACAGACTTGAAAAATGGCAGGAGTTCATTCATAAACTTATCCCTACACGGTCAGATGTTTGGCTTGAATAACTAAGGGTGAATGACCTTCAACCTTGTTAATTCAAAAATTTGGCTTAAATTTAGCTTAGTGCAAATTTTCTTATTTGAAAATCAAGGTACATCATTTAAAACAAACAAATAAAAACATAATAATGAAAAATCATAGGTAAGTAAATGTTAAGTTAGCAGCTTACCTATGGTAAAACGGCCCTCTTAACAGCTTATCAGGTAAGTACCTACACTGATCTTCAGGGATTCCCTCCCTGACAGGGGAGTGTTTCCAGACTAGGTAGTAATTCAAATTTTCCATCACACTTTCTCAGGCTGTGGACTGACGAGCTATCCAAAATCATGTTAAGATTTAGTTTATTAGGTATGCAAGTTTATTATCGAGAAAGGTAATTAAATCTAACGAAAACGATTAGTTACATTATTTTAACTCAATGAAATTCAAAATAACATAATTTTATGATAACTCGGCGTGTTTAAAAATTTGAATCATCTCTCTACAGCGATGGTTTATTTACACACTGGTTTATGGTGGTGATATGATGGTTTATTATCGAAAATCGAACTTAGCATGATTAAAAATAAAAACGATTACATTCATATTCAAGATCTAGGTATTCTAGTTCCTACATTTTTTATTACACTGACTACTAACACACACACTCACATTTAGACTTTTGGATAGTTGACTTACTATCACAGAACGAAGTGTTTTTAATAAATGAAAATTTTTCGATACTACGACGCGCGCGAAAGCCGGAAGTGCCGGAACCGCATCCGTCCGTATTACACATCTAATCACGACAGACGCATGACCGGAACTAAAAGAAAGAAAGCGCAGCGGTCGGTCAAAGCGCGGCCGCCTGCGCCGGCCGGCACCTGATGACGAGGTAGTGATGTAGTATCTATCGAGATCACACGGATCGATACGCTATCATTTAAATCATTTATTTTTAATACTAACACTTAAAGAATTAGTCACCTATTTCAATAGATGTAATAGTAGTTCAATAACATTTTTGTTTATGTAAATTACAAAATCAAAAGGTGATTCAATTCAAGTGGTGTAGGGCCGGGTATAGCAATAATCCCAATAATGCCATGGGATGACAGCTTGTAGCCGTTTGAGTTCTTGCTTTTGAAATTTAAAACCTACCTACTGTCATGACAGGTGGCGTAAATGTAAGCCCAGTTCTGGTTATTTTTAACTTTTTTGCTAAGATTGACTGATAGAGAAGGCCACAGAACGTTTGCCCTTTCTGCACTTTGTTTCTGCTAAAACGCTTAATGAAAAAATTATAAAAATAATGTTATTTCTTAGTAATACAGTCTTATTATTAAATCAGAGGGCCTGCTGGGAGTTGTGTAAAACAACCGTCTCGCAATAAATCGATCGAAAAGTAATACAAATTTACTCTTTTAAAAATCGATCGTAAGCAAAATTACTATTTTATAATACTCGTAATTGTTGATATAGTAGCGTTTAAATTGATATCAATTGCATAGCTTACTTAGATCCTCGAATTAACGCAGTTTTGACAAGTGAACAGCAAATAAAAGCTCGTCAGCATTTAATATCTACTTTTAATAGAATGAAAAATTTACATCATACGTCCACTGACAATTTACAAGAGCCACAACCAGGAACCAGTACAGTAAATATAACAGAAGACAATCTCGACCTCTATTTTCAAGATATTCGACAAAGAAGGACTTCCGAACATAATTATGCAGATATAACGCTAACTACAGTTCTCACACAATTTTTAAATGAGCCAATCGTACCTACTTCTGCAAACATTTTAGAGTATTGGAATAAAAAGAAAATGACTGATCCACAACTATATTTGCTATCCAAAATTGTTCATTCCACACCACCTACACAAGTTAGTGTAGAAAGATTATTTTCATCCCTGAAATTGGTTTTAAATAATTTAAGACTTTCTTTAACAGATTCAGATTCAATTATTGAAGACATTTTGGTAGTCCGAAACAATACTTTATACGGTTGGTTAAATTAGAGTACCTATTGGAATTGTATCAACAATTTAACAGGAATCATTACAATCTAATACAAGGTTTTTTATATCATATTGCAAACACCTTTTACTAATTATATTGTTCAAATAAAACGTTTTATATGGGACAAACTTGAAAATCTTAACATAAAAATTTATTTATAACTTCTCCATACAAAAATGTAGCGTTGCGAATTCGCATCGCATTGCATCGCATCGCATAGCAATTTTGTGTACATTGCGATTAATTTAAATCATTGCTCACTATAAATTGCTGATGCGATTTAATTTGTTAAAAATAAGAAAAATCATATTTTCTTATCAAAGCGCCATTTTTTTTACGAAATTGATTGTCGTTAAAAAATATCGCTTAGATCAATTAGCCTTTCAACCGTCGATATGGGTGTGATTGCAAGTAGTAAGTCAAAATGCCTACATTTTAATTTTTTGATTGTTACCGGCGAGTGTTTATGATTTATTCAATAATAATTAATCATGTATCAGTCTAGCTGGATTCCTGTCGATGTTTATTATTTAAAGATTTTACATACTTCAATATATTAATGTATACTTCGGAACGCATACAAGCTGGCACAAATTGCAATTCACCAATCAAAAGGTTACCGAAGTAGTAATTTCTTCTATCAAGTTTTCTCTCAAATTCACAATGAATACAGGATGTGGATACTGCCTCCGTATCTTCAACTGATTGTTTTTTTTCTTGTATTAAAGGTTTATGAACATCTGCTTCATTTTTTTCTGTTTGTGTACAGACATCTTTAATTTGACCATTGTTATGTTCACCGATTTCTAAAAAAAGTTATTGATATTATTAACGGGTTAAGTTCCATTAAAATTAGATTAAGTTTAAGTAATGGATCTCAGTATTCATAAGTAATGAATAAAAATTACAAAATCTTAACGTCTTTAATTTCACACAGCGGCAATCCTAATAACAATCTTACCCAATTCATCGTAATCTTGTGAGTCGTAGGCAAATGGTTGACTGTTTTGTTGAAATGCTGGGTCATCTTCGTAGTGGTTATTATCAGTACCTTAAAAATAGGTATTCCATTTATTAATATATTCACTTAAAATAAGAAAGAATTATCTGTTAAATCTTCGTTACGTGTCGTGGTCCGATCGTAGAATTGGGCATGTGGTAAAATTTGAGAATTAAGTAGTAGGACGAAGCAACGAGCATATTAGGTTGACATGAAAGATATACACGAGCTGAGCGAGCAAAGCGAGCGAGCCGCGGGAGCGGCCGGCGAACAACAACGTAGTTTTCTTTTAATTAATTTTAATAAAATGAAATCTGTAAACCGTCCTCTAGTTTCACGAAATGTCGCTTAGATCAAGTATCAACCGTCGATATCATGATCTGACCAAATTCTACGATAGGGCGACGACATAAATATTATCATACCTGAAATATAATCACTATTACGGTCTGGAGGTTCGGTAAAAAGTGGTTGACTCGCAGGTTCATTCATGACTTCATTTTCTAAAATAATAATTCAAATAAATAGCAAAAATATAATCCTTGTGTTCATAACCTACGAAAACTCGCAAAAAATTAGAATAAATTGATATTCTCATTTATTTGACCTCTCGTTATCGAATATAAATTAATATTAAATCAAATTATTAATTATCATCTTGGATTCAATCGAAAAGTAGTATAAGTTAAATAGTTACCAAAATTTTCCAAGACACTACTCACCAGGTTCTTCAAAAAATTTACGTTTCATTGCCATTATTATAATAATATAACTTACACAATACCAAAGTCGAAAACAGTTAATGTATTACAATTAACCTCCGTAACACATGCACATCGAAGCAATAATAATATTATATTGAATGTTTGCGAACTGCAACTCGACGCTGTCAAAACATCGCGAACTTCAGTTCGTTACCCTGAACGAAAAATATAACCGGTTAATGAAAAATACCCATATTTTATAAACCGGTTCAAAAACCGGTTTTAAGGAACGTAACCTTTTTCAAAAAGTTCCGCGTGGAAATTCATCGAACCGGTTCAAAAAAATACCGGTTTCCAAGCCCTGTTGGCATCATTGTTTTGATGCCCCTCAAAATTTGGCGCGTCGCAAAACAAACCACTGGCCTCTGATTGGTTCACCTGTCAAGAGACAAGCAGAGTTCAACGCCCGAACGTTGTTTCTCGGCTCTCCCGCGCTCGCCTTGCTTCCCGACCGAGTGTTATAGTCGGCCTTACGACGAGTGACAAGTGACAAGGAGTTCTTTGTGTAACGGACGACTATCAATCTCATTTCAAAATGTAAGTATCGGTAAATTTTAATGTTTTATGTGTATATGTAACAGAAAACTAAAAACTAGAAGGTAAAACAAGATGCATGCTCTCTTTCGTAATGCTTTTTGTGTCACAGATTTACTAGGTACAGCTCAATGCATGGAATGAAATGAAACCTGAGTGTATATGTCTGTGTATATGCCTAATCCTTTAGCTATAGATGACAATGGGAAATAATAGTAGACAATATTAACGTTACTTACTTCCTCAACTTCGCTTCGGTTGAAATGGCACGTTTATTAAGTGAACATTTAGTTTTAGATTTAACATATAATAAATATATAAGGTCCTATTTTATTAGTGTACATCCCGTTAACCTGTGACTATATAGGTGAAAAGCAATCGTAAAAACCAACTTTCAAATGTGTACCATAAAAACTAAAAAAGTTAAAAAACACAGTCAAAATCAACAACATTAACTTCATATTGCATAGACTCGTCCTATCTTTAGTACGTATAACCATCTGTGATCATCTGTCTTATTCCTTCCCCTTGTACAGAGCGAGAAAGACTTAACAGACTTGAAAAATGGCAGGAGTTCATTCATAAACTTATCCCTACACGGTCAGATGTTTGGCTTGAATAACTAAGGGTGAATGACCTTCAACCTTGTTAATTCAAAAATTTGGCTTAAATTTAGCTTAGTGCAAATTTTCTTATTTGAAAATCAAGGTACATCATTTAAAACAAACAAATAAAAACATAATAATGAAAAATCATAGGTAAGTAAATGTTAAGTTAGCAGCTTACCTATGGTAAAACGGCCCTCTTAACAGCTTATCAGGTAAGTACCTACACTGATCTTCAGGGATTCCCTCCCTGACAGGGGAGTGTTTCCAGACTAGGTAGTAATTCAAATTTTCCATCACACTTTCTCAGGCTGTGGACTGACGAGCTATCCAAAATCATGTTAAGATTTAGTTTATTAGGTATGCAAGTTTATTATCGAGAAAGGTAATTAAATCTAACGAAAACGATTAGTTACATTATTTTAACTCAATGAAATTCAAAATAACATAATTTTATGATAACTCGGCGTGTTTAAAAATTTGAATCATCTCTCTACAGCGATGGTTTATTTACACACTGGTTTATGGTGGTGATATGATGGTTTATTATCGAAAATCGAACTTAGCATGATTAAAAATAAAAACGATTACATTCATATTCAAGATCTAGGTATTCTAGTTCCTACATTTTTTATTACACTGACTACTAACACACACACTCACATTTAGACTTTTGGATAGTTGACTTACTATCACAGAACGAAGTGTTTTTAATAAATGAAAATTTTTCGATACTACGACGCGCGCGAAAGCCGGAAGTGCCGGAACCGCATCCGTCCGTATTACACATCTAATCACGACAGACGCATGACCGGAACTAAAAGAAAGAAAGCGCAGCGGTCGGTCAAAGCGCGGCCGCCTGCGCCGGCCGGCACCTGATGACGAGGTAGTGATGTAGTATCTATCGAGATCACACGGATCGATACGCTATCATTTAAATCATTTATTTTTAATACTAACACTTAAAGAATTAGTCACCTATTTCAATAGATGTAATAGTAGTTCAATAACATTTTTGTTTATGTAAATTACAAAATCAAAAGGTGATTCAATTCAAGTGGTGTAGGGCCGGGTATAGCAATAATCCCAATAATGCCACGGGATGACAGCTTGTAGCCGTTTGAGTTCTTGCTTTTGAAATTTAAAACCTACCTACTGTCATGACAGGTGGCGTAAATGTAAGCCCAGTTCTGGTTATTTTTAACTTTTTTGCTAAGATTGACTGATAGAGAAGGCCACAGAACGTTTGCCCTTTCTGCACTTTGTTTCTGCTAAAACGCTTAATGAAAAAATTATAAAAATAATGTTATTTCTTAGTAATACAGTCTTATTATTAAATCAGAGGGCCTGCTGGGAGTTGTGTAAAACAACCGTCTCGCAATAAATCGATCGAAAAGTAATACAAATTTACTCTTTTAAAAATCGATCGTAAGCAAAATTACTATTTTATAATACTCGTAATTGTTGATATAGTAGCGTTTAAATTGATATCAATTGCATAGCGAGGTGAATGCCAATAGTCTTGCATATCGATATGTTGATCTTTTGTTACTCATCCCTAGTTGTCTTTAAAAATGCCGACAACTTTATTGGCATAGGCTTAGAGCTAATTTGCTCAAACTAAATAATTGCATGCATTACCTACCTAAGGTCTTGCGTTTGATTCTCGGTCCATTCCATTGATGTTATTTATACAAAAAGTTACGGACAGCCTCTTTGTAAATGACGCAATAGTCTAGTGGATAAAGCACTTCTCAACTGAGGTTGTATGTTCGATTGTTAATTGGTATAAATAAATCGGTACCCAATGGCCAAAAAAAATCTACAGGAAATCAGCACAATTCATAAACTAAAGACTTTAATTACCATGAACTGTGCCAGGAAAAGACCGCCATACCTCATAACTTTATATCGCGCTTAGAACACCTACACTCTGGGTACGAACAGCCTTGGCCAACCTGGATAGCGCTAAACCGCCTTCGGGCAGAGGTTGGCCCCTGCAGATAACATTTGATAAAAAGACAAAATCAAACTTAGAAATCTAGTAGCACAGAATACCTAATAGTTGCTAGTAGTTAGAATAGGAATAAAAATAATAGGCCGATACCTAGGCCTTTGCCTAGGTAAAGGATCTCGAAGCTAAATAAGATCACTAGCTCCTGGTCTAATTTGAGTCGACCTTTTCGGTGCATCTCAAATGATCTAGTACAAAGGGGCCGCTTGTCGGCAAGTGTTTTCGCCGCTTGCCGACAAGGCGGCTAATTCAAAGAATGTTTGGCACGTGTCAAGTTAAAGATTCACGTGAATTTTAGTATCGAAAATCTAGTTGCACTAACAAGACGTGTGAGATCGATTCGATTTATTCAATTATGCCCTACCAATACTCCAATCATTAGTACCTTGAAATGGCACTCTGTTACAATGAGACCGGCTATAATTTAACAGCGGCCTCGGAAATGTTTGTGGAGAGAAATGGAGGAGTTCTGCCATCCCGGCGGACTATTTTGAGAGCAGTGCAACGCCCATGGACTTTCATGTCTGGGGTCGTCTAAAAGACCTTGTGTATGGACACGATGGCCACGAAATACGGACGGAGGACAATTTAAGACGTCGTATCGTCGTCGTCGTACGTCGTCGTGAAGCACTGCGGCGTGGTGGATTGCATGCCCATAGACGTGCTGCAGTGTGTATCGCGCAAAATGGACGCCATGTGCAACTAACTTAGTGTAAATAGTGATTATTTTAGTGTAAATAAACTGAAACTTGTAGTCTAAATAGGAGGAACAGTGTGTAAATAGTCGTGTAAAGAAACAATCGTTGTAGGTAAAGTTGATTCAAATTTTTAAACACACCGAGTTATCATAAAATTAGTTATTTTGAATTTTATTGACTCGATCGACATCGACTTCACATTGCATAAACTCGTCCTATCTTCAATACGTATAACCATCTGTGATCATCTGTCTTATTCCTTCCCATAGACAGAGCGAGAAAGACTTAACAAACATCAAAGATGGCCGGAATTCATTCATAACACGCACAGTCCACAGCCTGAGAAAGTGTGATGGAAGATTTGAATCACTACGTCTGGAAACACACTCCCCTGTCAGGGTGGAAGTCCCTGAAGATCAGTGTAGATACTTACCTGATAAGCTGATAAAAGGGGCCGTTTTACAATAGGTAAGCTGCTAACTTAACATTTACTTCCTAAGAATTTTCATTACTATGATTTTATTTGTTTGTTTTAAATGATGTACATTTTCAAATTAGAAAATGTGCACTAAGCCACATTTAAGCCTAATTTTTCAAGTTAGTTATTCAGTTATTCAAGCCAAACATCTGACCGTGTAGGTATAAGTTTATGAATGAACTTCGGCCATTTTTCACGTCTGTTAAGTCTTTCTCTCTCTGTACAAGGGGAAGGAATAAGACAGATAAACAGATGGTTATACGTATTGAAGATAGGACGGGTTTGTGCAATATGAAGTCAATGTTGGTGATTTTGATTTATTTTTTTAACTTTTTTAGTTTTTATGGTACACAATTGAAAGTTGGTTTATACGATTGCTTTTCACCTATATAGTCACAGGTTAACGGGATGTACACTAATAAAATAGGACCTTATATACACATTTAAATCTAAATTTGCAATCAATGAAGGTTAAACCGTTTAACAGTGTTTTTACCCGCTGCGGCCACGGAGACGGTATTATTGAAATATTAAAGTCTGTTTTGGTGTGAGTGGATACTATAGGTACTTACAGTAAATTTATGAAGAAGGTCTTTTAAATTTGCTTATTGCTAAATTATTTAAGTAAAAGCAGATTCGGTACTTGGTATTATTTGTCACTAACTTGCTACACAAATTGCTAATCTAACTAAACAATGCTGATTGCTGCTGATGATACAAAAATTCAGGGTGTATTTTTTTTAAATTCATAAAGTACTTAATAATAATAAATAAATAAATATTAGACAACATCACATACATTGCTCCGATTTCAAGTTAAGTAGTTAGCCCTTGGATTATGGAAATCGGAAACAACGAAGGTACCACAGACACCCAGACCCGAGACAATATAGAAAAGTTCATTTTCTACATTGACCCGGCCGGGAATCGAACCCGGGATCTCAGAGATGGCGACATCGTCAAATCGGCAAAAAAAGTTAATGTCCATTAAATATAAGGTGAACGCAGTAATGCGCCAGGACTGTGTGGGCTAATCAGGTCAAATATATAGAGTATAACTGCAAAGGAATTTTGTTTATAATTAAAAATGTTGGTCAAGGGATTCAGTCAGTCAGGGGTCAAGGGGTCAATTTGGCAAAGGGATGGGTATTCCTTTGCAAGTTTTACTTAACTTTCGCAGTCATAGTCCGAAGGTGCTTTCTACAGCACTATCGAGCTTTAATTACATCTTATGAATGACGTAATGTTTGCGCGTTCAGGCTATGATTGCGGAGGTAAAGCATCATTGACGAAGGCCGAAAATTGAAGAGGTTGTAACGTTGCACGTACATGTTTTAATTAAATAATGAATTATAATTATTATTACATAATCAAATTTATTTTTTTTACAATTTTATATTGTTTTTTTTACTAAAATCAAATAAATAAACTTTTATTATACTAACAAATACATTTTACATTTTACAAACTACATAATAAATATATTTACATTCCTCAAATTAAATCATTAAATTATACATATCAATTAACTATTTTAACCTAAACTAAACCCATCTTAAAATCTATACAATAATGTAAACTATACTTAAAAGTAATATTTTTTTTTTTTTTAAAAAGTAATTTTTTAAAGTAAGTAATTTAATGGTTACGTTCACAGTTTTTTCACTAAATTAGTAGTGCGCGATTGTACTCGCGCTAGCCGGTCCTGATTTCTCTTTTTGACGTCACGATTCGAAGCTTCCAGAATCAGGGGCGGCCCTAACTTGGACAGCCAGCCGCTGCGTAGCAACAGGACAGGACCTGCTCGCGGACAGTCCGCGACATCGTTTCAAGCATTGAACACCTCTGAGCGCACACTAAAATATTTGTGTCGTCTCGCGCGAATGAAGTATTCATATAATTTTCTCATATTAGATATCCAGATATTTTTTTCATAAAGTGTCGCGGACACAATACTTAAATAATCAAGCTTTAATTATATATATTATGCTGTGTTCACTCTTAACCGTGTGATATTCCCGCACCCACATATTGGGTGCAACTTTAGTTTTGAGCTCGTCGGGCCATACACAACCACCATCTCGACGGCTGGGTTGCGACACTTAAAACATCCCGACCGTCACTCCTGACCCTCTTCACCGCTGGCAGTCGTCCTTGGACCGTCGCGTCGACCAGATCAGGGCAGTACCGGATCACGACGGCAGATTTAGACCTGGCTTACACCACCCACGACCCACTACTTGTATTTTTTAAATTAATATTTTTTTTTTAAAAGGTGACTTGGCTTAGGTATTTTACCTCCCAAGTAGGTAGGTACAAACGACGTCAACGTCATTTTTAAAAAATAAACAATATCCTTTTGCAGGCATACTTTATACATTTGACCTGTCCATCCTATATAGTCCTGCCACGTAGCAGCATTCCACCTTATACAGTAACGAGTTTTTTTTATAAAAACGTTTCTTAATACCAAATAATAAATAATTGTGATTGATTAAACTAACAAGGCGGTAATGGTAACTTTTATTACCCTTTAGGTCTACCGGCAAAAAAATTAAATACATGTATTTGAAAAGAAACGGAAAGAAAATCCTCTGTGGTCTCATTTTTTGCGAGCAGAAGATGGAAATTCTGCGAAATGTAACGAATTATTAAGTCTCCAGGCGGCGCTACAACTGGACTACATACACATCTTAGATCTGTTCACCTCGTAGTTGTAAAAAATGACCAGTCCGTTTCAACATCTAAGAGTTATGATGACATTATAGACGACGACTCACCTGGACATTCTAAAGAACCAGCTTGCGCTGACGGGAATAAGAATGAACCCTTAGTAAAGAAAACTAAACTAACACATTACTTTAAACCTACGAAAGTTACAATAAATTTTATCGTGTCAAGAATGGCTGCCGTGGACGGTTTTCCGATAAGAAAATTTTGTAGCAGCTCTGATTTACGAAATTTGTTTTCTGAATGTGGTTATAATTTGCCTAAATCACCAACTTCAATCAGAGAAATAATTTTTAATCAGTACGACGAAGTAGTAGCAGATCTAAAAAAAAATATTACCAACTTGCTGGCGTCCGGTGCTCGTTTTTGTGTAACCTTAGATGAGTGGACCTGTATCAATAATACGCGGTATATGAATATCAATCTACACTGCAAAGATTTTAAGCAAGTTCAATATAAAAATCTAGGCTTAGTTCAAATTCATGGAAGCATGACGGCACTTGCAGCTTTGGCGTATTTAGAAGAACGTCTCAACAAATTTGGACTGAATCTTCAAAAAAACATTACCTGCATAACTACCGACGGTGCTAGCGTAATGACGAAATTGGGCAGATGTTTTGATGGTATTCACCAACTCTGTATGGCACATGGCATACAATTGGCAGTTGTAGACGTACTTTACAAACAAAATAAAAGTTTAGTGGGACAGTCTTTGCTAGCTAAAAATATTAAGGAGACCGACCAAGATGCAATGAGAATGCCGAACGAAGAAATTACGTTAACAGATTCGGACGAAGAATGCGATTTTGATGACCAGCTTCAAATGGAGACTAAACACCCGAACATCCAAGCTGATTTTATATATAAAGAAATTATTGAAAAAGTCAGAAAAATGGTGCGTATGTTTCGAAAATCTCCTACTGTTAATAAAAACAAAAACTTGTTGTTTGTAGTAGACAACGTTTAATCTTATTTGAGTTTACAATGGTAATATTAATTTTAATTACAAAATGCGTCTGCGCGTTTGTCATGGCGGTCGCGGAAGCGGAGGTAGAGAACGGCAGCCGCCAGGGGGGCACCACCGTGTTCCTTTTGCGTTTCGTTTCATGCGTAGACATCTTCGGGGGCCTTGAAAGGGTTCCTTTCAAGAGTTACTTGGTATGATGCACATTTTATTGATAGCTCTTCTTATTGTGCCTCTTGCGGTTAAAACATCGGCGACTCTACTGATCCCATCGGTCCCGGGATACAATTTGCTGACGCGAGCTAAACGCCATTGAAGTGGAGGAATGTTTTCTTCTTTGAGAATGACTAGATCACCGATTTGAAGTTCTCGCTGTTTAGTTCTCCATTTCGTCCGTTGTTGCAACTCAGCCACGAACTCCCGGCGCCATCTCTCCCAAAAGTGTTGTCGCAATTTCTCGATGAGCTGGTATCGGTTGGGGTGCTTCGCTGTGATTGGAAGCGACGGTACACCGGTGAGCGGTCGACCGATCAGAAAGTGGCCTGGGGTTAGAGGAGTTGGATCATTCGGGTCAGAAGATAAGGGTGTCAACGGACGGGAATTCAAAATCGCCTCTATCTGCGTGAACAGAGTAGCCAGTTCCTCAAACGTTAGGGAAGCGTTACCGGCTATACGACGTAAATGATGCTTAGCCGACTTAATACCGGCTTCAAATATGCCTCCAAAATGAGGCGAATATGCTGGGCTGAACACAAATCTAAAACCTTCATTGGAGGCATATCCGCTAACTGACTCGCGGCTGGATCTGACAATTCTACTCATTTCATTGCTTGCACCCTTAAAGTTTGTACCATTGTCGCAAAAAAATGAGTTAGGTTTGCCTCGTCTAGAGACAAACCTTCGCAAAGATAGAATGAATGCATCGGTACTCAAATCACTAACTAACTCTAAATGTATTGCTTTGGATGCGAGGCATATAAATAAAGATAGGTAACATTTAGATATGCGATTGCCCTTACCTTTGCGACTAGATATCATGAAAGGTCCGGCAAAATCAACACCACACGAGTAAAAAGGGTATGAGGAGTAGCTCCTTTCAGCTGGTAGGTTGCCCATAAGAGGCTGCAGCGTTTGACCGCGCAAGCGAACACAGATGACGCACTGCTTTACCGTGTTGCGTGCCAGACACCTACCACCTATAGCCCAAAATCTCTCCCTGACAGATGCTAGCAGATGCTGCGGACCAGCGTGAAACAATCTTTCATGTTCACCTTTAAATAACAATTTAGTAAAATAATGTTTTGAGTCAAGAATGAAAGGATGTTTTTTATCATAGTCAAATTCAGAGTTACGGATTCGACCACCGGTTCTTAATAAACCATTCGAATCCATAAAGCAATTTAAAGGTAACAATTTTGATTTTTTATGTAAAGTTTTATTATCTTTTATTAATTAAAGTAAAAACGACTTATTGCAGAGTTACGTAAGCCAAGAAAAGGGACATAGATTGAACCTTATATTAGATTGTAAAACCCGATGGAGCTCATTATGTGACATGCTGGAACGTTTTCTTTAACTAAAAGTGTGCATTAATAAGGCGTACATCGGCCTAAAATTGGAATTTACTATTTCAGAAGATGAAATCAAAATACTTGAGAATGTGCAAAAAAGTCTGGAGGCCATCAAAGTTACCGTTGAAGCTATTTGTCAGCGTGATGCAACACTAATAACGGCTGACACGGCTTTAAAATTTATGTTGGACGCTTTTAATAAACAATATAACTCTTTAAGTGCTAATTTATTATATGAACTGAAAAAACGAATTCAGCAAAGGCGTTTAATAGTCTCGTCCATAATAATGTATCTAAATGATTCTGAATCATACTTTGAGGATGAAACTTTTGACAAGCCTACAACAAATGCCATGATAGAAGAGCTTACACGTTTATTACAAACTGAAGAGTTACAAGAACCAACTGATGACATAGATAAAAATTCCAGTGAGAATAGTGGTATCAACGCCATAGAAGATACTGAAATTTCTTTGAAAGATAAGCTACAACAAGCCTTAAAAAGTAAAGAAAGAAAGATTAATCAACCACTAAAGAAAAATACTTTGAGATTTGTTGCAGGTTGAAATGGCTTTGTATGAGAGTTGCGGGAAACGAGGAGAGCACCTAAACAGAGCCTACAATTACTTGTTGTCCATTCCACCAACAAGCGTGGAAGCTGAGAGGGCTTTCACAGCGGCAACTTATATTTGTAATCGACTAACGCCCGAACCCAATATTTGATCCCAATCCACAGATTTGAATCAATTTTAGATCGATCCCAATCCGTATATCGATCTCCAATCTCCGTCTCAATATTAAAAGTCGAAACCCGCAATCTTTTTTGTGCTCGGATAGCCCACGATCATTTTCCTCCCGGACGTTCAGTTTCGCGCATATCGGCATGTTTCTCGTTTATATTTTTAAAAAAATTTGAAACATATTGATAAGTAAAATAAAATTGAAAAGTTTTTAATTGTATGTTATAAACTATTTGAATAATATAAAAATGTACAAAGTTCGCAAATTGTGCTTGTTTCATTATTCTTGTTTTTAAATCGATTCAATAAATGGACGGAACGGAACGTTATGAATGACAGACAACAAACAAAGATCATCCATCAGTCAAACTGTCATTCATTCATTGTGTTAGAAAAAAAAAGCGCGGGAACTTCGAAGAGTAAAGGCGGGCTCCTTAAATTTTTTAACTTCAATAATTAAAAAAGTTGTTAAATTAAGAGTTTTAACCGCAATTAAGACGATGGGGAGGCGAGCAGGGAAAAAAAGAAAAAAAGATGATGTTCCTGATCAGGATTAGGGGGGTCTCAACCGAGACTCTACCAGCACAACATCGGAGTCGGAGGACGAGGGAGAGCAGGAGAGTAACCATGCCCCATATTATGTTACCGACTATACTCGAATGTATCCAGAGGATTCAAATGCAACAGAGTTTGTCGTCTTTGTACAAGCAGTAGGCAGTGAGACACCAATAGGCAGCAGAGATCTTCTTTCCATTTCAAACTGCATAAGAAGATATAATAAGGGTATTAAGTACTTAAGGGCTCTCAATAAATACAAAATCGGCGTATATTTTGAAAAACCAGGATTGGCCAATGCATTCTTAATAAATAAAACATTTCTAAAAGAAAATAACTTTGCAGCCACAATACCAGCAACATCAACAGAAACAACTGGCATTATTCGTAATGTCCCAGTAAAGTACACAAATAAGAAAATATACACTCTTCTAAGCAGCACTAAGAAAATTATAAGCATCCGTCGTTTTTTCAGAAAAGTTGCTACAGCAAATGGTTTCGTCCGTCAGCCAACTCCAACAGTTGCCATCACATTCGCAGCAACCTCCCTGCCGGATTTTGTGGACCTCGAGGGATGGAGACATAACATCATGCAATATATACCACCGGTAAAGCAGTGTTATCGCTGCTTGAGGTATGGACACATTTCTAAATACTGCAAAAATGATGAGAGATGTTCAATCTGCAACAATAACCACAATTATAAAGACTGCACAATCACCAAAGAGAATGCTGTTTGCGCTCATTGTAATGGTAATCACATTAGTATTTCTGGTCAATGCCCCATCAAACAAAAGAAAATTCAAGAGAACAGAATTAAACACAAAGCACCCACTTATGCAAATCTGTTTGATAAGAAAAATTTCCCAGAACTAAAGACCACTGTTAAAGATTACAAAAAACCTCAAACCAACTTACTTGACATACTAAATACTGATGCATCAGCAATGAATCTTTTAATAGAAACTATAATTAAAATAATTACTTTGAACAAAACAAATGAGACAATAATTTCATCAAAAAATATTTTAGGTATTCTATCAGAAACTCTCAGTAAGAAAGAAAGGTTACTAAGTTCACAGAACAATATTTAAATATAATGCAATGGAATGCTCAGAGCATACTGAGCAGTCGCAATTTATTTCAAAAATATATTTATGATAACTACATAGATATAGCTTTAATATCAGAAACATGGCTCAAGCCTCACCAAAAATTTAAAATTAAAGGTTATCACATAGAACGAAATGACTGTGGAAATGAGCATAATGGGGTTGCTATTATAATTCATAAAAGCATTCAGTATGTCAGGCTCCCAACTTTTTTTGATAATTCTTTACAAAATCTAGCAATCCAGGTAACAATTAATAATAAGAAATACACAATAGTTTCAGTCTACTGTCCAAACAACAGCTCACCAAGATTTCACATTAAGAAGTTCAAAGATCTAATAGATAGTTTACCAAAACCTATTTTTGTAGCTGGAGATTTCAATGCTCATCACACAATTTGGGGATGCAACTCCATAGACCCTCGAGGTAGAAATATATTTGATAATTTAGATGACTGTGACTTAGTACTGTTAAATGACCAACAAGTAACAACTGTAGGTTCACACAGTTGGAGACCGAATGGCTTGGATTTAACTATGGTGAGCTCTTGTTTGGCATTAAATTGTGACTGGAAAGTCTATGATGATCCTTTAGGTAGTTATCATTTACCCACCTTAACTTCAATGCAACTATTTGCTGTATGTACACCATTGCAAACATTTGTTGCTTCAGGAACTGATATTCCTGATCATCCCAACCTTCGATTAGTAAACTGGGAACACTATTCAGACACAGTCAATGAAATGTTAAATGATTTTCCGACTTTTAATTACAACAATCGTCCTCTTGAAGCATACATTTTTTTTTGTGACACAATCAAATCTGCTGTAAATATGTCAATGCCAAATTACAACAAAAATAATACCAATCGTTCCGTTTCACAAACGTCTCGTAGTAACTTTAAACATCTTTCGGTTCCTTGGTGGAATGAACGTTGCGCTAGCGCTGTACAAAACTCTAAAGAAGCTTTTATAAAGTTTAAAACTGACCCTTCGCCTGAAAATTATGTTAATTTTAAAAAATTACAGGCTTTAAAAAAACGCATAATTAACACTGAAAAAAGTGAGAACTGGAAAGAGTTCTGCTCAAATATTAATAGACTGACTCCAGTATCTCGAATTTGGAATACCCTGAGAAAGTTTAATAAAAGTAGCGATTCTAGGTTTCTACAGAATAATGAATGTCCACCTTGGGTTAATGAATTTTTAAGGAAATATACCCCAGATCATGTAGAAGCTCCACCTCCTAATAACTATAATACTTCAAGCAATAATACCTCAGCTAACAGTTACTTAACAGACATTTTTAGCTTATCTGAACTAGTCTCAGCTGTTAAGTCGCGAAAGGACACTACTTGCGGTTTAGATTATATTTCTTACAAGATGTTTAAAAAACTTACTAAAGATAATTTATCAAAATTGCTTTCTATTATTAACGGGTTATGGAAGAGTAATACAATCCCTGAAGAGTGGAAGGTGGACTGTTTAGTTCCAGTTTTAAAGCCAAGTAAAAATAAAGATAGTTCCGATTCATATCGTCCGATTGCGCTCACGTCATGCGTAGGTAAAGTATTTGAGCAGTTATTAAAGCAACGTCTAGAGTTTTTCATTGAAAGCAATCACTTACTTCCTAACAATCAATTTGGTTTTAGACGTGGTCGTTCGGCTCGTGAGAGTTTGGGATGTTTATTTACAGATATACAAAAAGCTTTGACTGAAAATAAATATTTAGTATGTGTATTTTTCGATATTATAGGTGCCTTTAATAATGTAAATCTTTCAGTTTTATCAACTACGCTACTTTCTTTAGGAATTCCCAATAAAATTGTGACATGGTTGTACCAATTCCTAAATAAACGTAAGGTTTTTGTGAAGATAAACAATAAATTGTATGGACCTAGGCTGTCTTACAAAGGAGTCTGCCAAGGGGGTATTTTGAGCCCCTTGTTGTATATTTTATATATTTATAGATTAAATGAAATTTTAGGACCTGATCCTGACATAACAAATTTGCAATTTGCAGATGATTTAGCTATTTATACACAAGGTTCAAATCTTACAAATCTTATAGACAAATTGAATAGCGTGCTTGTTAAACTTCACTCGTATTTAACTTATTTGAACTTAGATGTAAATGCAAGCAAAAGCAAAGTTGTAGTTTTTAAGAAACGTAACATTCAATTGCCTATTTCTAACATAAAATATAATAATGAAGAGTTGCCAACAGAAATGTGTGCAAGATTTTTAGGTGTTATTTTTCAACAAAACTTCTCCTGGAAAATGTATGTCGACTGTCTCATAGAACGATCCCTCAGAGCTACTAATATTCTTAAATCTCTAACTGGTACTCAATGGGGCGCTGACCCTAAAATACTGCTGGTATTATACAAATCTCTGGTGAGAAGCCATTTCGAATACGCTTTCTTTTGTTTTGCATCAGACAAAAAGCTCGTCGAGAAACTTAATAAAGTCCAAAATAAAAATTTACGCATTATCTTAGGTGCTATGAACACCTCACCGATTAATTCAATGCAAATTGAATGCAATTTGCCTCCATTAGATATACGGTTTGATTATCTCCGGAAAATATTTTTGATGAAATTATTGGTTGTAAATAATAGTATATTATTAAGTAAGTTATTTAATGCTAATTTCACTTCCTATTTAAATATAGCATTAAGAGATGTTAAAAAGTTAAAAGACGAAAACAATGTTCATACAAGTGATGAATTACCATGTTATAGTGGTCTTTATCAAAGTAAATTTTTTGAAATGAAGATTATTATTAATAAAAAACTGTTTTGTAAATATGTTGTACATAATGAACTTAATGATTGGGAAGGATACAGGCAGATTTATACGGATGGTGCAAAAACGGTAGAAAATGTTTCTATGGCATTTTATGATCCATGCTTAAAGACTGGTCATGGAATAAAATTACCTACCGTTACAAGTATATACACGGCCGAGGCATGTGCCTTATTAGCTGCCTTACAGTACATAGAAAAATTTGACAGTCAAAAGTGGATTATTATATCAGATAGTATGAGCGTTTTAGAAGCACTGTCTAATCCATGCCACAATGCTAAAACAAATTACCTAATTATAAAAATCAAAGAAAAGTATGTCGAGCTAATTAATGAGGGTAAAGATATTATATTTTTTTGGACTCCTTCGCATATAGGTGTGGCTGGCAATGAGCAAGCAGATTATTTTGCTAAACTTATAACAAATACTTCGGATCTAGTTCCTGCAAAGAATATTAAATTACCACATTCAGATTGCACTACTCTTATAAAAGAATCGTCACGGAGAGAATGGACAGAGCATTGGCAGGAAACTCTTCAAGCAAAAGGAACCTGGTATAGAGAAATAAATAATGATATAAGAGTGCCCTGGTTCTTTAAAGGAACTTTCAAGAACAGAAAATTTTACTCATTAATCTCTCGGTTACGAATTGGGCATGGTCGTTTTAACGAACATCTGCATAGAATGAACATGATTACCTCCCCGTCATGCACATTTTGTAATGAACCAATTCAGTCTCTCCATCACATTTTCTTTGAGTGTTCTGAATTCTCACTTCAAAGACTTATCTTGATTGAAGATTTATTAGAAGTCTATAAAAGGCCTGAAGACATCCCGCGCCGTCTACAGGAACTTCTCAAGAATGAAGAAAACTATAAAGCCCTATATAATTTCATAATTTCAACTGTAGAAGAGCTTTAAACATTATTTGTGAAACGGTTGATGAACGTCTCTAAATTAAAAAAATACATTGAAGATACATTTTAACATAAGACCTGGCTGTATGGCGAAAGCCTTTGCCTTTTCCAACCATCGAGGAAGGAAAGAATGGAACCAAAAAAAAAAAAAATCATTGTGTTATCACATCAGCAAAGTAGAAATTAAAAATACATTCCTTTTATTTTATTTTATTATTCAATTTGCAATGGAAACAGAAGTGGTAAGTTTTATCAATTGTGTTAAAGTTCATTTATTGTTTATAAATAATCTTGTAGGAAACGCGCGCGCGACGCAATGTTTTTTTGTTGTTGTGACGCTTAGCGTTTCCCGCCTCTTCCTACAATTTTGTTGAACTAACTTATTGTATCTGTTTTAGGTAAAGGGCAAGCCTCTCACAAAGGATGAAACGAAAGCTTTGCTGGAGCTCATAGAAGCCAGCAAAATTATAACCAACAAGACCACCAATAATAAATTAAAAAATGAAGAGTGGAGTCGCATCGCAGTGCGGTTCAATGCCTCGGCGACAGTTTGTCGTCGTACACCGCAGCAGCTGCGTTTAAAGTGGGAGAATTTAAAGAAGAATGCACGTAAACGCAGTACAAAAATAAGAATGAATAGCATACAGGTAATTGTATTTTTTGTACATTCTCCGGACAACTTAAAATTTCTGCTTTTGCTAACAAGGAACCTTTAGACTTTTTCATATTATATTACCCTCGACTTTTGATTTACAGACTGGTGGTGGGGCTGGTGACTATATTCCTCCAGATGAAAAATTGGAGCGTGTCACCAGTCTGCTGGGAAGCACAGCCAGCGGTTTCGAAGTGCCCTTTGGTGGTGATAGAGATGTAGACTGTGGTGATGGTGGTGGTAGTGGTGAAGGTAGCGGTGAAGGTAGTGGTGAAGGTGGTGTCAGCAGTGACGCCAGAGTAAATGATGAAATTCTTGATTTCTACTTTGACCCTAAACCCACAACAATACCTACTGACAGTGTTGGTAGTGTGGTCCCGGTGCATAGTAGCGAGGTCTATGTGGTGCAGAATGACGTTCAGATTGAAAAACCCAAAAAGCTCACATTTACCACTCCGAGAACGGGTCATGGTTATTTTTATCATTAAATTAAAGAGATATTTCAAGTTGTGTTAATTGGCTTCAAGTAACTTAGTTTTGGGTTCAATGGTTGTAAAAAAAAAGATAACTGATTGGACCTTTTTGTTACAACAAAATGCGACTTGAACTTTGTCTGTAATAGGTAGGTCTTGGTAGTTGTTTTAGTAAAATGGTAATAGAAACCTATGCATCTATGTATATGTTATTTATTTACACTAATTAATTAATAATATTTTACAGGTAAGTTGAAAAGGCTGGCTGATCCCCATCCTAGCAAGATTGCGAAAGACCATGCCATAGCAGAATATTTTAATATGAAAAAAAAAGTGTTTAAAGGTGAAGATGGAGTTTTTTATATTAAGTAACGAAAAATTAAAATTTGAAAATGAAAAACTTAGGTTAGAAATAGAAAGTATGAAAAGTAAAGTTTAAGTTTAGTTTATTTTTAATTTGTGTATGTTTGATTTTAAGTGTAATTGTGACAGTATATAATAGCAATAAGTTTAATTTTCTAGTTTGTGTGTAGTTTTTATTAGGTTATGTTACCAAAGATTTAAAAAATAAACATCTATTAAGGGTAAAATGTTTTATTAAACCTAATTAAAATAGTTACTTATGAGTTCTGTTCTTTGAGTAATGTCTAACTCTTCATGCCACCTTTCCTCAACATTATCCTCAGCTGGCAATGCTGGCACCTCAACTTCTGAGGGAACTTCTTGCAGGTTGAAAATTCTACATATGTTGTGTAGAACTGCTGTAGCTATTATCAGTGCATTGATGTTCGGCAGTGACAAACGCAGAGTTAGGCTAATAGCAGGAAAACGACGTTTCCAAACTCCGAATGTCCTAAAATAAAATAAAATATAAATTAGGTTTTATAGAAATAAGAAATTTTATTTCTCATAAAAACTTATAAATAGTTTACTTACAATGAGATACGAAAAATTACATTAAATGTTTGTAAATTACTATTGATTACCTATCACAGGCACATATTAATAAACAAATAAGCTGTAAAATTATTACCGTTCAATAGTATTTCTAGTTTTAATATGGACTTCATTATATCAATTGTCAGCTGCTGTTGTTGGATTTAGAAGAGGTGTTAATAAATAAGGTCTGTTTGGATAGGCACTATCTCCAAGCATCCAGCGGTTCCCAAATTGACCAGCATCACACTGAGCTAAAAAAATTAATAATATGTATTATTCCAGTTATATAGTGTACTTTACTAACATGATTTTAAAAAAATATTGTAAAAAGTTTAGAAAGGTATTTTAAAAAAGGTACATAAGTTTTCTAAGAACAGTGGTACTTGGTACTAAGTGACACTGTAAGGGGTTCCTTGTTGACCATGGAACCCAAAAAATTCTGATTTGATTAAAATTATGATGAGCTTCTGAATAGTATTTTTTTTCTCTAATTAATATGCATACCTCTAAGCATTGAATTATTGAAGACAGTGGCATCATGTGCAGACCCTGGCCACCGAGCCACAACATTCATCAGCCTCAAGTCTGCATCACAGACTCCTTGTACGTTGATGGAAAAGTAACCTTTCCTATTACGAAATTCTTCTCCTATCAAATGACCTAAAAATAAATAGTATTTAAACATTTTTTTTATTGTACCTACCAACAATTAACAAACATTAAATATTAGGTGTTACTTACATGGTGATTGTATGCGAATATGGGTGCAATCTATTGCACCTAGGACACGAGGAAATCCAGCTATTCTGTAAAATTTCTCAGCACCATTTTCATAAACAAAAATGTATTTATCATACAATCTGGCAATTGCTGATGATATGTCCCTCACTATTCTACCTGCGGTGGATTTGGACACACCAACAAAGTCTGCTACTGATACAAGCATTGTGCCCAAAGCATAAAAGCGTAACGACAACAGCAGTTGATGTAGCGGTGAGACTCCATAGTTTCTACAAAGAATTTTAGTCGTGAATAAAAAAATAAAAAGTAATAATTTATAGTAGGTAGGTACCTCTAGCGTTTCTCCTTACTTACCTCGACGAGGTTACACGTACGAAGGGCATTATTTCGTTTAATAACAATTGCACTGCAGGTTTAGATAACCTAAACCTAAAAGTGAAATCAGCTTCATCGAGACTTTGCATGTAGTTCACTCTTCTCATCCTACGTGAACAGCGTCTCGGCACATCTTCATCATCGCTCGAACTCAGCAGCATGAGGTCCTCCAAATCACTACTATCACTGCTTGAGAGTACGGACATGTTCATTTTTCAACAGCAAACCGAGAAATACTTGAGATTTCAAATTTGGATCAAAAACACCGATCAAAAGAAACGTCAAAATTGGGAAATAGGTTATGGATACAGTCAAACTGTCATTTTCAAACGGAGGACAATCCGTAATCTGTGAACGGTCCTCCCATGGATGGCTTGCATCCACAGATAGTAAATGCAATCTGTGGATACATTATTGGCACACGCAAACACAGTTTTGGATTGAGATCTCAATCTCGGTTAGGTAAAAATGGATTAGGATCGAATATTGGGTTCGGGCGTTAGAAGCTCTCTCAGTAGCAGATTGCTGGACAATCTTTCATTTTTAAGATCGCATTTTTTACAAGAAATGTAACTTTATTTGATTTTTTTTCTCTTTGCTTTCTTTGCCATAATATGATTAAACGTAAAAGACATAGCGACGGGGAAGTTCTAACAACTCCTAACTTACATTTATTACGAAAACGACTTATGAATGTAGTTTGATAGAGAAATGAATGGCGGTTCTACTGGTATATGAATTAAGTTGAAATTCGCAAAATTGACGTAGCTAGGCGTCGTAGAAATATCTCCTATATTAAGGTCCATCACAACCTGATTAATTTTGGCAGGAAATATATTCTAAATTACTAATGGAAACATCTTTTAATTTTATTTCAAATAAAACTTCAAATAAAATTTAAGTATAATATTGGCATTTACACATTTTTTCTAAAACTTTTGGGAAAAATAAAAACAATTTTTTTCGCCTCTTGTAAAATTTTGTTTTTGTAAGTTAGGAGTTAGAACTTCCCCGTCATAGACAGAGATGTTTATATTTTACAATTAATAAATTTAATTATGTTCTTAAAAATTGTTTTATTCTTCCGAAATTCCGAAACTGCCGATGTTAGTTTCGTAAGCCAGTTTCGAAACTGAGAATTAACGAAACTGCATGCCCTTGTTGTGTTGTTAAATACTGCATAGTTGGAATCGTCGAAGCTGCTTTTTGAAGTTTTGCATTTAGGTCATATTAAATTTTTAGTAAAATGATCGGGTTTGGATTTATATGATGCCGAATCAAATCAAGACACGGCAAAAACAGAACTATATATTGCATCAAAGTGAAAATAGCAGACACTGAATTTTGGAACATTATTGTTCATTTATTTATGGAAAGCGGACTTGAGTTGGGCCAGATATGAACAAAACTTCAATCATCCTGGACACATATTGGACGATATAATGGTACATTTAAAAAGTTTTTTACTTTTTTTATTTACAAAAATATTTCGGCGGTAATATAAAAATATTAATTACTCAACATTAACAGTATTTTGAGGCACATTTCTTTTGCGCCGGACGTGGGTTTAAATTTCATACTACGTGTCCATTGTCCTTTATAAAAAACATTTTTTTAGACAAGACTCATTTGGCATCACGAAACAGGCATCGCTAATTCATTGAAATGTCCGGCACCGCAACTTCATGCACGGTTTTACCGTTGCGAGCTGTCGTGGCAGCAAAAGCTCTGTGTTATCGAGCCCTGCGCCGAGAGTTTGAGGACGATGATGATCCAGAGGTAGCCTACTACAAGTCTACAACACGTGCAGCTGCTTTCTCTTTACGGATTATGTTAACGTTCCACAAAACTGGCGTGCAAACAGGAACACCCTGATGCAGCAGGGCCTTGACGGCCTAATCACTTATCAGCCTTTTTTTATCATCTGGAAAATGGGTTATATGGGACAGTGAGAGCCGCATACCTACTAAAAAACCCGACGGTGTCCCCTGTGCCATTGGTGAGACGAGAACTGTGGGTCAGCGCCCCAGGCCTAGGCCACAGGCATTTTTTCACAGTCTCGACTCTGGCTGTGGCGCGCTTGACAGAGCGCCACAGCCAGAACCTTGAACCAGAACCTTGCTTCGAGGGAGAAGGTGGTCTCCCCCTTGGATTCCAGCGAACGGTGTGCTGGACACACGCACTGCCGTTGCGGGCCTCCTTTAGCAGACACTCGGCACCTAGGTGCCGGCCGCCCGAGGCCTATCGAGGAGGGACAATCGGAGGGCGTAGAGCCTCCTGGGACGCCCATGGAGTGGGCGGCGGATCATCGCGACGTCGCGGAAACCTCTCGCTCCCTCTCCGCCGCTTCATTGTGCGAGATGGTAGCTTCGCAAAAGGTGCGCACCGATCGCCACGCCACACAGTGGTCCGGATTATTAAAATAGTGGACTTAGGATCAAAGTTGCAAATTTCAGCTATAAAAAAATTGTAATTGATAGTAAATTAAATGCTGATTAAAATTGTTTGATACTATTTTTCATGAAAATGACTCCTTCATACTGTAAAAAAATATTTACGAAAAAAATGTATGGGAGAAAATCTTATTTTATTTTTTTTCTTGGTAGGTTAGCAAAAGGTAGCAGTCAAACCTCATGTGGTGGTGAGGGACTATTGACCTTGACCCAACGACACCAAAATTATGTGCGTATCCTTGCGGCCTTGGGGCTAGCAAAATTTTAAGTTATTTATTTTTATACCTGTTCTTTCTGTACTTATTTTACGCGTTTTCAATTAAAAATAATTTTGAATGTCTTATTTAACAAAACAAATCGTAATAAGTTCTCAATTAGACTTCTTGCTGGAGTTTTTTGTACTAATAAAACGCATTTTTTTCGGATCAATAATTTTATTAAAATTATATCTTATAATGAATTATTAATAAAGTTAATAGTTGCAGTAAAATACAGAATAAATTTAAACAAGAACAAGATAAAATACAATATTTTTTAAATAAAATTTTAATTCTTAGTAACTAAAAGTAATTTAAGACATATAAATATAAATTTGCAACTTTGATCCTAAGTCCACTATTTTAAAAATCCGGACCACTGTGTGGCGTGGCGATCGGTGCGCACCTTTTGCATCTCGCATAATGAAGCGGCGGAGAGGGAGCGAGAGGTTTCCGTGACGTCGCGATGATCCGCCGCCCACGCCATGGGCGTCCCAGGAGGCTCTACGCCCTCCGATTTCCACCATGCGGGACACTACTGTCTCAAGAGACAGGGACAGGCCGGGCTCAGCCTTTTGCAACTCGACAATTGGCGCTCAACGTAAATCAGGTCTACTCTCATAAAATATCGCACAAAAAAGGCGTAATTCAGCAAAAAGGCAAATAACATCGTCATGGTTGAATTAAATTCAGTCGTCTGATTGAATCGTTTGCGTCAACATCGCTAAGGTATAACACGATTTCGTGGCTACATAGAAGGAATATAATTCATAACAATAACTGATGATCACCAACCTCTAAAATGGTTAATGGATCTAAAAACCCCAACGGGTCGTTAAGTCGGAGGTTCGGGCCCTACAATTACAACAGTATGAGTTTGAAATCAAGTATACCCAAGTCCGCAGTAATGTTTAAGGCAAAAATTCTAAAATATTTAATTCCGAATATGATTTTCTTAAATCTGAACTTAAGTCAAAACTTAATCAACTAAGTTTGACTTGCCGTGTTCTCTCGCCGTGGTACTTGTCTTCCCAATGGTAGAGTGTAATTTCAACATCAACTATCCTCATCGCATCAGTTGGGGATATTTAGCATGCAATCCGAACAAACTCCGACCAACCTATCAACGTAAAACCATATCGGTTCTCTGAGGTCCATAAACGCGAAGTTCAATCCCAAATTCAAAATGCAAGAACAAATCATTCAACCCTCTCTGTCGCTATGGTCGTCTCCAATATATCAATATTATACTATATTTACTATTTTTATTTATATTACTTATACTATCTAGTCACAAAGAAAATTGACGCATCCGGCCAAAAGAAATAGCGCATACTTATCGATTATAGACGGCAAAATAATTAACATACCCAATTCCCAATATCACTGAAATTTTTGCCCTCTGGATGGACCTCTCGATTTCGCTTTTGGATCCCATCAAATTAAAATGTCTCCCCATGATTTTTATTTAAAACCGCCTTTAGCTTCCCTCAAGGCCATTTCAAATTCACAAGAATGCCGTTTGGGCTCGAAAATGCGCCATTAACATTCCAACGTCTCATGAACAATGTTCTCACCTGCCTCTAAGGAGAAAGATGCTTCGTCTATCTTGATGATGTAATTATTTATACACATGATCTAATTTTGCATATAGAAAACCTCAAAACAGTTTTCCAGAAACTCCGGTTCCTTCAATCTCAAACTACAGCCGATAAGTGCGAATTTTTGTGAAAAGAAGTTGGCTACTTAGGTCATGTTTTCACCGAAAACGGTGTCAAGCCCGTTCCTAAAAAAATCATGTCAGTAAAAGAATTCCCTATTCCCAAATTTTCAAAGGACATAAAATCGTTTCGAGGCCTAATATCCTATTTTTAGAGTCGCACGCCACCCGCCGTCCCGAGCGTCACGAAAACGAGCTGCTCCGCACTCGACAAAACTTGTGGTCTCTATTGGCAAAAACCCGCATTTTTTGTGAAATTGTGACACTTTTCAGTGAACGCTGCCGTTTTCAGAGCGACGACCCAGATCTTTTTTCACACCACTAGAAGCTTCAAGTGCTGGTGAGTTTTTTTTTTTCCCATCTCCTACGGCCGAGAAAAATGAGGAAAACCAAACCAGGGTTCGGAGCCAACTCAGCAGCTGGTGATGAATTAGCGCTGACAGTTTACACGTCAAAGCGGCCCACGCCGACGAGCATTCCTGATATTTCACGGAAGCTACTCACAGGAGCGCTAATCCCAGGAGCGCTAATCACAGGAGCGAAAATAACGACGTTTTACAGCTGGCAAAAACTTATCTTCGTCTTCGTAAGACTACATCAGCACACGACAGCACTTGAAAAAAATCATGAAGAAATGTCAGTTTCTCGGCCTTCGTGAGACACAAACTTAAAATTAGGACCAAACTGCTAAAAGAAGCCCCGTTTACTCGCGCCACGCGATATATCAACGGATTACCGAGCAAAGTAGACCTCTTTAGTAGTTCTCAGAGTGAATTTACACAAGCTGCATTATTTATACTTTGTTACAAATATAAATGTTAGATTGTGTTAATTCTATCGCATTAGGTCTAGTTTAACTTGTAATGATAGTTATAAGTTTAGATAAAATTAATTAATTAAAAAAACTTTTTTATTTCTTTTGATAATAAAAGTTTCAACATGTGAAACAAATCGCACCTGTACTGCCTGAAACTTCTTCCAGCAATTGTTGGTCCTAGCGGAACGGCTGATCCCAGTGAATCGGCTGCTCTTAGTTGAATGGCTGACTTAGTCATGCCTTCACCTCCCACATTTGAGGACGAGGAACCAAAGCAACGCTCTGGTTCGTCTGGAAGACGTATTCATCCCAACACGAAAGAATTGAGGTATTATTGACTTTTGTAGCAGATACTCTTTATTGAAAATTTTACTGGTAAACGTACCATTATATAAAATTGAATTCAAATTTAGAATTGGATAACAAGTTTTGCAATTGAAGCAAAATAACAAATAAAATCAGTTTGATTGCTATTGCATTAATTTATAATAGAGTTTTCTTTTGTTTCAGATCTATGTGAAACTGGTGGAAGATTTTCTTCCTACTGGGCACCTATGAGCAGTGTCTACAGTTACAGTCTACTACAGTTTGCTGAAGAAAGGGGCTTCATTCCGCGAGAGAAGCAGTGCACCTACCATCATAAACCAATGACCTTCACTGCTGAAGCTGGATAATTAGGAAAATATCGCTGCAGAAAAAGTAACTGCAGGACCAAATCAATAAGCCGTGCAGCTGGAATTTGGTTTGAAAATGTGCATCTGAAATTTACTTTAGTATTCCAATATATGTATGCATTTAGCGAGGGGCTGTCCTATCACCAGGCGCAAATGCAATTGGTGCGTGAGGATGAACCAGTGTTCTCGGCAAAAACTGTGGCTGACTCGTATAGCTATTGCCGAGAGACTATAACAGTGTATGAGTTAGAGCATCAGGGTGGCAGATTAAAAATTGGAGGAGTAAACAAAGTAGTGCCAATCGAAAAATCAAAATTCGGAAAACGAAAATATAACAGAGGAAGACATAGAGAAGGCCACTGGGTAATTGGCATGATAAAAGATGGCAGCGATGATCTTCGTTTAGAATGTGTCGCGACAATGAAAGATCTGCAGAGATATTGTGCCACTGATAAAAAAAAACATGTCCAGGAAGGCTCTATAATTCATACTTGTACAGATTTTTGAAGAGCATATTTGAGCCTTCCGAAACATGAATATATTCACAAACGGGTGAATCATAGCGACCCTACGTATAAATATGTGGCACCAGACGGGACACACACTCAGAGAATTGAAAATCAGTGGTAGAGGTAAAAAAAAAAGCGTTTAGACAAGAACAAAATAAAAAAGGGTTGATTGAATATTCGTGGAGAAGAAAAATTCGAATTAATAAGTGACCCTTTCAAGCGTTTAGTCGCATAATGCCTAATTCGCAAAATGGCACCCAAGTCTCGAAAGGACTAATTCGCGAAATGACTAATTCTGAAAAGGACTAATTCGCAAAAAAAGACTAATTCTCAAAAAGACTAATTCGCGAAATGGCCATCTTTTACCAACGCATGAAAGCACAAGCCAAACATTAATTGGGAGCCATTTTGGTAGTGGGTCGGTAACTGTGGACGAACATTTAAAGAAAATATTGAGGAAATCTAAACATAAATGCCTGGCGCATCAAGAAAAAAATGACGTGCTAATTAAAATGAACAAATTGAAAAAGAAAGTGTGCAAGAATTTATAGCCTGTAAAGGGGCTATTTGAAAAAGCATTTGATACAACGAGTACGACGAGCACATTATTGCCTACATTTAAAAAAAAAGGATACTTTATACAAAGCCAGGAAAAAATGTCTTAATGCGGAAAAGCTGACTTTTCATACACTAAAGATGTATCGGTACCTATAATCCTAGCTCAAATTTTTTTAATAGCACACGATGGAGAAGAAGATAAAAGTATGAAAGGTTCAAGTTCCCATTATTATTGAGGCGATGGAACATTCAAAAGTGTACCAAAACATTTCTACCAACTACGAGTATATACTCTGCACATAGATTTACATTCGGATATGAATACATCACTCGTTCCGGTCGTATATGCACTTCTGCCCGAAAAAAGTCAAAATACTTACACAAGACTTTTCCGCTTGATTAAAAATGATCTAGGGGTGACGATAAAAACATTTAAAAGCGATTATGGAATTGCAGCCATGACTGCGGTTAAAGCCGTGTTTCCGCAAGTGAAAGTTAGTTGTTGTTATTATCATTACCAAAAAGCTGTTTGGAAGAAGGCTAAAGAGCTAAAAGTTAACAAAACAAGCGACCAAAGAAATATAATTAGGCGGGCAGCCATTCTGCGACTTCTGCCACCAGAATTCATCACCGAAGGCTGGCAAATAATATCTGCAGGCATAGAAGCTACTCGTAACATGGACGATTCGGACATCGACAAAATAAAAGTGAAACGACTATCAATAAGTGTTCTGTATCATGCAAAAACAAGACACACGTGTCCTGTTTGGAAGTATTTTGGAGATTTAGTTCTTCACGATGAAAATGACAACAAAAAGAAGAAAATTATAGAAGATCAAGTGTTCTGTAACGTTTGCCTTGATTCTGCAAAAGACTCAAGTGACGATGTTTTATTTGGATCTTAAGTAACTACCTTTTTAAATACGCCCTAATACGTACTGTGTGTTTGTGTTTGTGGGTTCGTTCAAAGCATAATGCCTTACACGGAACGAGAATATGCAGAAATGCATTATTATTATGGATATGCCAGAGGAAACAGCGGCTGTTACAACGAGGTGGACCACAACCTGAAATATATCGAGACCATCGTGTTGTCATCCGTGTGCATAATGCATTCATTGAAGGCCGCCGTCCAGGAGCACCGTATAATGAAGGTGTTTTAAGAGAAGATCCCTATTTGGTGGAAAACGTTTTGGAAGAAATTGCTAGGGAACCTGCAGCTAGTACGCGGTCAATCGGTCGGCGTCTCGGTGTTCCCCATCAAAGAGTTCACAGAATTTTGCGCAAGGATAGCTACCATCCATTCCACCTACGAAAAGTCCAAGACTTGCCACCTACAGACTTCGAGTATGACCGACGTGTGGCTTTCTGTGAAGAGATGATTAGGAGAGATGGCAATGATCCAGGTTTTTTTGACTCGATTTTGTGGACTGACAAATCAAAATTCACTAGGAGTGGTGTTTTTAACATGCATAACACTCACGTATGGTCGCGAACAAATCCAAGGCTGGTGCGCCGCCACAGCTTCCAGCACCAATTTTCTGTTAATTTGTGGACTGGAGTTTTTAACCGACAAATAATCGGCCCATTTGTTCTACCAGAAAGATTAAATGGTGCCACATACCTCAGTTTTTTGAGGGAGAATCTGCCCGACCTTATGCTGGATGCTCTGCTCGATGTTAATTTGGAGTTGCGCCAGCTAGTATTTTTCCAAAATGATGGAGCTCCGTGCCATTTCGCTAGAGTAGTAAGAAATCATTTGGACCAAACATACCCAGACAGATGGATCGGACGCAGTGGACCCATCGCCTGGCCATTAAGGTCCCCCGACTTAAACCCTGTCGATTTTTTTATCTGGGGATTCTACAAAGAGTTAGTGTATTACAAAGAATACAATACTATCGAAGAATTAAACACTAAACTAAGAGAAGCACAAGAGACAATAAGACAAAAAGACGACTCCTTTCAACGTCTAAGAAGACAGTTTATTAATCGTTGTCGTATGTGTTGTCGTTAGCTGAAGGTGGACGTCACTTCGAACATTTATTATAGTAAAAAATACATAATAAAGTATTTTTGTAAAATCGTTGATATGTTTCTACTTTATTTCATGTTATCCTCTAATTTTCTGTAATGATTCTATCAATTATTGAAGGTCATTTGAGACTTAAGCTCTTGCAGTAGCTGATTGAAATTTCACAAGTAGTGGGTCCACATAGTAGGCAAGTTTTTGAAATGGGTCCTGAAGTTTTATGTTATGTGCTTTTTTGGAGTTACACCACCCTAAAGAAAGAAGTAAAAAATCATCCAAATAAAAAAAGTTTACTGTTTATTTTTTTATGCAGAAAATAATTAGCCTGAGTTACAACTGTGGTGGTGTAATGAAAGGCCTATTAATTGTTCACATTTACAAAAAAAATCAAGGTTCTAGTAATAATACTTTAGGAGAAATCATTAAAAAATGCGTCATTTTGGGTACTAAGAAAAAACTTAGAAAAATGCTGTTTTCTCGAAAACTATAAATTTTCGCGGAACATACGAGTACATGGGGGTCCTAAGAGTAGCCCCTGGACCCCTCTATCGATGGTTTTCGTTTGGACCACATAAAACCCGACAACGTTTATATTCTTTTATTTTTACAACAACGATCAGTCATCGTTTTTTTTTTTTAACTGTTAAAGCGGTTTCGCACTATGTCGATTCTTATCCGATTCGAATGCGTGAAAATTCGGATCACGGATACAGATCGGATATGAATCGGATGTAGTACGTAACCGTTCTTAGTCTTGCTTGCCGGCTAGAAGCCGCCGCCGCGATAATTTTGCTGGCGCGCCGCCGCCGACTATTTTGCACCCGGCTCGCATGTCTAGTTTAGATGGATTTGCAGCATTAGTTTGCATAATGGAATGATATTTCAAGGTGTCAAGGAGATGTCCTTTACTGGGCCAGGTCTATGTACACTAACTTAAAAATAAAGAAAAGTTTACTGATTCTTGGAAAAATACAATCAATTTGATTAAACACATAGTTTAATGGTTATAAAATAAAAACAAGTCAGTTTTTTTACTTTTAAAAGGCGGGCACGATGGCAACTTAGGTACGATATAAAAAACAACTGTCAATGTCATTCCAAGTCACCTTTTGTTTGGTTACTTTTTAGTTTGTTTCTTGTGTTCGTTGCGTTTGTTTGATTTATCCTGAATTCTCACTAACAACCTTGCTTTCGTTTATTGGACTTGATACCGTTCTTCTCTGTTACTTGGCTTCCGTTTTTTGGATTGTTACCTGTATCCACTGTTGACCCGGCTTATGCTCTTAGGATAATTGACTTTGCGTGCGATTTGGACTGTGTTGATATCTATAAAGACACTCAAGAAGATTCGTCAGGTAAACGATTCAAGCCTTTGTATATTAAATATTTTAAGTACTCAATATGTAGATACTGTACATGCACAAACACTATACCTAAGTACCGTTTCTTAGTACTTTTATATTATTGAATTGTTCATATAACACGCTAAAGCTTTACTTTAATTAATTATGTACCTCATTGTTTTAGATAATAAAATGGTGCTCTGTATTTCTTGTTCTTCTGACCTAAATGATAATTGCCAATATTATCAGGTTAGTAATATGGGCCCTGAAATCATTTCTACAATTGAAAACGCTTTTGGCCATGAGGTAAGCAATAATTATTTATTTACTGTTATTATGTTAATAATATGAAATAAATAATAACACTATTGTTCTTTTACAAGGTGCTGCAATGTTCACACATGATACCGTCTTTATTATCATGTGTGAACATTGCTTTGAAAACATTATGCAAATATGCATCTCCTAGTGGCACATCTTCTGAACAAGAGGAATATGAGCTTCAGCATTCTCATGATCAAAATGTTTGTGTATGGTGTCAAAGTTCATTATTCAGGAGGCGTACTCACGCCCTTCCAGACCTGAAAATATAGCTCCACGACATGTAAATATATTTTATATTAATTGTAAATTACTTTGATATTATGACAAATTAAATACTAATTTGTGATTTTGCTTTAGGTACCTGACAGTAGCTTAGTATGCTATGGATGTTAGTTAAGAGTTAGACAAACTCTGCAACAACAAGAAGTTGCAATACCACCTAAGAGCAGTAGTGCTTCCTCTGTAATTAACTCAAATACTTGCGTATGGCGTTCAAGATCTCTTGCACGTACTAGAAGACACTCCTTGCCAGAAGGACCAGAGCGGAATGAAATATTGTCAATATTTTTTCCTAGAGAGGTAACATTTACTTATTAATGTTATTAAAAGACATCATGATGGTTATTTGTTTTGTGAATACACAAAAAAAAAATTTGCCAGATTCAACCAGAAGGCCGTGTCTGTTATGCATGCTGGGTTGCTGCACGAAGAAATGTACAAAGAGCCCAAACAATTGATGAGACGCGTCAAGAGACACTGCAGACACACTGTCATACAGATAATTATTGTGCATTGTGTGGCATGTCACTATTTCGTAGGCAAACACATACCTTGCCAAATGGACCTGAAAGAGACAATTTGGCAGCAAGCATTTATCCCCGTGAGGTAATTATTACTTATTTTCTATGTTGGATTAACTATTATGTACGAGTCATAAGATCAGATAAACGGCATCAGATCCTCCAATGACCACGTTCTCTGCCGGAAGCCTGCAGAAATCTGAAAAGGATGCTGACCTAACTAACTAACTATGGTCGTGTCACGTGTCATTTTAAGTTTCATTTTATTATAAATATTTAAACTTAATTTATATTTAACAGCAGATATCATTGCTTACTCACACTTTTGATATTATGTATTGATTGCTTGGTATTATTTTAGTTATCCGGGCATTTATTATGCACAAATTGCTGGGCATCAAATGTTAGAAGAATTGAATGAGTTCATGAAGAGAATGTGCAGCATCAAGAATCTACGACAACAATGGAGCTTGATGATTTTTCACACACTACAAGCTCCAGCAGTCATTGCTTTGTACCATCATGTACAAATACAGAAAGGTACCGAGTGACGAATTATCTTCGGAAACGTATTTTATCTTCGCAAAAAGTATTTGTGACCGATAATGCAAGAATATGTAATAAACATAGAAACATAGATCATAGATAGTGTTTAATTGGGAGTTTCTGGAATAGCATGAATTTTCACATACGTTTTTAAAAAAATGAAATGCAATCAATGCTGAATGTTTGTATCCAGGATACTAATCAAATTTTAGATTTTGAAAAAATCTATAATATTGATGACAATATGTTTATATTCTGGACAGGTCTCACCAAAGATAATTTTTATAATATTATTAATCAAATAAAACCAGCATTGACATGCAAATACCCACAAACAGCTTTAGGCGTTTATTTAATCAAAGCTCGAACTTGAGACTTCCAGAAAAATCTTCTCTCTGTTGAATCTAAGTAAATCCTCGATAACACGTCTACTCGATGTGGCTAGAGAGGCACTGATTAATACATTTGTGCCTCTACATTTGGGTTTAAATCTAGATGATTTAAACCCAAGAGAAGAGTTAATTTGCAGAAATCTAATAATACCAACAGGTAACAGAGAGGAGAGAGTACCAATTGTTATATGTGATGGTACATATATATATATATATATTTATATATATATAAGGTCCTATTTTATTAGTGTACATCCCGTTAACCTGTGACTATATAGGTGAAAAGCAATCGTATAAACCAACTTTCAATTGTGTACCATAAAAACTAAAAAAGTTAAAAAAATAAATCAAAATCACCAACATTGACACATATTGCACAAACCCGTCCTATCTTTAATACGTATAACCATGTGTTTATCTGTCTTATTCCTTCCCCTTGTACAGAGCGAGAAAGACTTAACAGACGTGAAAAATGGCCGAAGTTCATTCATAAACTTATACCTACACGGTCAGATGTTTGGCTTGAATAACTGAATAACTAACTTGAAAAATTAGGCTTAAATGTAGCTTAGTGCAAATTTTCAAATTTGAAAATCTACATCATTTAAAACAAACAAATAAAATCATAGTAATGAAAATTCTTAGGAAGTAAATGTTAAGTTAGCAGCTTACCTATTGTAAAACGGCCCTCTTATCAGTTTATCAGGTAAGTATCTACACTGATCTTCAGGGACTCCCTCCCTGACAGGGGAGTGTGTTTCCAGACGTAGTGATTCAAATCTTCCATCACACTTTCTCAGGCTGTGGACTGACGAGCTATCCAAAATCATGTTATGATTTATCGTATGAGAATGCGAGCGAGTTTATTATCAAATAAATCTAAACGAAAACGATAAGTTAGACTATTTTAACTCAATGAAATTCAAAATAACATAATTTTATGATACCTCGGCGTGTTTAAAAATTTGAATCATCTCTCTACAATGATTGTTTATTTACACACTGTTCCTTATTATCAAAAATCGAACTTGGCATAATTAAAAATAAAAACGATAACATTCATCATCATAACTCAAGATTTAGGTATTCTAGTTCCTACATTTTTTATTACACTGACTACTCACGCACACACTCACATTGAGACTTTTGGATAGTTCTACATTGACTTACTAGTATCATAGAACGAACTAGGTTTTAACTTGTGTTTTTAGTAAATGATAGATTTTTCGATACTACGACGTGCGCGGAAGCCGGACGCGCATCCGTATTACACATCTAATCACGACAGACGCATGGCTGGAACTAAAAGAAAGCGCAGCCGCGGTCGGTCAAAGTGCCGCCGGCGCCGGCACCTAACGAAGTAGTGATGTAGTATTGATCGAGATCGCGCGGATCGATACGCTATCATTTAAATCATTTAATTTTAATACTTACACTTAAAGAATTAGTCAACTATTTCGATAGATGTACCTAATAGTAGTTCAATATCATTTTTGTTTTTGTAAATTAAAAAATCAAAAGGTGATTCAATTTTAATGGTGTATGGCCGGGTATAGCAATAGTCCCATTAAATGCCACGGGATGATAGCTTGTAGCCGTTTGAGTTCTTGCTTTTGAAATTTAAAATCTACCTACTGTCATGACGGGTGGCGTGAAAGTAGGCCTAGCTCTGGTTATTTTAAACTTTTCTGCTAAGATCGACTGATAGAGAAGGCCACAGACAGAACGTTTGCCTTTTCTGCGCTTTGTTTGTGCTAAAAAGCTTTTTTTTATTTTTAATAATGATATCTCTTAGTATTTCAGTCTTGGTATTAAATCAGAGGGTCGATGATAAATTGATCGAAATGTAATACAAATTTACTTTTACTCTTTGATGAAATCGATCGTAAGCAAAATTACTATTTTATAATACCTACTCGTAATAGTTGATATTGTAACGTTTACATCGATATGAATTGCATAGCGAGGTGAATGCCAATAGTCTTGCATATCGATATGTTTATCTTTTGTTACTCATCCCTAGGTGTCTTTCAAAATGCCGACAATTCAAATGGCATAGGCTTAGAGCTAATTTGGTCAAACTAAATAATTGCATGTAGGTAGGTCTTGCGTTTGATTCTCGGTCCATTCCATTGATGTTATTCAAAAAGTTACGGATAGCCTATCTTTGTAAATGACGCAATAGTCTAGTGGATAAAGCACTTCTCAATGGAGGTTTTATGTTCGATTGTTAATGGGTACAAATAAATCTGTACCTAATGGCCAAAAAAAATCTACAGGAAATCAGCACGATTCATAAACTAAAGACTTTAATTACCATGAACTGTGCCAGGAAAAGACCGCCATACCTCGTAACTTTATATCGCGCTTAGAACTCCTACAATCTGGGTACGACGAACAGCCTTGGCCAACCTGGAAATCGCTAAACCGCCTTCGGGCAGAGGTTGGCCCCTGCAGACAACATTTGATAAATAGACAAAATCAAACTTAGGCATCTAAGTAGTTAGGGTAGAAATAAAAATAATAATTCATATTATTATTTCATGAGCCCTGCCAATACATCTAAATTTATAGAGATTAGGTACCTGACGCTTTGAGACATCCAGAGCGAATGGGAACTTGTATAGCCTTTGCCTAGGTAAATGATCTCGGAGCTATCCAAAATCATGTTATGATCTAGTGATCATAACATGATTTACACGACTATTTTACCAGGAAAATTTGACCAGGAGCTAGTGCTCCTGGTCAAATTTCCCTCGATCTTTTCGGTGCATCTCAAACGATCTAGATCAAAGGGGCCGCTTGTCGGCAAGTGTTTTCGCCGCTTGCCGACAAGGCGGCTAATTCAAAGAATGTTTGGCACGTGTCAAGTTAAAGATTCACCTGAATTTTAGTATCGAAAATTTAGTTGCACTAACAAGACGTGTGAGATCGATTCAATTATTTAATTATGCCTTACCGATACTCCAATCATGAATACCTTGAAATGGTACTCTGTTACAATGAGACCGGCTATAATTTAACCGCGGCCTCAGAAATGTTTGCGGAGAGAAATGGAGGAGTTCTGCCTTCCCGGCGGACTATTTTGAGAGCAGTGCAGCGGCATCGTGACTGGCAGACGTTCAGACCGCCAGCTGCTGACGCCGGCCGGCCACGCTTTTCAGCCGCGTTAGAAGAGGACGTGCTGGATTTTTTCAACAGACACCCCATGGCTAGCACCATGGACGCGGCCATAGTCTTCGGGGTTAGTGACTTTTACGTCTGGAGAATTTTGCGCGAGGAAGGGTTGTACCCGTATCACTTCACCCGGGTGCAAGAACTGGAGGACACCGATTTCCAGCCCCGCGTCCGCTTTTGCCAGTGGGTATTAGAAGATGCCACTCGAAACATTTTGTGGACTGACGAGTCAACATTTACCAGAGTTGGACTTTCAATCAGCATAATGCCCACTTTTGGACTGAAAATAACCCACATGCAGTGCGGCCGGATCACTTCCAAGTGCGATTCAGTGTGAACGTGTGGGCTGGGTTATTGGGCGATAGGTTGTTGGGACCTGTTTTTCTCGAGCGGCTAAACGGGGAGAGCTATGTTCATTTGTTAAATACTAGGGTCCGGCGTATGTTGGAGCGCGTACCGCTGGCGTTGCTGAGAAAATTTTATTTCCAGCACGATGGCTGCCCAGCTCACTACGCCAGGACGGCTCGTGAGTATTTAACAAATGAGTATGGCGATCACTGGATTGGCCGCGGAGGACCGGTTTCTTGGCCCCCTCGTTCCCCAGACCTAACGCCCATGGACTTTCATGTCTGGGGTCGTCTAAAAGACCTTGTGTATGGACACGATGGCCATGTAATACGGACGGAGGACAATTTAAGGCGCCGTATTAAACGCGAAATGTGATGCGCCGAGATCGTGGAGCACTGCGGCGTGTTGGATTGCACGCTTACAGACGTGCTGCAGTGTGTATCGCGCAAAATGGACGCCATGTGCAACAGTTAGTGTAAATAGTGATTATTTTAGTGTAAATAAACTGAAACCTGTAGTGTAAATAGGAGGAACAGTGTGTAAATAGTCGTGTAAATAAACAATCGTTGTAGATAGAGTTGATTCAAATTTTTAAACACGCCGAGTTATCATAAAATTAAGTTATTTTGAATTTTATTGAGTTTAATCTAACATCGTTATTAGTAAGATTTAATCACCTCACTTGATAATAAACTTGCATACCCTTAACACAATAAATTCTAGCATGATTTTGGATAGCTTGTCAGTCCACAGCCTGAGAAAGTGTGATGGGGAATTTGAATCAATCCCTAGTCTGGAAACACACCCCCTGAAGATCAGTGTACTTAGCTGATAAGCTGATAAGAGGATCGCTTTACATACATACATAGGTAAGCTGCTAACTTAACATTTACGTACTTAAGAATTTATAAAATTATGTTTTTATTTGTTCGTTTTAAATTATGTCGATTTTCGAATTAGAAAATTTGCACTAAGCTACAATTAAGCCGAATTTTTGAATTAACAAGGTTGAAGGTCATTCCCCCCAGTTATTCAAGCCAAACATCTGTGCGTGTTATGAATGAATTCCGGCCATCTTTGATGTTTGTTAAGTCTTTCTCGCTCTGTCTATGGGAAGGAATGAGACAGATGATCACAGATGGTTGTACGTATTGAAGATAGGACGAGTCTATGCAATATTGTGAAGTCGATGTTGTTATTTTGTATTTTTATTTTTAACTTTTTTAGTTTTTATGGTACACATTTAAAAGTTGGTTTTTACGATTGCTTTTCGCCTATATAGTCACAGGTTAACAGGATGTACACTAATAAAATAGGACCTTATATATATCCAAAATTAACAAACTATTTACTTAAAAAAAGAACGTATAGTTTGCACAAATACCGCAATTTGGTTAAGCCATTTTTACTTGTGGCCAGTGATGGACATATCATTGATATATTTGGGCCTTATCCGGCAACTGAGTCTGATGCAAATATTATGAAAGCCCTTTTCCAAAATGAAGATAGGGAATTAAGGAGGTTTTTTGGAGAAAATGACGTTTTAATTTTAGACAGGGGCTTTCGAGATGCAATCAATTACTTGGAATCATTAGGGTACAAAATAAACCAGAATCCTTGGAACAAGGAGAAACTCAGTTACTAACTATAAAGGCCAACAAGTCAATATGTGTGACACTATGCAGATGGGTGGTAGCGGTTGTCAATGGGCGGTTTACAAGGGATTTCAAGATATTCCGCCAAGAATATTTTAATCTAGTTGCTGCCACCCATCTGATGAATGACTTACGGATTTGTGCAAGCATTATAAACGCATTTCATCCTGTAATTGTAAATAGGCCGGATGCAGAAATAATTTTAAATAGGGCCATTCAGAGAAAAGAAATGCCCAATACTATGGCACAACTTATTGTAGACAATAAAATAAACCGATATCGAGCCTAGTTTACAAGTATCAATGCACAGCTTCCAGTATTAGATATTTTCCCTGAAATGACCCTATCAGATTTAATAATATTTGCCTTAGGCATATACAAAATAAAACAAGCCAAAAGCTATTATGGTGAACATGTGAGTCAAAATGGGTCATTTCAGGTTGAAATATCTGACTGTCTGAAAGTTGTATCAATGGCAATCATAATTTTTTAAATACTACGAAAGACTAAGAAAAGAAAAAATATGTGTCCAATATTTTATGTTAATCCAACTGACGGACTAATTAGATTTTTTTAGGAAACTAGCCCATTGTGGTTTGTTCTCGATGTTACTAGAAAGGATTGTAGGTATGGGTCTGTACTTACTGATTCCGTGTTTTATGATGAGTCGTCATCCACCATCTTCTTTGACGTAGCTTTTTCTTTCGTATTAAATATAAATTATGACATGCACTCACTACTGTAAAAGCACTCAGAGCAATTTCAATATCTGTATCTTCACACATTGGCTCTGGCGGTATAGAACTGGTATAGTGGCCAACGTGTGTAGCAACGTTGGGACCAGCGTGTGGAGCCGACGTAAGAGGTCCCTTTTTTTTTTTCTTTTTTTATTAGATCTACCAACAACTGTTACATTATGTAATAACTCTTAAACAGGGGTAATTTATAAGCTAAATGCACAGCTAATTACTAGTAAACACCACATGCACAATTGGTAAGAGATCAAAAAATACACTTTACACAACAAGACAAAAAAAAACAAAAACTTTCCTGATTGATAACTCTTTATTGATATTTTTTGCAATCGTACAGCAATCTACGAAAAACCAATAAAATATTCTATGAGAAGTGTTTTTAATATGAAATACAACAAGAACATGGGAGGAAACATATATTATGTTTGCAGTGTAATGACAGTTCGCCAGCCAACTGGCAAAAGGAATGACAAGTCGTCATCCCTTTTACCAGTTGGCTGGCGTTGGCACACTCATCGTCATTGACGAAGATTGTGAAAACAATTTATTTATACTTAGGTGTCCAATAAGCATAAATATTGTTTTCACAATCGCACCAATTCTCTAACACAACTAAGCAAAGCATGTGCTATGGCGACTTGATAACGGATAAACATACTCAATAGATAAGCAAAAAAGACATTATCATTTTATTATTAAAGATATCTTGCAGTATTTAATTATTAGTAAAAAGTATGGCCGAACGAAAGTGTTAGTTGACCTTAAAATTCAGTTATACTATCGAAGTTATCGATTACTTAAAATATCATATAAATATACTTTGAGTCCGGAACGCGTACCACTTCACCAGGTGGTCGTCAACTATCTAACAAAATAACTTTTCTTCACAACTGTGCTGAATAGGCTTAAAAGCTATATTTCAAGTTTCGAATCCCGGAAGGATATCCATAGTATTGATAACGTTTCGACTTTTTGTTAAAAAAAAGTGTTTATAGGTCAATCAAACTCAAGATAATCTAGACGAAACCAGTTTAGATTCTAGATGAAAAAGGGAATCTAAATAGATTACACAAACCACCTAAATATTTTACTGGGCACTGGCCAGTAATGGTCTATATGCTGAATAAACAATATAGTTTGATTATTATGTAAATAAATTTCCAATCTTAAGATGTCTGTTTAATCTGACTACACAATTATACTAGTAACAAGTGTACTTTCGAAAACTGATAAGAAAATAATCCCTAGAAGTTCAATATTTTGATTCGTTAACTGAATGACAGATTACCTGAAATTTTAAATCTAATAATAAATAAGTAATTTTATTTAAAAAAATAAAACCGACTTCAAAACACTGAAATGCTAAAAATAATCCTAACACTTAAGTACCTAATCAGTAACTTTTGGAGTCGGTGCCAGCCGATGAGAGATTCAATGTTTTTGTTAGACCAGACCACCTTGTGAGTGGACGTCCTACGCTGCGCTTGCCGGTACGCGGCCTCCATTCTAGAACCTTTCTGCCCCATTCAGCTTGCTAATCCGTTGGGCTATGTCAGCGACTTTTGTTCGTTTACGGATCTCCTCATTTCTGATTCGATCGATTCGCAAGGAAACACCAAGCATAGCCCTTTCCATAGCACGCTGTGCGACCTTTCGGCTTTCTTATTTGTGGTCTGCAGTTGTTATTCCGCGTTACGATTTTGCTTCTAAACAGGGCGATTCGATTTATATTTCTTTTTTTTTGGATTTTGAATTTTTTATGCTTGTTTTTGCATGTACATTTTTTCAAAATCACTATTCATAATAATAAAGACAATCATACTTAAGGGAATTGGATATCGGTTTTATTGATCCAGTTTACATAAGTGTAATCAAATTGTATTTTAACGGATGTCTCAGTAAGAGTACACTTTTTAATTTTAAAATAAAAACATATTTTTTGAGAGAGTAGTGATATTTTTATTGGATTGTAATGAAGACATGTTCCGATTAAATATGGAATAAAATATCCGGAAAATGGCTTCCACGGTTCTAATGATTACTCTTTTCATGAAATTTTCACAGATATAAGGCTGTGTCTCACCCATGATGCGTTGAATCTCGGATTTGAGATCAGGAATTGTATCTGGTTTATTAGCAACCCGAGATTTCACAAAACCCAACAGAATTTTTATTTTTGTACGCATAAAGATGGGAGTTCTTTTGTCAAAATTCGCTGCATAGGGCTTCGTGAAATTTAAAGTGGTCGAGAATAATGCTGAATTGATGTTTTTGGGTTTTCGGCGACACTCTCGATTACTGCAGCAATGTTTTTAACAGACCGACCGGTACGTTGATGCACAACAAGAGTCTTACTGACTATAATCCACTCAGTTTCTTAATTTTTTATACCTCTTCGAATGGTTGGCACATTACCTCGTATGTGCACTTTCTCGACTGAAAATTCAGGCGGTCTCAGCATAATCTTACGTAATTTTTGTAACAAGTTTTCACAATTATAACGCGATATTCTGTCGTAAAACGCTCCATTTTTAATAATCGGTACAAACATAAGTGACAGCGGCCAAATATCAGAATTGCTACTTTAATGAAAAAAAAAACTACATATAAAAGTGCACTCTTATTGAGACACCCTTTAGAATACCAATTTAGGTAATAGGCTAGTTTCCTGGGTCAAAAAAAGATTATTCTATTTAGTCCGTCAGTATCAGATTATCATAAAATATTGGACACATATTTTGTCTTTTGTTAATCGGCTTAGGGGGTGACTCGGACACTTAAAATCTTACCTGCGGCCGAGTTTACCACTTTTTAATTTTGATGTAGGCTTCTCGTCAAATATGTAGGGTATGTTGGGGAGTTTACTTTAAATATAATTTGTAATAGTAAATTCGGCCAACATATTATGTTTAATAGATTATGACAACTAACCTGTAATTTAGAGGTAAAATAACGAAAGTCGAACACACCATCAACTTTTTTATTAACCAAATTAATATTTACAATAATTCATGATTTTTGTGATTCTTATTAAAAACAATAACTAGGTACATAATTTAACAAAGGCACAGTTCTATTTGAAGGTGGCAAACGGTGGACGGATGACCTGGTAAAGGTAGTAGGAAGCCGCTGGGTGCAGGCTGCTTCCAACCGGGCAATCTTGAAATCACTAGAGGAGGCCATGTTCAGCGGTGGACGTCCTGTGGCTGAAATGATGATGATGATGATGACAGTGCTATTTTGTTAATACAATGACGAATAGTCGCTGTCCACGAATTCGGTAAGTGATGATTCAAATTTTTGTTGACGTCTAATACTCGTTGGTTTATTTAGATTCGGTAACGTTGTTAGCTTTGTTCCTAAATTGGTATTACGTTGTTTTTACTAAAAACGTCATTTTTCAGCGTAGCATCTTTCATTGACTTAAGTTTAAGCAATTAATTAAACAATCAATTTGTATATTGAGTATAACCCCTTAAAGTACCAAATTTAATTAAATTTTAATTTAACCAAAGTACCTACAAATCCTTATTTGTATTGCAGTTTGTAGATTTAAGTAAAACTTGACTTGGAGGGTAATCTAAAAATTATTGTTGTTCTGTTATGCTCGGTAACAGTTGCAAATGCAACTAACATCGTTGTAGTGTTTGTTTTCCAGCAGTATTTTGTTACAATTAAAATAAACTAAATTACTTAAACCAATCTGGAATACTGTTAAGAAAAGGTTTTTAGTGTTGGTGTTTTTAAAAGTTTATAAAATAGTTATAGTGACAAACAAATACAGGTAAATATCATTTGAGATTTAAAGTATATAAGGCAAGTTTATGGTTTGTAACTGGTTAACTGAAATTTGCTCCTCAATTTCAGTCATGAACAGTAAACCTTCGACAAGTAGAAATGATATTCAAGATACATTTTCTATAATACCATCACAAAGAGGTGGGAAACTTTTATTGTACGATGGATATAGGTATAACTTTAGACGCAAAAACCAGAATGGGCACATGGTGTGGGTGTGTTAAAAAAAACCATATGCTCTGCTTTATTAATTATAAATGAGTCTGTAATAGTCAAACAAAGCAAACATGACTGTGAACGGGAAATAACTGGTAATGAAATAAAATATCGTTTAAGTAAGTGCATCGAGCGAGCGAAAAATGAAACCACTCCTGTGCCTTCGATAGATAAAGTATCCGCACTTTAGAAGAAATGAAAGATACTGGATTGGATTTATTACAAAAGTTACCCAAATACGACAATGTCAAAAAAACTATTTACAAACACAGAAACAAATCTTTACAAGCGAAACGAATACGTTTTACTCGAATCAAAGATTTTGTCATTCCGAATATTTATAAAGATTTTTTGTTTGCTGATTATGACCCTATCTTTGAAAACACTAGGCTGTTTATTTTTGCTTGCAAAGAGGGAAAAGAAATGCTAAAGCAAGCAAAAGAAGTAAATGTCGACGGTACTTTTAAAAGTGCAGTGCCGCCATTTACACAGCTTTTCAGTCTCCATGTAGATCTTGGAATTACCAACTCTGACGAAATTAGCATTATCCCCGCACTATATGGATTATTGCTAGATAAAAAACAAGAGTCGTATGAAATTTTTTTTCGTTTAATAAAATCTCAGATCCCTGATTTTAATCCAGATGTAATTACATCGGACTTTGAAGTGGGCATTATGAATGCGATTAATGAAGTAAACCCTAAAACAATAAGCCGAAGTTGTTTATTTCATTTTACTCAAGCCGTTTGGAGACAAGCAAAAAAAGAAAAAAAGACATTTTAAGCGTAGTACAAATGCAACGGATATGCTTCTTGGATATCGATTAAAAAACATGACGTAATGTGGAGTACCAAAAAGGTTAATCCAACAAGTACCTACAAGATGGAACTCTTGACTGCTCATTTCCCTTTCCACTGCGGCCAAGACCACCTTAGCTGTCACTATGATCAGTCTGGTGAGTCTGCTAGACTGGCAGCCAGCCAGGGTCCACACCGCCTACCTACCGTCCTAAAGCTAAATATTTTGATTCTGCATTAAACATATGTGTACAGGGAATATAAAAAGAAATGTGAAAATTACGAAATAATACCAGCTAGTTTTGAAAAATATTAGTTGATATTTCGAGAATATTGTTTAAGTTTCTACAAGCCCAAAAAAGACTTATGCAAAAGATACGTCACTTACACGGAAATGAGTGATGAAGAAAAAAAATTAAATAGAGATGACCATGCTTTACATTTAAAGCGACCCACGTTAGATCCAATATTAGAGAAAGCTAGGTCGAAAAGGGTTTTTAAAAAATTGAGGGTACCTTAATAACATTTTGTGTCAGGCAAGATGAAGAGTTGGTACGTTCATTATAAGTTATTAGAATGCGGTGGGTAGGTAGGGTAATTAAATAAGAAGCTGCTAACTGACACATGTATCGTTTCGTGTTCGCTGTTGCTGGTGTGTTATTTTAATTCAATGCTTTTTTTAAATTTATACATCAGGATCAGGAAGTTGGAAGTGCTCAAACATAAAATTTATAACAAATATTGGTGAATATATGTAAATTTATATGATACATAAAAATATTAATAATTGTGGTTTATTTGTTTTTTTTTAAGTATGCGACCAATGATATGTAGTTAAAATATTCATAACAGTTGTCTAATATTTCAATTTTTAGAGCTTCAGCTTTTTGACCTCATCTTTGTCGATGTACTTAGATGACAGCGCTCCTAGTAACCACAATTATTGTGGACTTAAGATCTCTTAAATTATGGCAACTGGATGGTTTCAGAATGATTTTTGGATTGTTTTTCTTCGAAATAAAATGAAAATATCTGAAAAAGATAAGATAAGATATTATAATGAGTGATTTTTTTACTTGAACTAAAATATAAATGTTATAAAACTTACGGGATTTGAATCGATACAACATGAAAACTTTCCAACCTAAACTAAGAAAGAATTAGTATTAGCACAGCATACAGTGAGAGACGTTAAAGAGCTTAGAACCAACGGACAAAGCTACTAATAAAAGCTGTGATCATACGACAAACGTCTGTGACACAAACCCCCTACAAACTTTTTCCTTTTTACAACAGCTATACATTTATTTCTTTGCTCAAATTTACATCTTGATGTTGAAAACGAATAATGATATAACATGCACGAACTTTTTTTCCCTTTGTTTCTACACTTTATAACACAACACGTACTGTGACCCATATCGCGAACTATAACGTTTTTACATACTTAATAACGTTAATATGGAATTCTATGGAAATATAGCAATTTGACACATGACAGATCAAAGTTATTTCACATTTCTGCCAAATAGTGTGCTGCGGTCGATTTGACGGCCCCCACCTCCCACTTTGCACATAGCGAATAACATTGTTTTTTATAGAACTAGGAAGAAAAGTTAAGTATAATTTAATTGCAGTACTTTATACTCGTAAAAGTAGGCTTGGTTTATGCCTGTGAATTTTACACCAACTGCATTGTATAAAGTTGTATCGGTTTAAGTGAAAATCTACTCCATCATTTCTTACAAATTCTTTATAAACTTAGTAACAAACTGGAACTGATTTCTAATATGCAAGAATCCGACCAAGTGCGAGTCGAACTCGCGCTAGGCTTGGGTAAAAATAATCGATATATCAAAATATCGATATTTTTTCAGATAATAATCTATTATATAAAAATAAGTCCGGTTTTCCTCCCTGACGCTATAACTCCAGAACGCACGAACCGATTTCCACGGTTTTGCATTCGTTGGAAAGGTCTTGGGCTCCGTGAGGTTTATAGCAAAGAAAATTCTGGAAAATTCAGGAAAAATTCAACAGAAAAGTGGGGAAATCGTTTTTCACATACAGCGCCATCTCTCATACATAGCATGTACTTCAAACCAATACTTCAAGTAGATAGCGCCGGTGCGTGATAAAGTGTTTGACAGATAGTCATTATTCTCTGCTCAGTTAATTTCATTTAAGCTCAGTGTAAATTATGTGGATCGTGCATTTGAAGTTAAATTCAACACTCTGTCCATAGTCCAAAATGCCTAGAGAACGACGTGCGAACATCGGCCGCCGCACAAGACATGCAAGCCAGCAACAAGTCTATTCAAGGAACTTAAGAGAAGAAAGACAAAATATAATAAGAGAAAATGACCGATTGAGACATCGCGTGAGCACACGAAGATCATTGGCATCATACAATCGCTTGGCATTCCAATATGATCCCACTGCGAACTACAGTGATGATGAAAATTTGGATATTGGACGAATGACGACTATATGCCGATATTGCAATGCGTTAAAGTTCAAAAGAGAAACGGTTGGATTGTGCTGCGCAAGTGGAAAAGTCAAACTGGATCCATTACTTACACCACCACAGCCACTGAAAACATTGTTTGATGGAAGTGATCCCGATTCCAGCCATTTTCTTCAACACATCCTTGAATACAATAACTGCTTTCGCATGACTTCCTTTGGAGCTAATATCATTCGAGAAGGCGGCTTCATGCCGACTTGCAAGGTAAAAGATACAAACACATAACCAATCACTCAATGAATTGCAACACATAACAACTTCATATACACCACACACTACACCATCACACGATTTACAACGTATTCATGAACAAATTTTAATGATTATTTGCAATTACAGATACAAGGTCAAATATATCATTTGCATGGTTCAATGGTGCCAACACCAGATGAACCGCATCAATTTCTGCAAATATATTTCATTTCGTCGATGGTGGATCAGCTGAACGTGCGGTGCAATATACAGGGAGCACAACAGTTAAAGAGACGAATTATTGAACAGTTGCAAGCATTTTTTCACGCTAATAATGCTGTGGTTAATATGTTCAAAACAGCATTGGAACGAATGCCATCGGATACGCACAAATTTGTCATAAGAGCGGATTGTACTCCAACAGGTGAACATGTGCGAAGATTCAATGCACCCACCGTTAATGATGTTGCTGCAATTATTGTTGGCGATCCAACTAAATCACGAGACATTGTCGTTCAGCGAAGAAGCAATATCATGCATCGTGTAAACGAGACACATCGTTTGTACGATGCGTTACAATATCCAATCATTTATTGGCAAGGGCAAGACGGATACGACATCACGTTGAAGATGGTCGATCCAATTACAGGTACAATATTCACACACTAATTATTTCCATTATTACTTTTATTGGTTTCCATTAACAATTCATTTAATTTTGCATTTTCAGGAGTATCAACGAATAAAAATCTAAGCGCAATGAATTACTATGCGTATCGTATGATGATTCGTACACATGAGGAGAATGTCATTCTGAAGTGCGGTCGGCTATTCCAGCAATTCGCTGTCGACATGTATGTCAAAGTCGAGACCGAACGTTTAGCGTTCATCAGATTCAATCAGCCAAAGCTACGATCTGAGGACTATATACACTTGCGTGATGCTATTCATTCAGATGGTGATGTTCAGAATATTGGACGACTGACGATTCTCCCATCAACTTATATCGGAAGCCCACGCCACATGCACGAATACGCTCAAGACGCTATGACGTACGTGCGAAATTATGGAACTCCGGATTTATTTATTACGGTCACATGCAATCCGAAGTGGACGGAAATTGAACGCGAGTTGGAACCGGGTCAAAAACCGCAAGATCGCCATGACATAATCGCCAGAGTATTTCAGCAAAAACTCAAGGTTATGATGGATGTGCTTACTAAGTATCGAGTTTTTGGTGACACACGTTGTTATATGTACTCGGTGGAATGGCAGAAGCGTGGACTACCGCATGCTCATATCCTAATTTGGTTGCTGAACAAATTACATTCAAATGAAGTGGATGACATCATATCAGCTGAAATTCCTGATCCAGTCACTGATCCCCGTCTACACGACATTGTGACGACACAGATGGTGCATGGACCGTGCGGTGCATTAAATCCATTATCGCCTTGCATGGCTGATGGAAATTGCACAAAACGATATCCGCGACCGTTAGTTGCTGAAACAGTCACAGGGAACGATGGATATCCAGTTTATCGTCGGCGTTCAAAAGAAGATAACGGTCGAACTATCAAAGTTAAAGTTCAAAATCAAGAGATTGAGATCGGAAATGAATTCATTGTACCATATTGCCCGCTGCTATCACGAATTTTCGAAACACATGCAAACGTTGAGAGTTGTCATTCGGCCAAATCAATCAAATATTTGTGCAAGTACGTCACAAAAGGCAGCGACATGGCTGTGTTTGGTATTGCGTCGGAAAATGTGAATGACGAAATCAGCAACTTCCAAATGGGCAGATACGTCAGTACTAATGAAGCACTGTGGCGATTATTGTCATTTCAAATTCATGAAAGATATCCCACAGTTGTACATTTAGCAGTGCATTTGGAAAATGGCCAAAGAGTTTACTTCACTGAGGCTAATGCGGCACAACGAGCTGAGAGACCACCATCGACAACATTGACTAGCTTCTTTGCAATGTGTGAAGCAGATCCATTCGCAGCGACGCTGATGTACGTTGAAATGCCCAAGTATTACACTTGGAATCAATCAACAAAGAAATTCCAACGTCGCAAACAAGGAACCCCAGTTCCAGACTGGCCACAGGTGTTTTCAACTGATGCACTAGGTCGTATGTACACTGTTCATCCTAGAAACGATGAATGTTTTTATTTGCGACTGCTGTTAGTAAATGTACGTGGACCGAAATCATTTGCGCATTTGAAAACTGTGAATGGCCACCAATGCCAAACATATCGAGAAGCATGTCAACTATTGGGTTTGCTGGAGAACGATTCTCATTGGGATTTAACACTTGCAGATTCAGTTGTTTCATCAAATGCGTACCAAATACGAACGCTGTTCGCAATTATCATCACCACATGTTTTCCTTCACAACCAATTCAGTTATGGAACAAATACAAAGACGCCATATGTGAAGATATCTTGCATCGCTTGCGTATTCAAACGAATAATCCTGACATCCAAATAACCGATGAAATCTACAATGAAGGATTGATTCTGATTGAGGATCAATGCTTGACTATTGCAAACAAGCTACTGATTGAAGTAGGAATGATTGCGCCAAATCGATCGATGCACGATGCATTCAACCAAGAATTAAATCGAGAGCTGCAATACAATGTTGATACATTGCAGGAATTCGTTAGAAATAATGTTCCGTTGCTGAATGAACAGCAAAAACAAGTATACGAAACATTAATGCAATGGGTGGACAATAATACTGGTGGTCTATTCTTCCTGGATGCACCTGGAGGAACAGGGAAAACATTTGTCATTTCATTGATTTTGGCCACTATTCGATCAAGATGTGACATAGCTTTGGCGTTAGCATCATCTGGAATTGCGGCGACTCTTCTAGATGGCGGCCGTACTGCACATTCTGCGCTTAAGTTGCCACTCAATTTAAACACAATTGATACTCCAACGTGCAATATTTCCCGATCCAGTGCAATGGGAAAATTGTTAATGCAATGCAAGCTCATTGTTTGGGATGAGTGCACAATGGCACATAAGAAATCACTTGAAGCACTTAACTTCACACTGAAGGATCTTCGGCGAAATAACAACATCTTTGGCGGCTTGATGATATTGTTGGCAGGCGATTTCAGGCAGACGTTGCCAGTAGTTCCCCGTGGAACGCCTGCAGATGAATTGAATGCTTGCCTAAAGGCATCACCTTTATGGAATAACGTAAAAACATTATCGCTAACCACTAATATGAGAGTTCAACTTCAAAATGATCAAAGTGCTGCACAATTTTCCAAACAATTGTTAGATGTTGGAAATGGAAAAGTCCCAGTTGATGCGACATCTGGATTAATTACTCTTACCAACGACTTTTGCCGATTTGTAGACACTCAATTAGTTCTTATTGAAAATGTTTTCCCAAACATTAGTGAGAATTATAAGAATTATGCTTGGTTAAGTCAACGAGCAATTCTTGCCGCAAAGAATAATGATGTCCACGCACTGAATTTCACCATTCAATCAAAAATTGCTGGCGATTTGGTGACATACAAATCCGTTGATTCAATAACAAATCCCGATGATGTAGTAAATTATCCAACGGAGTTTTTGAACTCTCTGGAGATACCAGGATTTCCACCACATAACTTGCAACTGAAAGTTGGTACAGTTATTATGATACTGCGTAATTTGAATCCACCGCGACTTTGCAACGGTACTCGACTTTCGGTAAAGAGACTTATGCCGAATTTAATTGAGGCAACCATTATTAACGGAAAGTACGCAGGTGAAAATGTATGTATTCCTCGAATACCAATGATTCCGACTGATCTTCCGTTTGACTTCAAACGATTGCAATTCCCAGTTCGCCTTGCGTTCGCAATGACAATTAATAAGTCGCAAGGCCAATCGCTTAGTGTTTGCGGGATAAATTTGGAAAATCATTGTTTTTCACATGGGCAGTTATACGTTGCGTGTTCACGAGTTGGGAAACCATCCGCTTTGTTTGTGTTAACGTCAGACCAAAAAACAAAAAATGTGGTTTACCAAAGAGCACTACAATGAAACAACTAAATAACACTTCATTTTAGTAGGTAATTGAAATGAATTTATTACTGTTGTGAAATGAAATAAATATTTTCCTTTTCAAATATATAACAAAAAAATTTTTTTTCTTTCATCTTTTAATCACCAAACGAAATGTTACATAAAACGAATCTGGTGGCGAAACGGAGTTCGCCGATAGATATATTTTTTCGATATATCGATTTTCGATATTTATTTCCTGATATCAAAACCGATATTTTTTTAACAGCTCTAATTAAGCTTCGCGAAAAGGCTTGGTAGACTGTATGAGTATCATTCGCCTGGACTCGACATAAATAAATAAAAATATCTATAGTCTATGACTGTTTGTGCAGTGCAACCAACCTGAGGAGCCAATTTGAACTAGGACAACCAATGAGGACAACACTGACTGACAATCAGTTGGTTTGGTTGGTGTCACTGTGTATCCTTATTGTGTCTAATAATAGGTGTGTGTTTGGTTATTGGTGCGCTTGCATTTCGATTGCGTGTGTGTTTCATTTTCTAATCTATCTAAAAAAAACAAACCGCCATTTTTCGGGCGGCGCCGCGGCGAATGGCATGGCAGCGTGTTAATGTTGTTAGTTTTTGTGTAATTTTTATTATCATGTCTTCTGTTTGGAAATTCTTTACAAAAAAAGGAAACATCGAACCTGTTTCCTGCAACTTATCTTCAAAGCTTGAACTTCTCTCTAAACAACTCAGGGAGTTAAACCACTAGACAAGTATATCTTGGCTATAAAGGGATTCAGAGCCCCGACGAATATCGCTGAACTGCAGTTTTATGGGCTTAGTTAATTACGTGGGAAAATGGATCCCCCACTTAGCAACGGTAACAGAACCCCTCAAGCAACTGCTACGGAAACGAACGGGAAGAAACACGGACATTCAAGATGACTGGGGAGACGCCCAAAAGAAGGCATTTAATGATTTGGTTTCACTACTCTAATATGCTTGCCGTCGACGGCTCCAATACAGTGTGGGAAGTTAGCTTTAATATCAAAACCATTTGCGATGTTTTCCCATTTATTTTCATTGTCGGGCAACTTCATAAACTCTTCTTTTAATGTATCCCAGATAATGCAACTCATTTCTTTGATAATTTTACTAACAGTTGATACCCCGACTCTGAAATTGTAGTGCAGGTCTTTGAAGGAACATCCTGACGCACAATATCTGAAAATAATGTTGCAATATAATTTCAGGTAAATTAGTATTGACCAAGTGGACGAACTTACGGAATGTCTGGATCCGAACAAACAAAAATGATGAAAAAAAATCAGGATCAGGGGCAAAGTCGTCAAAGCCATATGTATATAAAGAGCAATTGGATTTTTTGCGTAAAGTTGCTAGACCTAATCCTCCTCAAGAGTCTGTTGCGTCGCGTATATCTCAACCAGTGACAGAAGGCAGTACTCAGTTGTCTGAGAATTCGCAACCAAGCACTTCTAAAAGACAAAAGACCATGCCACCAGAGCAACATAATTATAATGGACTTAGATGTCAAAATGAGCGAGTTTTTAGACAGCAGGCTATCACAACAAACTGATCCCCCAATTTTATAATTTTTTAAAGGTAACCTACCCTCTGTTACGTCTTTCGACGATGACGAAACGTTGGAGCTTTAATCAGGTGTATTATCACTGATACAACAAATCAAAAAGAAACGTGAAAACAGACTTTATGCAAATAATTATAATTACGCGCGTGATAGCACACGGCGATCGGGGTATTCGACACAGAACTATAATTATTTATCTACCGATGAATCCAGATATTCCTCTCAAAACCAGGCTGTTCTTACCCCACATGGGTCTGGATATGCAACACGTCAAACGTATGAGGAAGGATCGCCTGCTGCATCTACTTGGTCGGAAAGTACTGACTTAAATTTCTCCAATTTTTGAACGCTGTTTACCTACTTAAAATAAACAAGTTAAAATAACTTTTTTTTTCTTGTTTTTTCACTACTTAACTTTTTGTTTCAATTTCAATACACCTCAGAAATCACACTACAACTGCTACAATCAGACTACTATACTACAAATACAATCTGAATATTTGTAGCAGTTGTAGTGTGATTCTAAAAAAAAACACTTACCTAAGAAATATCGACAGTCTTTCTTCAGGACAAATGCAGTCTCTAAATGTCGTATTCCGATACGTGATGCTCGCAGAAACTCTTGACAGTAGGTCGTTGAAAGTTGCTTGTGACATTCTAAAATAATTAAAGAATTTTCGTTGGTCATTTTTTAATTCATGTATCCTACTGCCTACTCAAAAGATGTGCACAAGTCATAAAAAGCCGATGAATTTCGAAACATCGAAAGGACATCTCGGCCAATTTTGCTGCCGTAAAGGAAATTGTCGCAACAAATCATATAGCCGTGCTGCAGGGACATGGTTTGAGAATGTAAAAATGCCAATTTCATTAATTTTTCAAATCATGTACATGTTCAGTGCTGAATTCACTTATGCAGCTGTGCAACGTGAAACCAGCCATTGGAGGAAGCAAGTCTTATCCGAGGCAATTGAGGTGTTGCCCAGATAATTTCAGATATTCAGAAGTTTTAATACAATTACTCAAAAAACATGTTCAGGAAATGCCTTTCTGAACATGGCTACATTCACAAAAAAGTAAGCCACAGTGACCCCGTCAACGGGGTCTACACCCAACGCATTGAAAGCCATTGGCGAGTAATGAAGAGGCTGTTCGGTAAAGAAAATTATAAATCAAATTATACTGACTGGCTAATAGAGAGCACGTGGAGAAGAACTAATAGAATAAATCACAAGGATTGTTTTGAAGAATTATTAAAATGTATTGTACATACTCGTATATAAAAATTTTTTTTTTAAATGTTTTATTTTATTATTTCACACCCTTTAGTTATTTTATTGTAAGTACTCGTAGTGCAATATTTGCTTAGTAAATAATCTTTTCTATTCACAAAAAAAGAAATAATATTTTCATTTTGAGGTTAGGTTTTATTCATTAATAATAATTATAATTTTCATTAATTCATATCTTCTAAACTAAGCATTTCCGGGAGGAGGGACTTTATTACAAAATATACAGTCCTTTGTCTGTTCGTATTTGTAATTTTCATGCAAACAGTCACTTGAGGGATAATTAGTTGCATTATACAATGACTTTACTGGTCATCAAATGGACAAAATGATGGCAATATTAGAGAGAACGATTGAGAGGAAGCTTGATTTTATAGATTTTAATAACATTGATCCTACGATGTGTCATTTTGGTTAGGATTTTCTGTAAAGGAATTACAAGAATTATTGTCACTGATTCCATGTTTACAAAATCGGGTACCATCTACATCTTTGGCTCTTACAATATATTTAGCCAAACTTAGAACGGGAGATAGTAATCAACGACTGTCCCAATTTTTTAGTCTGCCTCAGAGTACCTTAGAAAGATACACGAATGCAGCTCGTGATTGCCTAAAATCCTAAATGAACAATTTTCACCACTGCATTCAGGTTTATCATGCAGGACAATACAGGAAGTGGCTAGTAAAAGTAGCACAAAACCAGAAGCATTATTTGGTAATGCAGATTTACCATTAGATGAAAAACCCGCTATTGTCATTTGTGATGGCACCTAGTATATCTACAAAGTAGTAGTAACTATAAATTCCCAAAAGATACCTATAGTTTGCACAAATCTTCTAAAACCATTTTTAATTGTTTGTTACGACTCTACTATATTAGTATGTTTAGGACCCTACAAAGCTACCAAAAATGATTTATCTATATTAATTGATGCACTTAATAAACGACCTGATCTAAGAAATTTCTTCAGAAACAATGATGTATTTATTTTGGATAGAGGGTTCAGAGATGCTATTCCATCGTTAGAGGCGTTAGGTTTTAAAGCACATACGAGTATGCCCGAATCCTTGATGGAAGGAGAATATCAGTTAACTACGTTACAGAGCAATAAAACCAAATGTGTCACAATGTGTTGCTGGGTAGTAGAAGTATTAAACGAGATTTTTAAATCCTAAGGCAAGAGTTATGCAATCGTGCTATGAAACATGTAACGGTGGATTTTAAAATTGCCTGTGCACTGCTAAATAAGTTTCACCTAACAATTGAAGACCACCCTGAAGATCTTGAATATGTTCATATTGCTAAAAGTAGAATAAACATACCTAATAACTTGGGTGATTTTGTAATTGAAGAAAATATTAATAGAAGAAGAGCTAATTTTACTACAATAAGTGATAACAATCCACAACTTAATGACTTTCCAAAGCTAGATATCATAAGTTTGAAGAGATTTGCATTAGGCTCATATTAGTTTAAACAAGCCAAATCATAGTATGGTGAACACATCAGGCAAAATGGGACATACCAAATACACTGGACTCAACTCGTAAATTAACACTTAAGGATGTATTTATTAACAAATAATGATATTTATTTTTAATAAATATACATCGGTTGAAAGCTTATAACGTTGTAAGTTGTTGCTCTTTTGCAACAAGGACTGAGTCACCGTACAGTTGCTGCTCAGCTTCACTTGAGACAGGCTGCTGTATCCAGAGTCAATAGAAGATTTCTGGAGACAGGTGCCTTCAATAAAAGAAGGTCTTCTAGACCAAGAACCAACGCCAACGGTGCACTTCCCAGAGAGATGACCGATTCATTGTCTTGATTTCTTGCGAAATCGGCACCTCACGGGTTTCGATGTACATCAGGAATTGAGACGTGTTCGAGGGATGACTGTCAATGAGTGGGCAGTCAAAAGACGTCTTAAAGAAGCCAACCTCACAACAAAACGGCCTGCCACAGGCCCGAAATTGACCACAGGCCACCGCGCGCGCCTTTGATTTCCGCGCCGCGAATTTCGGGACAGGCGATAATATATATGGGAATACCACCCAGACAGGCGATAGGAGCCTCATTTGCAAACTGCATATCAGCACGATGCCAAGACATAAAAGGAAACCTCCACTTTTCCATTAGAGCATGTGGGATTAGCATGTCAGTTTATGACCCATCACATGAGGTTACACTGTGTTAGTATCATTATGGTGGACAAAAGAAGTAAGCGCTATGTATTGTGAATAAAAGACCGATCGGTTGCCATGAATGCACAAACCAACTTCTGAATCCGTTTCAATCAGGATTTCGGCCAGGACATAGTACAGTTACTGCGTTAGTTAAAATCACAGACGATGTCAGACTTGGAATTGACAATAAACATCTTACTGTACTAACCCTGCTGGACTTCAGTAACGCTTTTAACAATGTCGATTTTGACTTACTGCTCGGAATATTGCGTTCACTTAACATATCTCCAACGGTGCTTGACTGGTTTCATAGTTACTTGCATGGACGCCGGCAACGCATTCGTGCTGAGGATTCTTTTTCTGCATGGTGTGACATCGGTGCCGGTGTTCCTCAAGGTGGCGTTCTGTCTCCTCTTCTATTTGCAATTTTTATTAATTCTATTACTCTCAATCTATCTTCTTCTTTCCACTTATATGCAGACGATCTCCAAATTTATTCCCAAGGGAGCCTGGAAGACCTTCCTAGTGTGGTGAATATGATAAACACTGACTTAAACCGTATCCTGAGCTGGAGCAAGTCATATGGACTCAAGGTCAACCCTTCTAAGACGCAGGTAATAGTTCTGGGTGGCTCTCGGCGAATTGCAGGAATTGACTGGAGCACTTTGCCATCCATTACTTTCGACGGCGTCCAAATTCCATACAGCAAAGTCGTTAAAAACCTAGGTGTTCACATTGATAGCGCGCTTACCTGGACGACGCAAATTTCGGAGGTCAGCAGGAAAATGTTTGCAGCGGCGGCCTCAATTAATAGATTACGCAATTTCTTACCAATACCTACTAAGATTGCGCTTGTACAGGCCCTACTTTTTCCTATTCTTGATTATGCAGATTGTTGCTACCCAGATCTTAACGAATGTCTCCTTAGCAAGCTCGAGCGCCTTCAGAATTTCTGCATTCGTATCATCTATGGTCTACGTAAGTACGACCATGTCTCAGAATACCGAGCTTTGCTAGAATGGCTTCCTATACGACGTCGGCGTGAGTATCATATGCTTTCCTTTTTATTTTCTATATTATTCAATCCAAAGTCACCGCCATATCTAAAGGAGCGCTTTAAATTTTTGCAGTCTGCCCTGGGTCACGAAATGCGGTCTTCCAATAATCTCCGACTTACCTCTCCCCTAAATTCTTCACACACCTATTCACAGTCCTTTACTGTGCAATCCATCCGCCCGTGGAACTCCTTACCGATGTCTATTCGGCAGTCTGAAACACTACAAATCTTCAAAACTAGACTTAAAACATATCTCCTTGGACTTTAGTTTTCTCCTATGTTTTTCTTTGATTTACTTCTTTCTTTACTTTTCCTAATACTTTTGGTATCAAAATCCATATTCATATTAATAGGGTTATTAATTAGTGTAAGTACTAATATGTATTTATAGTATGTATGATCATTATTTATAACAATGTGTATGTATGTATATTATTTTATTTTTTTAGTATCTATGTAATAAATATATAATATATTATGTAATATATTAAATATAAAATTACTTTAAACTCTTCAACGCCTCCCCCACATAACGCTTTTTTTTCAACTTTCCTCTACCTGAAGGTTGTCTGGAAGAGATCGCTCTTAGCGATAAGACCGCCTAAATTGTACCATTCTAAATTTATTGTTTCTCTGTACTGTTTTTTTGTGTGGTGTGCAATAAAGAGTATCTATCTATCTATCTATCTATAAATTATTATAATAAATAAATTATAAATAATTATAAACAAATATAATTATTAACAACATATTATGAAGATTCAGCGGAGTCCGGTGAATGGTCTTTGAGGCGGGAGCAGTGGATAATTCCGGATGCAGGTACCCCTCGGTATTAATTCGATTAATCGGACACAGTAATTATTTAAAATATGAGTCTCTTTTATAACTCTGAGCGCAGAATGATGATGGAAAATTTAGAGTAACCGCCGAACCATCTAGTACACCCTGATATATAAAATACTAATTTACTTTGAGACGCACTACCTAATTAAGCTCTGATAACTTTTAAGAAACATTTTGTCAGTAGATTAGATCACTTATAAGTAAATCCTATAAATTGTTATAGCATTTTCCATCGGAAATAAAGTAACACAACCAGTCTCTATCTTGTTTCATTTTCTATTTTTACAAACACAATGTTCATTTTTATAAATTTCTGCAAGCCGAGCACACATTATTGCCCTTGTCAACAGTGCTGGGATCCCAACGCAGCCCGTGCTGCTGAGTAGGATCAGAGACCCAGATTATCCAAGCAGCGCGAGGGCTGGTATCTTAGTGCTGGTGATAGAGGTAGATAGTGGTAAAAACCTTGCAACCACAACCACAATAGGTTATATTTAGCCGCAGGAACTACTGTGTGTGTGAAGGTTTCTGAAATAATGTGAAATAGTTTTCAATTTTGCGATTAGTCTAACGTGATGACGGACCAAAGCTTTGAGTTTATAAAAAATCAAAAAGGTCACCTAACACTACTTCGCAGCAAGTACAGGTACAATAAACAATTAACGAACAAAAGCGGGACAACTTTATGGAGATGTGCTAAAAGGGATTCATGTAGTGCGTCAGTCACTATGGATGAATCGGCCAGGAAAATACTAAGAGAATCTGTCCACACATGCCAAACGGATTCTTTAGATAACGAATTGCATAGAGAGAAACAGATTTTAAAGGAAGCAGTGTGTAAAGATCTTGGGCCCATTCAGAAGATTGTAGAAAAAAGAAATTTCGAGCATATGGATGACGAAGGTAAAGACGACTTAAGGATTTCTTATAACTCCGTCAAAGACACTTTACGCCGTGCTCGCAAAAAGTATTGTACCGATGTATTAACTCACAATGATTCAGGAACTATAACTATACCTGAAGCTTTAGCTATTAATTTTTTAATTCATATAGACGACGAAATATTACTTTTAACAACAAACCTGGCGAAAAAAATTACGAAAAGATCTGGAAAATATTATGCAGATGGTACATTTCAGACGACTCCTAAACCATATTATCAATTATTTACTATACATTTGGATATTGGCTCTAGTGAGACCCGCACACGTATTGTACCAGTTGCATATGCCCTATTGATGAATAAAACCGAAGCATTATATGAACGATTGTGCACCATCTTGAATCAGAAATTAAAATGGCAAATGAAATCTTTCAAATCAGATTACGAGATCGGCATTCTCAACGCTGTATCAAGAGTACTAACTAGTAACTACAGCAAAACTTAGCGGGTGCTACCACCATTACAATGATGCAATATGGAGAAAATCAGAAAAATTGAAATTAAATAAAACAAAAGGCAAAATACTACAAGGATGTGCTCCATAATACCTCTTGTACCCATGCTTGCAAGCCATATTCATGAGACGTGGCAGAATATACTGGCTACTGCACCAGACTCACTTGAAATGAGACGCTTTCGAAATTACTTTGAAAAAACTAGGTATCCTCATTTACCAGCTAGTTTGTTAAGTTGTGCTGAAGAGCGACATATAAGGATGGCACCACCGCCTTAATTGCAGAATACCAAAAAAACCTAATTTATATCTGTTTATTTATAAATTGCGAAGAGAAGCTAAATTTTGGGATGTACGCATTAAAGATTCTCTATTTAAATTATGTAGAATAAATAAAAGAAAGATTTGTGATATTAAATTTGATAAAACTTTTCGACGATATTTGGATAAAATTAAGCGAAATAATCACAATCGCAAAGTTCCTTAAAAAATTATATTGTTGAGACATTTCAAAAAATTAAAACGAGAAAATAAATATTTTAAAGCATATACGTATACATTTCAATTTAAAATATTATTAAGATTATTTATTACTTTCTACTTTTTTATAAATTTTTTATTTATTAAAAAAAATATGGTAATAAGTAGTAATGATTAGTATAATAAGTTATTAGTTATTCCAGTAATAATAAGTAGTAATGATTAGTATATATGTATAGTAATAGTAAATATCATTATAAACATGTAAACATTTTTTTTGACATCATGAATAGTTTATATTGACAATTTAACTTTCGTAAAAAAAAATATTTTCTTTTATTTTGAATTCTTATAGGTACTACAAATGTGATTTGAGATTACTGACAGTTAATATTTTTCTTGATTGTGATAATTATTATAAGTAGTATAAGTAGTAGTAAGTAGTATAAACACTAAAAAGTATTATTATTTTGTGTGGATGATATCATAAATGTTGATTTTTTAAAAATAAATATGTTTTTTTAAAATCCTTTCACCTTTTATTACATTCTTGCTATTAGGGAGTCCCAATTCACATAAATGTACATAATATCATCCTAGCAGCTAATATAGCTACACAACTGAATTTTTTACCATTCTGCGCTTTCACCATTTTACTCTTTTAATATTGTGCACTTTTACCATTTTGCTCCTTTATCATTTTACGCTATGAACATTTTGCTCCCTTAACATTTTGCTATTTAACCATTTTACCAGGGTTTACCATTTTGCGCTTTTAACGTTATGCGCCGAAACGCCTCGTAGTTCCAACCAGTAATTGACATCCGAATTTAATAAGTGTTCAGCTATCGCGGATTTACACGTCTGTCAATTCTTTACTTTTCTTTCTTTCGTTACTTTTGATAACGGAGTATTATACAGTCTTAATGTAGTATTTACTCAGTACTGATCCAACGTTGTCTATTATCCCTTTCACGTATAGTAGAAAAGCAGGTTTCCGGCCCACTATCGGTTGCCGTTCCTTCTTATTCCCCTTCTGCATTTGTCTGCTCTTCGTACAGTAGCCGTTTCTTCTAAGTACCTCCTGAACATAATCGAGTTCTATTTTCACATGTTCATGGTCGCATAAGTTATAGGCTCTATTAACCAAAGACGAAACAACAGATTGAAGATGCAGTAGTCTTGTGTAGTACGCGTACGATGTACTAATAGGTATACCCGGCACTGTACTAAAAGAAACATTACCGAACGCTTAACTTTAATCGGACCTAGAACTATTAGTACGCGAGTGCTAAAGTGCTGCCTTCATTGTGCGTACGACAGTCGGTGCAGTAATCTGTCGAACGTCCGATGTCAGAATGAATAGGCGCGCGATACCAGATGAACGTGAATAAGCTAAACAGCAAATCGAATTGAACGAACTAATTTTGCGCATTGCGTGTTGATTGTTTATCAAGTTGTGTGTTGTGTTTAGATGTTGTTTATTACTTCTTAGGCCCGATTCGACCAAGCTGGCGTGAGTTTTTAGTTGAGAGTAAAGCACTGTTTAATCTAGATTACGCTAATTTTGCATTTTACCAACCACTAATCTACGATTAAGGTAATAAATTACGAGTAATATTAACACGGGCGATTTTGGTCGAGTAAAAAAAAATTACTGAGAAAAAATTGTCCCTTGTCAAATCGTCCTTGTTGATTTTGTTAGTTTATTTCATCTAAAAGTATTTAATTACATACGTAGTGGTTACTTGATCAGTGTACCACATCACGACGATGGAACGTTTGAGAAATATGATCGAAGATTCCGACAGTGATGATGACTAATCATCTACTTTGAAATGCAGTATTCACTGCCATTCAGAACCAGTCAATTAATATTTATTCTTGCATTTATAGAAATGGAAAGACGACCAACAAAAGTTTCCGACTTTCCACTTCCCAATGGGATTGGGATATCGCGTTAGAGTTTTTAGAGCGGAACCCAACAATAGTGAGGGGCTATCACAACAGCTCACGTGGAAGGGAATTATCACAGCGACTGTGTCGGGAGCTTGCAGAGTTGTTAAATGCTGAGGGGTCAGGCGCCAATAAAACGCCCAAGGAATGGGCAACTGTAAATGTAAATATTGTTTTGTTTGCTGGGATTGTAATGTCTTTTATAAATATTATACACTATATTACAGTACTTCAACAACTTTAAATCAAAGTTGAAGAAGATATTGTCTGACCTCAATGCGGACGCTACTGCCACAGGTGGAGGACCAACCCAGACTGAATCGATGTCAGACACACATAAAAGATTTTTGGCTATTATTGGACCAGGGTTCGGCCAGGGTGTTCCTAATTTGAGGGTTAATCCCTTCCCCAATATGGTAATAAAAAAAGATTACTATTCAATAAATTTAAAGTATACAGTGTGAGTCTTCATAAAGTGCACATATTGAAATATGGCATTCTATGCTTAATTTTATCGACGGAAAACATATTAAAAAAATCTAAAAAAAATCGCTATTTTTTTATGGATTTTTTAAAGTTTTTGTTCCCTACTGTGACCTTCGTGTAAATAAAACCTTGTTTCTTTCAAATTAATTAATTTGTAACAATTAATTAAACTTAAAAATGATCGGAGATGACCTATTTTTTTATTAAAGTATTTATTCATTTTTAGCAAGCTGAGCAAGAAATTATTATTCAGCCTCCTGTAGAAGAATTAGGCGGTCTTATCGCTAAAAGCCATCTCTTCCAGACAACCTTAAGGTAGAGGACAGATAAAAAGAAGGGGAAAGTGGTGCGGAGAGCTTAGTGTGAAATTTTATATATCTAATCGATAAATATATAAGTCCAGATACAAATGAACATAACAATATACTTAGGGCCTAAAGCGGGCACCGTGCCTAAAGAGGGCACTCTTGATAATATTACCATTCAAAAAGAACGCGCGCTCTCAACACGACACAGTAATCCCCGCGCCCCGCGCACCTCGCGTCATTCGTCGAGTTCACCTGCGAGGACGCCATTACGCGCTGCGATAACAAAATGTTTTGAGTGGATTTTTGAAAAATATCGCAAGGTATGTCTAATGTGTTCTCTCTTTTTTGTTGTTTACAATGCTATAATCGATTTATTTAAGTAAATAAGTGGTTATCTGATCATAAAACGGTAGTGTTAAACGTCACGTGTCTTAAAGTTTTGAGGTTAAAATTTGTTTAGATATTTCAAGTGTCTAAAAAGGCAAAGCGGGCAGGGTAAAGCGGGCACGTGCCCGCTTTGCCAACCCATTATGTTAAAAAATAAGTTGCTATAGCTTTTGGTTTTTATTTTTAGATGGTAAACAAATATAAACGAAAAACTTTGCAAGCATCATGGTCCACCTCAACCATGCGGCAAGCATTGCAAGAAGTGCAAGAATTAGGGATACCTGTCAAAACCGTAGCAACGAAATTTAGTATCCCGAGGACGACGCTGCAATGGCACCTTAAAACTGGATCGTGCGAAGTAAAATTAGGAAGGTATGTTACTGTCTTTTCTGCAGATTAAGAAACTGAGCTGTTGGATACGGAATACGGAATACGTTTTTATATGGACAATTTGTTTTACGGATTGTCAAAACAAGAGTTCTTAGAACTTGTTTATAATTACGCCGAAATTAATAAAATACACCATTTCAAAAATGGTGCGTCTAGTTCGGATTGGTACAAAGGGTTTGTTAAAGTCATCCAGATCTAACTTTACGGAAACCAGAACCAACATCTCACGGTAATTAACCCATAGGCCAAAAATTCAAAAATGTCACTGTCTAATCCCGATCCGATGATGTCCCTAGGTTATTTACTAGTAACCAAGCTATCAAAACCTGTAAATAGTAATGTAATTAGGTCAAGGTTTCATTCATCTATGTCAACGACATACCCAAGACGCCGGACGCGGAGTTAACCCTTTTCGCGGATGATACCGCTCTCTATCCCTCAGGACATAACCGTCGTTACATCACGATAGCGCTACAGCGCGCCGCCGATGCTCTCGGTGAGTGGTTCAGGAAGTGGCGTGTGGAGGTGAACCCCGAGAAAAGTGCAGCAGTGTACTTTACTCGAGGTCGCTTCGTATCGCGGCCTTCCAAACACCCCCGCTGCAAAAAAATCCGTCTTTACGTCACCTTATTTGGCCGACCGATCCCTTGGGTGAAGGAGGTTAAATATCTAGGTGTCACTCTTGACCAACGGTTATCGTTTGTACCCCACATTACGCGCGTTCTTAAGCGAGCGAAGTTCTATGCCCACTGACTATACCACCTTGTCGGTAGCAAGAGTAAAATGTCGCTTAGGAATAAGCTGACTATTTTCAAAACTTGCATCCGCCCCGTTAAGCTCGTGAAGTAGCTGACATTCATTACATTTATGGGTTTTGTGATGGCAATGCTCGCGCCGCATCTCGAAAGTATCAGTAGCGATTCCCGACAAGACCTGCCGTTGACTACAGGGTTTTCTTAGCAGTACGTCGAGAATTAAGTGAAAATGGACTGCGTCGCCCACATGGTGAACGTGCTCCTTCTGTACCGGTGGATGTGGATGAACAGGTTTTGCGTTTGGTGTACCAAGACCCCACAATTAGTGCTCGGCGAATAGCCCTCCAATTGGGGATTAATCACGTCCAAGTGTGGAAAAATTTGAAAAAGGAATAATTGCACCCCTTTCATTTTCGAAGAGCGCAGAATTTGCACGAACCAGACTTCATCGGAAGAAGTGTTTTCTGTTCTTGGCTACTGCGGCAAAGACGTTTAGTCCCCAACTTCTATGACCGAATTTTGTGGACCGATGAAGCAAATTTTAACCGAACTGGAATCACGAATTTTCGTAACCTTCACTTGTGCCGTGCACACTGGATGCCGAAGATGAAAATTCCTTAGCAGTTCGGCCAGCGTCCTTTCAGATCGAATTTCCATTATTGTTTGGGCTGGAATGATAAGTGATTATTTAATCGGACCCTTTATCCTTCCGTCAAGGTTGACAGGCCCAGCTTACTTAACATTTCTACAAGAAGAGTTACCCGGTCTAATGAGTGACGTGAATCTACAAACAAGGAGGAGGATGTGGTTCCAGCATGACGGCGCTCCAGCTCACTCCAGCACGATCGTGCGTGATTATTTAAACGAACGATACGGAGACAGATGGATTGGACGAGGCGGACCAGTAGCGTGGCCGGCACGAAGCCCTGATATGACCCCCCTAGATTTTTTTTTGTGGGGCCATATGAAACAGATTGTGTACAGCAGCCATACTCTAAGTGTGTTCCGCGGAACCCTAGGGTTCCGCGATACCCCTGTCGGGGTTCCGCAAGAAGTTAGAAAAAAAAATCAAAACACCTCTCTCTGGTCGACCGTTCTGTCGCGGCGTATCACGATTCACGAACAATTTTACTATGCCGCCACCGCCGATACCTACTTGTGACCGCGCAATCCCTTTGATAAAATCCGCCTTTGAAATTAGACGCTATAATTGTGAACAAGCGACTTTCGGCTCTAACTTCAAAACGTAAAGTCGAGATTGCTTACACCACATTTTTTGAATTTCTATTTTTATATCGGCTTTTTATTTATCAAAGACGCCGACTCGAGTATTTTTGAGAATGTTCGAGATTGAGGCTAGGACTATAAAAGCGATGATCAAGCCTTGACACTAGTCAGTCGACGATTAGCGTTCGGAGCGATAAGTACCTACCTGCTAGAAAAAAATTGTGTATTGTTCTACTGCTGTTTTCTGATTGTATCAGTTTTGTACATTTCTTCTTTGGACTAAAGTGCTAAACTCTTCTACGCAGTAACGACCGTGCATTATTTTAACCTCACCATCCTGAAAGAATGGAACGTTGGCTTAAAGGCGTTAAACGTGTCGCAACAACATCTTCCAACGAAGCCGAATGTTCAAAAGCAGTCCGCGTGGAGTATACAGCAATTACCGATCCAGACGATGATGCAACGACGTCAAGTTCCACGGTTTCAAAGGCGAAAAAAAGGAAGTATGATGAATCATATATCAGTTTTGGATTTGTTGATTCCAACGGCTCACCTCTCTGCATGTTATGTAGTAAACTGCTTCCTAATAGTTCCATGGCACCTGCCAAGTTGCGCCGACATTTAGAAACTGTACACCCCGAGTCTAAAGACAAGAATAAAGAATTTTTTGTACGTAAAAAAGAACAGTTATTGGAAAGTCAAAAAACAATGATGCATGTAACCCAAACTATCAATGAAAAGGCCACGGAGGCATCATATTTAGTTATCGCATTGCACAAGCAGGAGAAGCGCACACTATCGCTGAGAATTTAATAAAACCATGTGTATTAGACATAACAAAATGCATGCTCGATGAAAAATCTGCAAAGCATCTTTCTACTGTGCCGCTATCTAACGATACTGTTTCACGGCGAATTCATGATCTAGCAAGCTACGTCAAACAAGAACTAGTTACACGTCTACAAAAAACACAATTCGTCTTGCAAATGGATGAGTCGACTGATGTCGCTGGTCTGGCTATCTTGCTGGTTATCGTGAGATATCCATGTGAAAGTTCTTTTGAAGAAGACATGCTTATGTGTTCACCTCTACCCACAAACACTGCCGGAGAGGAAATTTTTAATAAAATAAATATATTTTTTGAGGAAAATAATCTCAGTTGGAACGATTGCATTGACATTTGTACAGATGGGGCCAAGGCGATGACGGGTAAAACAGCAGGAGTAGTGTCACGAATAAAAAATAAAGCGCCTAATTGTAGTTCCAGCCATTGTATCCTGCATAGACAAGCACTTGCGATGAAGCAAATGCCGTCCAATCTAAAATTAGTTATGGATGAAGCGGTAAAAATAATTAATTTTATCAAATCACGACCACTACAATCCCGATTGTTCTCATTATTGTGTGAAGATTATGGCAGCACACATAAAACACTGCTGCTCCATACAGAAGTGCGATGGCTGTCTCGGGGTAAAACTTTAACAAGGCTATTTGAACTTAGAGCCGAGTTACAAATGTTTCTTTCAGATACTTCTTTTAATTTGAAAGACCGTTTGTATGATAAAACTTGGTTGTTCCGACTGTCTTTTATGGCGGATATCTTTCAGAAACTGAACGAATTAAATTTATCATTGCAAGGTAAACAGACAACAGTGTTCCAGGCCTGTAACAAAATAACTGCCTTCAAAAGAAAATTAGATTTTTGGATTATTTGCGTTGGAAATAGAGAAATAGAAAGCTTTACGTCACTCAGTGAGTTTCTTGGCGATAACAACTCAGAAATATTTCAAGATGATGTATTTGAAGAATTGGTCCAATATCTCACTTCGATGCGCGCATCTTTTGAGCAGTATTTTCCTGAAGAACAGAATACAAAAATGAAACTGAATTCATGGATTCATAATCCTTTTTTACCCAACTTACAAAAGCCCGAAAGTATGTCAAACGAGATATATGAATCTCTTTTAGAAATGTCATCTGACACAAGTATGGAGTCACTGTTCAAAACGACGCCTCTCAACGATTTTTGGTGCAGAATCCGAAATGAATATCCAATGCTTGCCAAAATGGCTTTGAATATTCTTCTCCCGTTTCCAACAACATATTTGTGCGAAACAGGATTCTCAACCTATGCAGCCACGAAAACAAAATACCGCAATAGACTGGACGCCGAACCTGATATGAGACTTCAACTGTCCTCTATGAAACCTGATATCAACCAATTGATGAAAAATAAAAAACAGTTTCATACATCCCATTAGTTAGATTTTTTTTCTTTTTCAATGTTATATTTATTATTATACTTGTTATGTAAGTAAGTAATAAGTAACTGTTACATGGTACTCTAATTATGCTTATTAATAAAAAATACACTTAAAAACCATTGTTTTATTGTAGGGTTCCATCAAGTATTTTGCTATCCAAAAGGGTTCCGTCACCAAAAAAGATTGAGAACCGCTGGTGTACAGTAATCCAATTACTACAAGAGAAGAATTTTTAAAAAAAATAATGGCTGCGGCTATAGGTAGACCGCGAAATTGAGACCTCGCCTGCGGGGCACAGGGGCGCGGGGGGAGGCGAGAGCGGGGTTAGTGAGAGGTGCGGGCGGCAGGCAAATTCTTGTCAGAATTCAGTACGCTCGCAACGCTGGTAGCGATAGCATCTATTGACAGACGCGGACGCTTTGACAGAATTACACACGAGAATACTGTCTGTCTGAAGTCTGAAGATGAGTCGAAGTATATTCGGACACAAAATCAACAGTCAGTGTAAGCAAATAGCTTTAAACGTATACGAATATTTTAGAAAAAGAAAATTAGATCCATATTCAGTTGAATATGAACAAGATATACATTTAAACAAAACTGTCGCAAAAGTAACTGGATTGTCGGAAAAGTCGGTAGCTAGAATTGTAAAGGAGGGGAAAACATTAAAAGACAACGAAAGATTTAATTCACCGAAAAAAACAAAGAAGGTCCACAAAAAAAGAGTGGAAATAGATGATTTCACAAAAGGTGTGGTAAGAAGAAAAGTCACTCAGTTTTACACAATTTCCAAAAAGTACCCACTTTGAAAAGTTTGAATGATGTTCTTAGAAAAGAGGATGTATTACACTGCGGTAGGGAATATTTAAGATTACTATTACATGAACTAGGTTTTCAATTCAAGAAATGTGGATCTAAAAGAAAACTGCTTATAGAACAGCCAAATATAACATCGTGGAGGTGGAAATACCTAAATACTATTAAAAAATATCGTAAGGAAGGAAGAAACATTTTATATCTGGATGAAACTTATGTGAATGCGTCTCATAACGTTTTGAAATGCTGGCAATCGAACGATGAACACGGCGTGCTAGCTCAAATCGGAAAAGGAGACCGTTTGAACATTGTTCATTGTGGAGGTCAAACTGGATTTGTAGACGGCGCACTAGTAATATTCAAATCTAAGTGCAAGACAGGTGATTATCACGACTCGATAAATTTCTTAAATTTTAGCAAGTGGGTTAGTGAAAAACTTTTGCCTAATATGCCATCAAATTCAGTAATCATCATGGATAATGCAGCTTACCATTCAGTCCGAGAGGAAAAAAAACCGTCTATGGCCTCTACCAAGCTAGTCATGCAAGATTGGCTACGACGTCATGACGTGCCTTTTGATGGTAAACTTAGAAAAGATGATTTATTCAAATTAATAAAAAGCAATCATACAGATGATGTTTATAAAATAGATGAACTTTTAAAAAGAAACGGGCATGAAGTGCTGCGTTTGCCTCCATATCACCCGGACCTCAATCCAATTGAGTTGGTCTGGGGCGATATTAAAGGGCAGTTAGCCCAAAATAGTATCAATTCTAATTTGGACCAAAAAAAGATGTTGTTAGAGGAATTATTTGCTGCATATTCCGTAGAGAAGTGGGAGCATTGTATTAATCACATAATTAAAGTCGAAGACGAATACTGCAAACACGACGGCCTTTTAGATGATGTCGTGGATTTCATTATTGATGTGCATGATGATTTAGATGATTCTGATGATAGCTGCTTTGAAAGTCAAGAATCAAGATCCAGTGATATTGACATGTATATAAGCGATTGATTTATAATTTTGATTAATCGTGCATAGATTCCTAAATATTTCATTTTTACTTCATTATAATATTAAACTTTATTTTGTCACTTTCACTACAGATATTATATTAAAGACTAGGGGCCCGCCAGAGACTTCGTACGCGCTTAATAGTTTTACTCCGTTCCCATAGATCTTAGCAAAAATATTTATAAGCCTATACGCATTAAACTACTTCTATAGCCTTCCCCAATAAATTAGCTATCTAACAATGTATCTAGCATATTTTATAACCGGACCAATAGTTCCTGTGATTAGCACGTTCAAACAAACAAACAAAAACATCCAGTTTTTAAATATATACGTAGAATGACATCCACGGCTCTGGATAGCAATATTTTGACTAAATTTACACTCAATAGTGTAAATGTATCGAAACGAATATTATTTTTCGAAAAGGTTATGTTAATATTTTACAGTGTCGACACTGACGGCCACCATTGTGACGGGTGACGTCACATATCTTGAGAACTGTCACTGGAAATTTCGTCTCTTGTGTATCCTTACCGCCCGCACCCCTGACAGTCCCCGCTCTCGTCATTCCCCCCGCGCCCCTGACCCCGCAGGCGAAGTCTCAACGAAGCGGTTTACCTATAGTCAAATAAAGGAAAATGATGAAATGAATATGGATGAAAATGGTGGTCATTTTTAAAATTTAATAAATTAAAATCATTTTTCTACGCCTATTTTTTGTTTTATTCCATAATTTATGTCAATTAAATCATTATTAAATCACTTTTGAATTTTGTGCTCAGATTACCTACCTTATTTGTAGTGATTATCTTAACAACGAGAAGAGATAGAACCCATGTTATTTTGAAGAACTTGTAGAGTAAATCATGCAGTTTAATAAAACATGCTAAAAAAGTTACCTCAATGTGCTAGTTTTGAAGTTACAGACCAAAAATTTAAAAAAAGCTTTTTTTTAAACAAAAAAAAAAATTTTATTATTTTTTTAACAATTTTTCCAAGAAAATTACACCGTTTACTTAAAGAGAAAATAATTTAAAACCGAAAGATGGGAATTTTACCAAAAAAAAAAAATGCCTTTATTTTTTAAATAGTTTACATAAAAAATATTTTTTTCGATTTTTTAAAGATAATTTTTTATCTAGTATCCGCACATTTCATTTGATAAGTGTAAAATTAACACATATAACCGATCGAATGGCGATCTAGTGACGCTGGAAAAGCTGTTAAAAGAAACTTGGAGTGGATCCAATACTGCCGATACCAGCCAGACCCGACGACGGAGCTAGTTTGTCCCAACAACCCAGATCAGAAGCCAACGACGACGCGTGATTTCAATTTGGTCAAATTATTTGATACTGTTGAGTAAAATAGTTTTAAATATATTACTTTAGGTTAGGCAACATCATACGATTAGGTATACAAATAGAATATCGTATAATTATTATCAGTCAATTCAAGGTTATATATTTTTTCACGTACATTCTGAAGAAAATTCGAGTTTTCGCAATTAACCTCAAGTACAATGGGATTATTGGCCACTTCTGCATTAAATCCAACTACTGTAAATACCAACTTCTTACATTTATTACACTGTTTCGTACACTCATTGTGAAGTTGAGTTTGATTTTGAATCTATGATCGGGCCGCTCGGCTCTATCGATCACTCAGTCAGTCAGTCAGTCAGTCAGTCAGTCAGTGCTCGCTGAACGCTAATCTGAGACGGCTGTGTAGTTGTGTTGCCCGCGGCCCACGTGATCTTTGTTTCTGTTTCTTATTATCGTCGTAAAAATGCTAAAAAGAAAGTTTAAGGAAGAATATATAAAAAGGCAGGACGGAATTGGAAGCTCTGTGTTCCATTTGTAATTTACCATTACCATACAACATGGTGGTAAATCTGACATTCAACAGCACGTAGCTACAAGTCTTCATAAATCACATATCAGAACCGCTTTAAGTTCAAAGGATATCTCTACTTTTATGATAAAGGCAGATTCAGAGATTTCATCTCGCTGATGACTTCGAATACGATGTTTTGGACTACAACTTCGAAGATTTGGAAGAACAAGAAAACATATGTCCGTTCGGACTAAGTAGTATTATGATCCAGATTCGAGAATTTCAGGAAAACAACTTAATTATAGCAAAATTCTCGACCAAAAAAGTGTTAAACATTTTGTTGGGAATGTTTTAACAATAAAAAATCAAATACCTACAATGAAATTTGCACGTAAAGTAAAGAATTCTAAGTGTGTTACGGGAAGTGTTTTCACTTACCCTAATATTGAAGACATATGTGCTGTAAATTATTTGAACAATGTCGTTGAAGTATTACCTGATCCCCAAATTTCCCGTCGAGGACATTTCACATTTAATATTGATTTTGATAACTATAACATACAGTAAATCCAATCAATACATATTAATCTTCAACTAATATAGACAAAAAAAAAAAAAAAAACCAGACTGCGTAATTTAAAAACAAACAAATATTCCCGTAACCAGAGATATTTAACCGGTACCGACTGTTTTAACCCTTTTTGAGATAAAGTGAATATTTTTACCACCATGTTTGTTGGAGTAAAAAGTTCAGTGTATGTATCCGAACGGTCTATTTTTTCACATTGGCAACACTAATAGTTAATTGTCAATAATTTGACATCAGACAGCCGGCTATTTGAATTTTTTCTGTGAATTGCATTCGTAACTGAAAAGTAGAGTATTTTTGAATGGTGGAAGAAATCGAAGAGAATCTCCGGAATCTGCTATTGTCGGAAGGTATTATTTTCACTTATTCGTTTTATTTGGGTTTTGTGACCATAATGTGTTGGATATTTTTCAAATTCTATGCTTCGTTTTTTCCTAGTGTAATTTTTTCAAGGTGGGTTGCATGTTCCCTCTGCCCGTCGGGTACTTTGGTGTTGTCGTAACTGGTTTTTTGGTTTGATTTGTTTATTTGATATTTCACAATAAATAATCTATCTAAAGGGGTGCTAAGGTGTACAACCGAAAATACTGAAAATAATAAAATGTTTGTGTAATGGGTTTGGCATGGGTTATGGATTTTTGCATTTTTATTGCAAATGAGTCGAAAAATATTGAAAGATTTAGAGATTGAAGAAGCTTTAGATGAAATATTTGGCTTGCCAGAAAACCCAGAAGAATCAGACGATGACAAAGAATCGGAGGGTAAAGAACAATATAGTACAGCTAGACTCGAAAGTATATTGCAAGGATTAGATGATGAAGTTACTGAAGTTACAATACCTGACAACCCACAATCGGCTACACTACAAGATAAACCACAAAATGAGAATTGTAGCCCATGTCCTAGTTTCTCTGGAAATATCGAACTAATCCCGACCCTCAACCTCCGGTATTACCCAGCTGTTCTGGTATAAGACCTTTATCTCCCGATAGTCCTGTAATTGACAACTTGAGCTCGAGCTCTGATTCCGAATCTGAATCTGATGCTGATGAGGTGGTCTGGAAAAAAGAAAAGTGGACTTCCCGGCCTGAACCGCAATTTTTTGATGAGCAGCCTATATCGGCAAAGCGACGGTTCACGAATAAAACAAAACCAATTCGTTTTTTTGAAAGCTTTTTCAGTGACAAAGTTTACGAGCTCATTGTTCTGCAAACCAATTTGTATGCCGAGCAGCGAAATATTGAGACATGGACTCCACTGACTCAGCAAGAACTTAAAGCTTTTTTTGGCATATTAATAATAATGGGTTATCATGTTCTGCCGTCGATAGACCAATACTGGTCGTCTGATCCCGGTTTCAGACTGGATGAGGTGGCTAATGTGATGCCCATAAAAAGATTTAAAAAAAATGTACGCTGCCTACATTTGAATGACAATGAACATCAACCAGCAAAAAATATGCCCGGATATGACAAATTATATAAACTTCGTCCTTTGATTGATCTCATAAACGAAAATTGCCAAAATAATTGCACGGATTCAGGTTCTCAGAGCATAGATGAGTCTATGATTTTATTTAAGGGTAGGTCATCGTTGAAACAGTACATGCCGATGAAGCCGATCAAGCGTATAGCGATAAGGTACAAAGACTGTTGTCGGTGTGATAGCCAAAGTGGGTACCTATTTGAAATTTCAAATACATATATACCGGTAAAACCGGTAATACTGTTGGAGAAGGGTTAGGCGCAAAAGTTGTCAAAAGTCTAACAGAGAAACTCATAGCAGCAAATATGCAGAATGTTCACGTAACATTTGACAACTTTTTTTGCGACTACAATATTGTATGACAATGGTATACACGCGACCGGCACGGTACGAAGGCTAAGAGCAGACCTGCCTAAACTCATAAAAGGACCTGGTGGAAAGAATCAGAAGTTACCCAAAGGAAGTTTCAAGTGGAGGGTGAAAGAGAACGTAGCATTCGTTGTTTGGCAAGACAACAAGGAAGTGTTATTCATGTCAAACGTCTTCCATCCTACGGTCGGGATAACCACGGTGGCAACGACACAAAAAGATGGGTCCAAAGTAGATATTCAGTGCCCCCTTATCATCAAGGAATACACAAAAAGAATGGGTGGAGTAGATCGATTTGACCGTCTAAAATCTACTTACACAGTTGGACGAAGGAGCAAAAGATGGTAGCTGCTAATTTTTTACTTCTTGCTAGATGCCAGCATTACTAACGTTTTTGTTTTGAGTCAGAGTTGCAAAGTAAATCTCACGCACTTTGAATTTCGCGTTGCTCTAGCTAGAGGACTTCAAAGTGGATTTACGAGTCGTAAAAGGCGTTTAGCCATGGCAAACTACATAATACGCAAAAAAGTTGCACAGGCTGATACTCGCCAAAAAGTTGTCGGTAATATTGCCGAGTCGGCAATATTACGGCAATGCCGACGAGATACGTTTTACCAATATTGGTGATCATATGCCTTGCTCATTACCAAACTATAAACGTTGCCGTCTCTGCAGCACTAAAACCAACGACAAGAGGTCGAAGATAATGTGCGAGAAATGTGATGTGCCTCTATGTATCGTGCCATGTTTTTATGCTTATCATAGGAAGTAATATTATTTCTTATTGTTTTTTTGTACTTTTCAAATAAAACATTTAATTATATATTTGTTTTTATTATATTATGTCCTATAGTACATAACTTATCATATTTTACATGAACAACTAGTTCTAACAACCATCCCTTAGCAAACATACAGGTGTCGCCATAGGCAGAGGGGAAAAAATTCCCACCAAAATTTTTTTTTTTAAATTTTTTTTTTACATATTTTGATTTTTGACATATAATGATAGGTAAAACCACTGACAGAATTACTTTAACTCTGCCAGTTCCCTATGCCCTATAAAGGGTTAAGCCGTTGGATAGCTAGTTGATTTTTTTACTTTTTTGATACACTCGGAATTGTTTATTTTTCAACTTATTTGATTTTTTTAAATTAGTTTTAAATTATTTGACTGAATAAAATAATTATGTTAAGAAATTCCCTGCTAAATGTATACGTATAATATAATTATATATAACTAAAGACTAAATTGACTAAAGTACAATAAATATTACTAAAAAAAACTTATACTAATATGTACTGTTCATAAATAAATCTGTATTACTATGTATGACTAATACATTTGTATTTTTTAATATGTACCTATTTATAAATATATAGGTGAAATGATTATGGATGCGATTATATTAACGAATATTTTCGAATGCACAGACAGTGACTGACCACTGATAGTGATTTATTAAACCTACCTAAGAATTTTGTTATTCTATATTCCTGTTTTGAATAAGTATGTATTATTATTATCCCTGATATTAAAATTTGTTACTAAATTTTAAAAAATCTTTGGTTTTGGTACAACTCACAATATTTTTGTATGGAAAGTTTATGGTACCTGCTACAACTTGGCCTATGAGCTGTAAAAAAAAAATCCAAACTTCTTAAAAATGCTTTAAGGTTTCTCATGCGCACTAGGAAAATTTTAGAAAAGTCTAGGTACGTGATATATATAACTGAAATATCCTTCTAGGCAAAGTTGCGTATTTTACTGTACTTGCATCTGTAGGTATGCCAATGAGGTTCGATGCCTTTTAGACATTATTGTTGAACTCACAATCTAATACATATTTAAATAGCTTCGACTTTTGAAGCGATGCAATAGCTTCAATAGTTGTCTATTGAAATATTTTAACCAAACACAAATTTGAGATATTGTCGACAGACCTGTACAAGCAAGGAATAAAACATACAAAATCCAAATAAAATACTAAAATAAGTTTTACTATTTTCAAGGAGCTTAGCCTGAATTAGAAAAAGGCTAACTTTACTAAGCTTTTATCACAGTACCAATATACTAAGATACTCTTAATTAATCATTGACAGCTTCCAACCGGCTAATCTGGTAGTCACTGGGGAAGGCCTATGTTCAGCAGTGGACGTCCTATGGCTAAAATGATGATGATGATGATGATGAATTATAAGCATTTGAGCTGAACTACCTTACATTTGATTTGATTTGCTAAGACAGATAAAAACAAAACTAGTCAGAGACAGAAGAAGCTATCAAGAAACTGGCTTTGATCAGCCTATATGATTATAGATATGAAGAAAATTGACAAAAGAAATAACTGAATTGTCCTCAGACAAGGCAAAGATACGAAGGAAGGCACACAAATGGATTGGGTGACAAAATTAGATGGATAGCAGGAATGAAAAGCATGGGATAGCAACGAGTGGAAACTCGTAGAAAAGGCCTTGTCATTAGAAACGCCGTAGTAGATTAAAATTTAATATGTACACAGTATTTTTTTCAAGAAATTATCAGTAGAAATTATTTTATAATGTCCACTAAGTCAAGAAATAAAGGAAATATAGCATCATTAACATTCAATTTGATTGAAAATGCTGGCTGGCTAACATCTACGGCTAATCATGAAATTATTTATTTAATAATAATTAATAAATATTTATTTACACAGAAACTTGTCATACTGGGTTTGCCAGTCCTGTGAGAAGCATTTACACGATTCCCAATAGAGATTGGTGGTGAGGAGGTGACTTAGAACTAATTTAGTTACCAAAGTAATCTTATTTATAATACTATTTCGAGAAGATCCTCCGTATCCTGGTAGGTGTAGTTTTGCAATTTATTTTCAAGTTACTTTAGCTTCTTGGTAACTTAGGAGTGTGGATATTCCACAGCTTATTTAATTTATTATAAGCGAAAAGCTTAATGAAGGAGCAATAACGCTTGGCGAATGCAGTTCTGTCTAGTAGGTAGCTCATAACACGTATCTTCCTAAAATTGTAATAGTCCGGGGATGAATTCAGAAACATAACCTTGGAACACTCAATACCTGGGCTTCTTCATACAGGTGTTGTAGAAAACAGAAAGGGTTTTTTGAGCATTGTTTTCAATATTGCACTTTAGGCTTGTTCCAGAATAATGAGATGAGAGGATGCGGCGCCGCCGACTCAAGCGACATATTATACAGATTTTACTAGAGCCAGTGGTTCTACATCTCATAGAAACTTTATAATACAACTGTATAAATGAATTTTCTAATCCTTGTGGCCGTAGTCATGATATGTTTAAAGGAAAGCCTCCCATCAATAACAATTCCCAAATATTTTACATTTGTGCTCTTTTGTAATCCACAACAACCACAGATAGGTACCTCAAGAAATGGGATCAGTAGAACGAACAGTCATGTAGGGTCTCAGGACCTGGGGGTTTATGGGCATTTTTAAAATAAAATTATGGCCTCCAAAAGTGTGTATCAGCGAACACATACATTCCGCCAATGTCGAGTCAGGTGTTAGACATGATAAAAAATTTTTACAAAATTACATACAATTGCCAAGTAAATTAGAGAAATACTATAAATTGCACCATCTAAAACAGAGATCACACAATATCGACAATACAAACAAAAATTTTAAAACAGAGCTAATAGAGGGTAGGAAGAGAAAGATAATTACAGTTTAATATCAAATTTAACAATATATTTAATAAGTACATACTTGATATAGCGTGAGGAAGTGAGGGTTAATAAATAGTTAAGGTTTATAGGGCGGGGGATTTTGGAAGGAGGGGTATCATAAAAAGATACAGGGAATCGATTGCAACTAAAAAAAAATGTGATCCAGAGAACATACAATAATAAACAGCTAGTTTATCTGAGGTTTTGTGTTTAAAAAACGAAGGTCTACTGGGAATCGCATTATGGAGGCTTCTATAATGGCGACCTTTGAGCGTCGAGGATTGATCCCAACGTTTTTGCCAGCTATCATTCAAATCCTTAGACACACCAGGTAACATGTCAGATGCATAGTTAACTTCCTGTGGAGAACCGGACCGAATGGCCTCTCTTGCCCAAAAGTCTGCCTGTTCATTGCCTCGAATTCCGCTATGACCCGGGATCCAAATCAAAACTACTTCAATCCCCTGGCACATTTATTTATAGGTACATGACAGTAGTCCTACATTGCAAAACGAACAAAAAAATTGTGACAAGACCAGACAATCAAAATATGATTATTGAAGGAATTAAACCGCATTTTATTTATTAATGCAAGTCCTACATTGCAGAACGAAGGAAAAATGTAACACATCTTTTAAAACTCAGCTAAAATATTTATAATTTTGAAACCACAGGAAATTTAAACCAACAGCCAAACACGAGCACGAGCATCACTGACAGATCAAGATCAAATATTAAACTGGTAAGCACTGGTAAGAAGAACTAAGAAATATCTGTACAAAATAGAATTGAACAACATCAAAATCATCAATGGACAAGACAATGAATAAAACCAATCCAACTTTCGAACCGACATTATCCAAACCACTGAACAAGTATTATTTTTTTTTTTTTTTTTTTTTTTCGTTCCAATTGGAACAGGCTAAGGTCTGAGACCATGCTGCCTAGTCATCAGTTTTTTTTTTTTTTTCCCCGTTATGAAGTAAATCTAGTTAATGTCATCAGTTATAGTCATTTAATTTATTTATTTTATCAAGTCCGAGTTTTTTGTTTAATTAACTTCATAATTCAATAAACCTAAATGTCCAAATCAAACGTCTTTGCATGGACGTGATGATAGTTAAGCCGATTGCATGGATTTAGCATTGTGCTAATCCATGGCCAAGTGTCAGTCAATGCCAGTGAGTGACATTAAGTCATGTCATTTGTTTGTTCATTGTTGCTTGAATGAAAACAACAACCAAAACAAAACGTCTAAAACAAAGAGGAAATTAATTGGTCTAAAACCATCATATTTTACAACACATCATCAAACAATTTTAGTTTGAAAACATACACAACAGTAAACAAGCAGAAATAAAATATATACACAAAGCTTTAAATAACTAAATTTGCCCAACTGTATTATTAATAAAATTATACAGAGGTATATAAGTTAAACTATTTACAAGAAGAGCCTGGATGGAGCGCGGTACCGAATCAGGACTATCATATATTTCCATAAGCTCATCCATCAGCACAAGGCGCTGAATGCCAAAGGAAGAGCAGCTGAAAAATATGTGGGATAATGACTGCTCTGTTTGGATATTACAATAGTCGCAATGAGAACTGCTTACCATTTTCAGGCGGAAGAGATGGAAATTTAAATTACAGTGACCAAAACGAAGCCTTAAAATAGTTGAGTAAAATTTCCTGTTGATGTAAGTATTATTTTTGCAGAACCAGGGAGCAGTACCAATTGGTACATTAAAAGTGGCATACCATAAACCTTTATTTTGAGTTTGAATGGTGTAGTTCCAATGCCTTTTCCATATGTCAGTGGCCCTTTTTTTTAACAAAGGAATTATATCTGTACATGGAACAGAAATATTAAGGAGACTACTCGAGTCAGGGATAGAGGATGAAGAATTTGTAATTGTTCTGGCTAAAAAGTCTGCCCTTTCATTTCCTAATACACCTACATGGGAAGGAACCCACATAAATGAAACCTTGATATTGTGTACTATTAACAAGTCTAGCCAAAACTCTTTGATTAAAGGAATCAAATAATTTGTGTTAGCATGGAATTTGTTGTTTTCAAGGTTTTTAAGAACACTCATGCTATCACTAATTATTATCCAATCACAAAATCCATCATTTTTAAGTTTAATATGTTTCAAAGCAGCAAGAATAGCTACAGCCTCAGCTGTGAATATACTTATGTTAGAATTAATTTTATACCCAGTACCAGTGTTTAGAAACCTATCAAAAATAGCAAAAGAGACAGCAAAATCAGTTTTTGAGCCATCAGTGTACAGGAATCTATAGTCCCTGAACTCAGAAAATTTACTATAAACATCTTCTTTAGAGGATAACTTATCATCTATCATGATATTAATTGCAGGAAATTTACTGTTAAAGTCTCCCTGATAACATGGAAGAAGTGATGATCTATAGATTTGAAGAGTTTCAAGGAAATTTAAATATTGAGGAAAATCTTGAAGGATATAAGGAGGGTTACGAATGGATTGTAGGGAGTGTTTCATGTTTAAAAACAAATGATTGTTACTTTTATTATATAGTTTTAATATGAATCTTTCTTTCAAATATGAAAACCTTATACTTAATGGAGGAAGATTGCACTCAACTTGCATTGTATTGATGGGAGTACTTTTAAATGCTCCAGTAATGAGTCTTAAGCTTTTATTTTGAATTTTATCTAAGATATCAACCAGTCTGTTATCCCCAGCAAAACATAGAAAACCATATTCAAAGTGACTACGAATCAGAGATTTATACAAAAGCAACAATATTTTGGGATCAGCTCCCCAGGATGTACTACATAATGATTTTAAGATATTAAAAGCTTTATTAGCTCTTGAACTTATTAATTCGATATATTTTTTCCAAGAAAAATTATGGGTAAAGGTAACACCTAAAAACTTAGCTTCATGAGAAGCAGGAATAGAAACTTTATCATAATACACAGGGGGAATGAAATTACTAGATTTACCAAATACTACCAATTTTGATTTTAGTGCATTTATGTCAAGATTCAAATAAGAAAAGTATGTACATAACCCTTCCAAAGACTTATTAAGAATGTTTGAAATATGTTTAATTTTTTTTCCAGTTGCATAAACTACCAAGTCATCGGCAAATTGAAGATTTTTTACTTTTGAACCTAAAATAAAATTCAAACGTCTGATATATAGAATAAAGATTAATGGAGAGAGTATGCCTCCTTGACAAACACCTGTAGACGCAAATCTTGGACCATATAATTTACCATTATACTTAACATAAACTTCCCTTTCAGATAAAAATTTTTGGACCCAGTGAACTATTTTGTTTGGAATTCCAACAGACAGTAATTCAGAACAAAGTACATCAATATTAACACTATTAAAAGCTCCAGCAACATCAAAGAATACTGACATTAAATAATTCTTATTTGTTAAGCTATTTTGTATATCAAGCTGTAGTTGACAAATGCTTTCACGAGCCGACGTTCCTCTTCGAAAACCAAATTGATTTGCAGGTAATATGTTATTTTTTTCTATATAAAAATCCAATCTTTGTTTTAGTAATTGCTCAAAAACCTTACCAACACAAGATGTTAGAGCAATAGGACGGTAGGAATCTGGATTTGATCGTATCTTATCAGGTTTCAAAATAGGGACTAAACAATCAGACTTCCATGAATGAGGGATATCATTATTCAACCACAAATTATTTAATACTTTAAGAAAAATGTACAAACCTCTTTCATTAAGCTTTTTCAACATAATATAAGGGATACCATCCAGACCAAAGGCACTATCTTTTCTGGAGTAGATAGCAGACATTAACTCTTTTAAAGTAAAAGGTTTGTTTAAAAAACTATTTACAGAATTTGTCTCACTGGGAAGGGGAAAATTTGATTTATTATTGTTTACAAAGTCTGGAGTATACTTTTTCAGAAAATCTTGGACCCAGCTATCATCATTATTGCTACAAGAATATGTTTTATTAAATTTTCGCATGTATTTCCAGATTCTCGAAAGAGGCGTACAACGATTAAAAGAGCTACACAGATCGACCCAACTATTTGTTTTTTCTGTTTTCAAAGTAAGTTTTTTGAGCGCTTGTAATCTTTTAAATTCTATGTATGCTTCATCAGATGGATTGTTTTTGAAATAAAGATAAGCTGACTTAGAATTTTGAACTGCTTCTGAACACTTTTTATTCCACCACGGGATCGGAGGGTTTTTAACTAACTTAGTACGAGTGGAGTTAAGGACTGACGGATTTGTAGGAAAGGAGACCGGCGTATTATGACAAGGAAGACATCTAACGATTGCAGAATGCAAAATTTCACAAAACTCAGTATAAGCATTCAACGGAGCAAAGTTTTGAACCTCAAAGTTAGATAATTCTAAATCTACATTTTGTTCATACAATTTCCAATCTACCATTTTATAGTTAGGGTAGATGGGCAATTGTATGTTACTTTGATTATTTGCAAGACTATTATTTACAAAAACTTTAATATGTACAGGAAGGTGGTAGCTGCCAAGGGGATCATCATGCACAGACCAATCACAAGATAGAGCTAATGATGAAGAAACAAACGACAAATCTAAGGCATTTGGACGCCATGTCAAAGAACCAACTGTTGTCACTTCACCGCTATTCAATAAAACCAAATTATTATCATCGACAATCTCCAAAATATCCCTACCTCGTAGGTTTACTGAATTACACCCCCAAGATGTGTGATGGGCATTAAAATCGCCAGCGAATATCATCGGTTCAGGCACTGATTTTATTAATGATTCGAATTTATGTTTATTAAAAGTTGGAGTGCAATTAGTTGGACAATAAAAACTGACAATACTTATTTCTTTATTATTTACAGTAATTCTTACACAAATATTTTGTAAAGAATTATCAGAATATGTATGAATTTTTTTATAATGTAAACTATTATGTATTAAAATAGCTACGCCATTATGTTTGTTACCAATATCATTTCTTTCTATTTTAAAACCTTTTATGTTAAAATCTTTAATAGGAGTCAACCAAGTTTCTGATATAATTGCTACATGAATGTTGTGATCATAAAGATGTTGAGTTAATAGAAGCTTGTTACTGGAAATACTCTGAGCATTCCACTGCAAGATGTTAAGATCCATTATTAGGAGAGGAAGAACTATTTCTGAATGTTTGTTGAAGAATTTCTTTTATGGAAGATGAATTAATTGGAATATCTTTTTGATTTAAAACAATTTTTGTGATAGCGTTTGTTAACATGTTCATAAAAAAGTCTGATTTTGTTAAATTTTGTATTTGAGTTTCAATATTACGCATAGTTAATTGTGGAAATGAGTTTTCATTAAATAAATCTGAATATTTAGTAGCTCTGGACTTAACTTTATTTTCTTCAATTTTTAGTTTCTTTTGGGGACAAGTGTTTGAAATGGCTACATGATTACCACCACAATTGGAGCATTTTGCGTCTTTAGGGTCTTGCTTACATGTTTTGTAGTTGTGATCCAGTGAGCATATCGAGCATACCTCGGCATTTCTACAGTATTTTGCTATATGCCCAAACTTCAGACAGTGTAGACACTGTTTAACGGGGGGAACGTATACGCTTACCTCGTGCCTCCAGGAGTCGAGGTATACGTACTGCGGTAACTCAGTGGAGGCGAAGGTCACGGCGACTGTTTGAGTGGGCTGGTACGAGACAGCACCACAATCACTCCGCACACGACGCATGAAGCGCCTCACTTGAATAATATTTCGTGAGCTTCCTATTAATGTCGAAATCATTTTATTTGATAGATCTGTAGGGACTGCGGTAAGGACCCCAGTCACCTCAGTGTCGATTGCCGGTATTGTGGCTTTTAAACCCAGTTCATCCAGTAGTTTTTTATTTTGAAGAAAAACATTTGCGTTATTGGATAAGTCGAATGTGATTCCAATTTTATGTTTGTTAATGGATTTTAAATGCAGTATGCCAGTGACGCAATATTTGCGTATGGCGTGTGAAATGGCCAATCGGTCTTTATCATTAAACATTTTTTCATCTTGGTGGGACAGGAACACTATATATTCAGTCTTTGCACTATTTTCTGGGTACTTTCGTGTGTATCCTGGGACCTTAAACACCTGATATTTTTTAACGCTGTCTTCATCAGAGTCTGAGGATGTCTCCATCAGTGGTGCTTGATTATCGGGCGGATCGTTTTTTTTCCGTTTTCGACCCCCCATTTTCGTTCACTCTATTAGTTCGTTTCACTAGCAACTATATTTACAACTTCAACTATATTTACAAAGAAATATGCGATTTTTTATAACAATTAGAAATTAAATTAAATTTAGGCGCCTTTCGTGATCAAAGGTTCCCGCGCTTTTTCAGAACAAGTATTATCCAGACCCACAGAGCACCAAACCAAATACCAAAACCAATAGAATCACAGATTATTAAGTAGCAATACACTGATCAAGTAAAACTTGGATCTTGGCAAATCTCAACAAACGTTCACAAATTCAAACGTGTGGATAGAGCATTGACTTAGAAATTAATATAGACTGGCTATTCCGTACAAATGACAGCAAAATTTTTTGTGCCCATTTGAAGCGCCACTAATATTTGAACCCAGAACTAATTTTGACGTATGTAGTGGTGGGTAATATCGCTTTAACTATATATCGATATTTACTGTCGTATTTTGAATCTATATTAATTTATATTTTCTAAAACTGTATATTTTTCGTAATTACACACTGCTGTGATACTTTGACGTTTCGATACGTCTTTAAATATAAATATGATATATTTCATTGTGTATAATTTTATAACGGCTTAAGATTTTTTTTTTAGTAACAATAACTTATTAGGTCTTTATAATCTTTATCTTTAAAAAAATCTTTATAATTATTTCTTTATAGGCCAAAAACCTCTCGCATGATACATTTAGCATATACATAATTTTAAACTTATTTTTAGGCTATCAGCGTGTCCTGTGACACATAGGCCTCCTCCAGCTTCTTCCATTTTTCCCTGTCGTATGCTTTCCTAGTCCAAATAGCTCCTGTTTTCCTTATTCGTCTTCCCATCTCTTTACTTGTTTGCCTCTTTTTCTTTTTCCATCTCGTGGTTGCCATTCTGTCATGATCTTTGTCCACTTTATCTTGCTGTCCCTTATCATATGTCCTGTCCAGCGCCATTTGAGCTGCATTATTTTTTGTAGTATGTCCTCCACCTTTGTAGTGAGTCTTATGTCCTCTGCTCTTCTGCGATCTCTCAATGTGACGCCTATCATACTTCGTTCCATTCCCTTTTGACATGTTCTGAGTTTCAAAGCATGTTTTTGGGTCAGGGCCCAGGTTTGACAGCCGTACGTTAGACATGGTAAGATACATGAATTGAATACTTTTCTTTTGGCGATCATCGGAAAGTGGTTACTTTTGAAAATTTCCTTCAGGGACCAGTATCTTTTGCACGCACTTGAGACTCAAACCTCTCACAACTTTTCTCAATTTCTAGGCTGGTTTGATCCGTAAATGATATTATTTGCCCCAGGTAAGTGTATTCTTTTACATATTTGATAAATAATAATAAATAATCGTTTTTATTTCGTTTACAAAAAAGATAGTTTTTCAGTATATTTGAGGCCCTCTTTTAAGCAAATAAATGCCTGTGGTAGAGAACCTCGCTCTTATAGTTAGGTACATTTGCATTTTCTACCTTATAGCTATGTTAACAGTACATATTACTCTAAAAATATTCATTTTATACTTTACAACTATTTATATAGGCATAAGTGTTGATCAGGTGTGGTTGAGTGTGTGTGTGTGTGTGTGTGTGTGCGTGTGTTTGTGTGTGTGTGTGTGCTGAAGTGTGTTACAGTTTCAGGTATCATTAACAAGAAGGGATTCGGTCTCAGCGTAATTTAATGTTTTTAGCCAACTTATTAGTGTTTTCTTACATTCATGGTACTTCATGAGGTATATATCTATATTCTTATTAATTTTATTGTATAAGTAAATTGAACGTCTGGTATATTGTCTAAAAGCAAACTTTGTTTTAAACGAGTCTAAGTATGGTGCTTTGAATTTTCTACGCCTCTTAACCAATGAAGGTTGATAAATTAGGGATTTATGTACTTTTAATAATGTTGCCAAAATGTAAAGTTTCCTAATTGACAGTAATTGGCTTATGTTATAAAGTTCAGTAGTGGAGAAACGATATGGTTTACTGTACATGACCTTAATCAAACACCTCTGAGCTCTTTCAAGCTCCACGAACCGTGTCCTAGCAGCTCCACCCCAAACAGGAATGCAGTAGCTCACTACTGACTGAGCGAGAGCCACATACAGCTTGTTAAGAAGACACTTACTAGATACATGCCGCAACGATCTAAATATCCAAGTAAGTTTTCTGAGTCGAGTTGACATCAGCTCAAGATGAGGATACCAAGACAGTCTCTGGTCAACTAAAATTCCGAGGTACTTAACACAAGAGACTTTATTAATTTGAGGGCATGCACAATGTGGTTCCTGGCCGTCGTGACATCCATGAATTTTAACTTTAAAGTCAGGTGGTGGCTGAGTGATATTATATATTGTGAAGCAAATATAGTTCGTTTTATCTATGTTTAGTGTCAGCAAGTTCCGATCAAGCCACTCTGCTACACTTCTAAGGCCAAGCTCAGCTGTTTTTCGCACAGAATCCCATGTGTCTCCTGTAAAAACAATCGCGGTATCATCTGCGTACGAAAAGATATGGCCATTGTCTAGTTTAAGGTCACATAGTTCATTGATGTACAAGAGAAATAGGGTCGGCCCCAATACGCTTCCTTGAGGGACTCCATATGTGACATTTATTATATCACTGACAAATGAACCAATTTTTACCGATTGCGTTCTTTCGCTAAGATAGTTTTTAAAGAGCAGCAAGGTTTTATCCCTTATACCAATAGCTTCCAGCCTCCCTATTAGAATAGCGACAGAGACGGTATCGAAAGCCTTTTTTAGGTCTAAAAATACAGTTATACATTTTTTACATTTATCAACTTCTTTAATAATAAGTGACGTAAGATTTCCGACAGCGTCTTCAGTTGACAGGTTCTTCTGAAAACCGTATTGGTGTTTGGAAATTAAATTATATTTATTTAAGTAGCGTACTAATCTTTTATTTAACAGTTTTTCCATAATTTTTGAAACCGAAGTTAACACCGATATAGGTCTGTAATTTGTAATGTCGTCTCTGTCCCCACCCTTGTAAACAGGAGTGATAATGGACCGCTTGAAAACTACCGGAAACACACCCTTATCAAAGCTTAAATTAATCAAATCACAGATCAAAGGAACAATTATATGTTTAGATATCTTTAAGAATCTAGTTGGTATATTATCCCAGCCTGTTGCGCTACTCGAGTCCAGGTTCATAAGTGTAGCTTCTACTTCACTTGGTGTCGTATCTAAAAGGACAAAAGAAGACAGTTGCGAACTCGTTAAAGTGACTCCTGTAGTAGCTTGAGTACTTCTTCTGTTTATAATAATTTCAGCAAGTGATTTACCTATTTCTGAAAAAAAGCTGTTTACCCAGTTCACTGAAATCAAAGGACTTACTTTTAAGTTTAATAGATTTGTGTTGGGAACTTTAGATGATTTAAAGTGAGTTATTTCATTAACGGTTTTCCATAATAATTTTGAGTTGGTTGATGCTACAGATAATTGTTTTTTGAAGTAAGTATTTTTTTGTTTCTTAATTAAACTATTGCAAAAATTGCGATACCTTTTATAAGAGATTCTTAATATTTCATCACTTGGATTGCAACGTAATTTCTTCTGCATTCTATTCCTTACTCGGATGCACTTTAAGATTCCTTCAGTAATCCAAGGTTTGATGATGCGTTTGTTACTTGTGACAGCAATGATTCTAGTATTATTCTCTAAAGATGTTTTAATCATATCTATTAGTAGGTTAGCCATGATATTAGGATCACTTTGGTTAAATAGTTCAGGGCAGTATTGCATGGCCAGACTGTTACAAGCATTTTCGTAATTAATAACAGTTTTGTTTTTTCTATTTTCGATAAACGGTTCAGAAGATGTCATGCACAGGACTACCATTGAGTGATCTGTTACGGTAGTGTTGAGAACAGCAATTGATGCCGAGTATCTTGTTTTATCGTGTTTCAATACGAAATGGTCTATGCAGCTATTTTCCCGTGTTGGTAAGTGGTGGCCAGGAAGCAGACCATGTAAAGATAAGGTGTTAAGATAGTAGACTTTATTATTTCGTTCAAAAGACTGTTCCGTGGCTATTGGGATGATGTTAATGTTTATATCACCAGTTATTATAATATTATCCCGAGAACGAATCAACTCTAAATGACTATTTAGGGAGTTTATGAAAGCTTCTGCGTTGCTATTAGATGGAGATCGGTATATGCCAATTATAGTAAAACAGGAAGTAGAGATTTGAATACATGAGGCATCTTTCAGTATTATTTCATTTACAGACACTTCCAAATCATTTCTGACAAAAGCAACGACACCATCGTTTTGATTGAGGAGATTTGTGGTCGAGTATGTATTATAGTTGTTAAGACTCGGAATAGGTTTGGCTTTATTAATTCTGCATTCTGTAAGTATTATAATATCGGGATTAAAGTTTAGTTGTATTATGTTTAAGACTAGGTTATCAAGATTACAGTACACACTTCTAATATTTTGCGTTACAATAGTCAGCATGGAATTATCAAAGTGTTTAGGTAAGTCGACAATGTCACAAGAAACTGAAGTCGCAATTTCACTATTATCTATCTCATTCAAGGATTGGAATGTATTATTCATTTATATTTGGAGGATTTATAGTCGCTGTTACATAGATTTTTAGGTACAGGGTTACATAGTACACCAAAATTGGAGTTTATCTGATGCTTAGGTGTGTATGAGTATTGTGTTTTAATTAGATTGCTATTTGTTTTAAATATAAATACGCTTGTATATAAGTGTGGTGTAATTTGTAGTGTTTTTTTGATTATGTTAATGAATGTAGGATGTTTTTGAGTCTTGATTAATTTAATATATGCAGAATACAGGCCAAATCTTGAGTTTAATAATTGTGTGTGCATTGATTTGAGATTAGTATGTGAATTTTGATATGAATTACATTTAGTACGTGATAAGATCTCCGATAGAAACAAGTAAAACTGCCATTTAAAGATTGTAGTTAGGAGGTTAACTTTTGTTGCTATTACCACTAGTCATGTTGCTTGCATTAGGTTGTGAATTTGTCCCTCATTGGTAATTGGTATTATGCGTGATTCTTCGTCCCTCCTCACGTACACTTTCCCGAACGAGGTCCAACAAAACTTGTAGTTCTTTACCTTCACAAGATCTCTCGCAAGGAAAAACAGTCGAGAACCCTTTGCAGTTAATTGTTCTGATATATATATTGGAGTATCTTCATTTGTTTTGAAACCAAGGTGCTTGGCCCTGAGTTTTTCTTTATTTTTAATATTGAACGATTTACATCTTTTTATTACTTCAGATTTTAACATGGTCGATCTAGTTTCAACTATTATAGAAGTGTTGATTTTTTCTTTTCTTTTTGACTGCACTCGGTATATGTCACGAATGTCTGAATCATTCACTTGGCAGTTTAGGTTCCCTGCTAAAGTACTCATATATTTAATAAGCGTTTCTGTCGTCTCGTTCGATTGTTTTGGAACATTTTTAATTTCAATACAAGTCTTCCTACTGGATCGCTGCGCTTCCTCTAACTTGTCCTCCAAAATGACTACATAGTCTTTTTCTTTTTTCAATTGTGTTTCGAGAGATTCGACTTTCTTTTTGAGGTCTTCATTTTGGTTTATGAGAAAAGATAAGGAAGCTTCGATGCTTTTATTTGTTTGTTTGATTTCATTGAGGGCCGGCGATATTTTATCTATCTCGGCATCTCGTTTACTCATCATAGCTTGTATTTCTTTTTTGAAGTTTTCGAATTCCACGTGGATATCTTCACGTTTTCTTTTGTATCGTGTTGACATGTAGTTTGTCGGAGTTACGTCTAGGAGGTCGGATTCTGACACTGACTTATTCATGTTTATTTATTTTATTCAATTAGAATACAAAAATGAAGATGGTTGAAGGATCGATCTGACGGCCCCTGAATACTCAATAAAAATTCTTGTAGTTAAGCCGCTGCGCCACCCAACTCGTAGCAAACACAGTGAAATTACGCGTATGTTTATTTCGCCGTAGGCAATCTTCGTTGTAGTCGATCGTAGCAGGATCGTAGCTGCTTACCGTAGCACAGGTGCTGGTCGTGTGCGAGCGTGACAGCCTATGAGGTATATGTTCACTCCTGCGGTCGATGACTCCCCGCACATTTGGATGCCTAATGTTCACTTCACTATTATAGTCTTTACTTGGACTTCATCAAGGGCTTAAATTGTATGCGCCAGTAAGGTATTGTGCGGAGCAAAACGCGCGACACGTCTGCTCATAACAACGTTTTGGATGAAAGAGGGAATTTGATGTCCTCCTCTTCCACTTTAATAGGTATCTCATCTCGGTTTGACATGGTTTTTGTTTTTGATTTATTCATGGTGAGACCAACCATTCTACTTATCCCTGTCAGGTCTTGTAGCATAATTTGGAGGGTTTTCTATCTGATATTAGGACCAAATCATCTGCAAATCCTTAGTGGCTAAGCTTCATACCGTTTATATTCGCGCCAATATCGTCCCAATCCAAGTTTCTAAATATGCTTTCTAGTATTGCTGAGAAAAGTTTTGGGGATAGGGGGTGCCCTGCCTGACTCCTCTAGCAATTGGAAATTCCTCGCCTGTTGTGTCTAGTTTTATTTGTGCTGAGCTATTTTCATAAATATTTCTAATTATTCTTATTATTTTTTTGGTACGCCTTGTTGGATGAGAGCCTCCCAAAGGGATGTGTGTTTTATTGAGTCAAATGCTTTACTGTAGTCCACGAAAGCGATATACAACGCTTTACCATACTCTTGGCATTTTTCGATGAGTTGTTTTAATACGTGTATGTGATCTACAGTAGAGCAACCCGCTCTGAAACCGGCTTGCTCCATAGATTGTTGCTCATCCAAGGTTTTTGTTATTCTGTTTAATATCAATTTCGAAAATATTTTATATATATTTGACATAAGGCTTATCGGCCTGTAGTTTTCTATCATGTTTCCATCTCCCTTTTTGTGTAGAAGCACAATTATGCTTTTAGTCCATTGGTGTGGTATGTACTCAGTTTCTAATATAGTGTTGTATAGTTCTGTAAGCCTTATGAGATTATCCGATGTAGTTGCCTTGATCCTTTCGTTGGTTACGTGATCTGGTACAGGAGCTTTTCCATTTTTCTGACTTTGAATGGCATGTTCTAGTTCTGAGAGTAAAAAGACAGAAACTTCCTCTTCTTTGATTTTTTTAAGGCTATCTACTGTGTTTGTGTCTTTATGGCGTTCTAAATAAAGATTTCCATAAAAGTCTGTTGCTATTTGAATTATGGCCGTTCTTGATGTTTCTTGTTTTCCTGCTTTATTTTTCATGTTTGGTATCCATTGTTTTTCCTCTACTAATTTACATACATACTAAATTACATACATAATTACTCTACTATACTCTTTTTTATGTGATAATTGAGTACCTCTGTTCTTCTTTTGTTTCTGTCTTTAATATTTTGTTTGTCTTTTCGCAGTTTTAAGAGTGTCCTTCTTTTTTCTATTAATTTATGTGTTTCTGTTTCAAAGGTTTTCCAGATGAGAATCTAAATATTACTTGTATTTCTTCATCGTATTTTTCTTGTGTTTCATTTTTTGGTTCATGTTTTCTTATTTCTTCTTTTCCTATTACTAGACGTTGTAAATTGAATTTTGATCTGCTCATTTTCGGTACTTTGGTGTATATTACTCCTCTCACAATTCGATGGTTTGTGTTAAAGTTAAGTTGGTTTAGGACGCTGACGTTTTAAAAAACTTTTGTGTTGTTGGTTGCTATATAATCGATTTCATTCCTATATGATCCGTCTGGTGATATCCAGGTCCATTTCCTATTAGGGTCTTTTTTGAAGAAGCTGTTCATATAGGTGAGATTGTTTTCTAAGCCCAGGTTAATCATCCTATCTCCGTTTTTACTTCTTCTGCCTAGCCCGAAGTGTCCAATGACCTTTTCTTCTCCTGTTCTTTGTGAGCCTATTCTTTCAGTAAAATCGCCCATGAGTATAACATAATTGTGTGTTTCTTGTAAAGCTAAGGTCAGTTCCTCGTAGAAAATGTCTTTGATACATTCCTCTGCTTGCTCGGTGGGTGCACATATCTGTATAATGGACCATTTCTTGCTATAGCCTGGTAACTTCATATTAAGGACGGCTATTCTCTCTGTAATACCCTTGAATTCTTCTATATATCTCTCTAAGTATTTTCGGATTATGAAGCCTACTCAGTGGCCTCCTTTTGTTTCACCTTTATAATATAGAATGTATTCTCCGTGATCTTCAATACTTTCACCCATTCTTCGTACTTCGCTTAATCCTATAATAGCCCAATTTATTTTTAATAGGGCTAGCTCTAGTTCAATTAATTTCTCTTGCGTTCTCAACGACAAACAGTTCAAAGTTGCTTTAAAGAGTTTTCTGTTTTCTTTTTTATTAGTGATTTTGGCAGTATGCCTTATAAATAAGCTTTATTAATAATTTTTGAATAAACTTTCGTTCATACACACTTAAACTAGGCTTACGACTGGCTCCATTAGTTAACTGTAAAATTTTTGGTTCAGAATCGAGTTATACGCGGTGACGGACGCGTCTTGACATTGCTTTGATCCTGTATATTTAATTTTAAGTTTTACCGTACCAGGAAATTTCGGGTATTCTATTATAGAACCACGCACAGTCACACTGTAACCATAATAAATAAGGAAGATAGAAAAACGTTACGAATATCGACTTGAAGACATCACTAATTTAGTTTCAAGTTCAGATACTACGGCCTACAAGCGCTAAAATCGCGAAAATCAAATAGGCAGGAATATAGGGTCACAGCAGCCAGTCTATAGTTATTTCTATGTCTATGGGATAGAGTGATTGTCTTGGTTTGCGTACGTTGGCTAGCGCTTGTAGCCGATCCGAAGAGTGTCGGTTTTTGTAACAAATTAAAGGGAATTTACCGCAAGTACTTGCGACGCGTCGACGCTTGCGACGTGCACGTTTGACGTTTGTAGCGATTTGCAGTTTGCGGCAAGTGCCAAGCGTGCGGACGCGGCATAAAAACCACAGATTTGTGCTAACTAAAGACCACCACACTGTTGCCAGATTCATAGGTTAAGAATTGTCCTAGTTTTACTGCAAAATTATGGTGTTTTATCGCATCCCCAGTTCACAAAATTATTGTATTTGTAACTACCGAATATAGTAAAAGAACAAAATATACGGCTCAGAAGTTTGAATCTTGTTACTTGTTTACTTTTTAAAATTACAACTCTTTGTTAACTAAATTACTACAGTCAGTACTTACTCTACAAGCATCGAGTACATAACCTATAGAATAGCAATACGAACCATCTTTCTCCGAACCTAATAAGTGATTTTTCACTTACATTTAGTATGAAATGACAAGTCCTATCAACTCTCGCCTGTATAAAAAGTACAGATATAGACTGAAAATTTGGAAAAAAAATTGTCGAACAAATCATATTGCGACATTCTTACTCTTATGGTATGAGCTCCATCTTTATAAGATATACCGGTTTTTCTCGTCAAGACTGAACCAAAACTGACAGTGACAAGTTGCCCTTTTCAAAACTGTAAAATTTTACGCTAAGAGCCTATCTCTTTCTTATTGCAAAGAAATTCTATTCACTATCCTGCTGTCCAGAGTCAGAGTTGTCCAAATAAACCTAAAATGTATTCAAACACACAGATTAAAATTATTTCATGAAACTATTTTTAAACTGAGCAAAATGTCATGGATTATCGTAGATTTATCGTGAGATACATTCTTATTTTTCCTAATGCATTACACTCAAAAATATCGTGAATCTAGCATAATTATCCTACATCTGGCAACACTACCACCACATCACCACAGATTAGACAGAGTACATCTAAAAACTGCGACCGACGTGACTCTGGACGCGTCTTGACATTGTGAGGTCAAGCGCTGCCATTGGTCTATCCGTCAGTCAACTTCCGCTAGCCCAAGGATCGACCAATGGCAGCGTTTGACCTTACAATGTCAAGACGAGTCCGGAGCCGCGTCAGTCGCCATCTGTCACCGGCGTAAAGACCAAAAGCACTTCATTCATTGATTGATCCGGAATTTTCTAGAACTTTTTTTTAATAAACCATAACTGATTTATTGTCAAATTTATCAACGGTGTTAATAAATGATTAATTATTATGTTTTATTCGGGATTTCATAAACTGGTGACCAACTGCGATGGACGTGGCTGCGGGCTCGTCTTGGCATTGTGAGGTCAAGCGCTGCCATTGGTCTATCCTTCAATCAACTTCCGCCAGCCCAAGGATAGACCAATGTCAGCGTTTGACCTTACAATGTCAAGACGAGTCCGCAGCCGCATCTGTCGCCATCTGTCACTGGCTTTACTGTCATCCCAGAACTTGACACAGAAGCAACCAAAAAGTTATCACAGATTAATAATTGTCTAAAGATGTCATATGTCATATCATGGTTGTCTGTCAGTTCATTTTAAAAAAAACTTTAGAATGGTAAAAGTTTGTTGTATATAGGGTTGCAAAAGCGAAAGTTATCTCAATTGTGGATTATCCTTTTATAGGTATGTCTTTGAACCTGTTTAATCCTGGTAAAAATAAGATATTAAAATGGAATATTTCACATGATGTAAGGTGACTAAAATTTAAACTTGCGAAAACTTTTTTGAAATTAAATGTGGATGAATGTATTTCTTTCTCAAAGTTTCTTTTAATCTAACGGACGGACTAAATAGAATAATATTTTTCTGACCCAGGAAACTAGCCTAGAAACGTCATGCTATGAGCAAGACTGTTTTTAATAAAATACCGGCTTATTTATGGCATCTTCTGGCCGCAATGTTTAACAAATCATTACAACATTAAGAAAGTGGTAATGTTTTTCTTTAACACTAATACATTATTATGGAAAGCTCCCTAAGGCTTACTTTACAAAAATAATAATTGTATTTAATTTACCACAAAATTATCTTACACTTAACATTAAAGTAATTTGACGTCTATCGACGTATCTCGAGATTTGGAAGACCTGCACTAAAAAGAAAATATGATCATTCGAATGTTGATTCGAGTTAGAAAAATGATTAAAAACATAGGTTAAGCTAATGATCAGACGTTAACTTGAACTCACCTAAATAACTACACATTCTAAGAAATTTTGTGTTTATACATTATTTTACATAAGTAACTAAAATGCAGTAAAGTGGAGCCTTTGGGGAAGTAAGGAACAGGGTGTAAAGTTCCTCATCCACTATTGAAAAGGGAGGATCCTCCGACCAGACGGGTGTTGTGTCTGGTGGGCTACTGTCCGACGGTTGTTTGTCGGGTTCTTGTATATATGGTTCAATCGCTCCGATAACTTTAATATCGCGATGTAGGATACGTCAGTTTTATATGTGGCGAGATAGATGTCGCTACAAGCCCATGATGACACTAGACACTAACTACCTACTTTTAAAAAATCATTTTTATATACCTTTGAATAGTTGTAACTCATAAGCGACCCTTTCAGTTAACGATCTTTAAAATTATTTATTTCAATCCAGCCTAGACACAATTTGGTCACCCTATTTAGAAAGGGACACAATCCACCAGTTGGTTGTCTCTGTCGGTACGTTTTCTTCGCACACTGCTTAATCCGGTTACAAAGAGTGCTAAATCCATGGTACAATCTGACAGGACGTCAGCGTGAACATGACTGCGTCGTGTGAATAACATAGACCTAAACAAAAAGCTGTCAAAAGAAATTTGTGCCTATTTAATTTTTCCCATTTTGGCGTTGTAGACGTAGTATCGGAACTTGGAATAAATTAGTGTTGTCCCCAAGTCGATATTCGTAACGTTTTTCGAACTTCGATATTTATTATTATTACAGTGTGACTGTAGGGGTTGTCGCCTAGTTTTATAAACATAAAGGCGAAAACATACTTTCAACACGCGACGCGACCCGACGACACGCACGCGACGCGTGTTGAGTCAAATCAAATCGCTCTAAATATTTTCTATAGGTCAGAACCATACTACACACTCGACGCGACGCGATGCGCGCACACGCGACCCGATACCATCGATCCAGATCGACGTGTTGTCGGTAGTGAGGGTAAACACGCCACCCGACGCGACGCATGCAGTGTTTCTTTCTAGTAACACCCGACGCAGTGCGTCAGTTGCACGAAGATATTCAACCAATAATTATCTACAGTGTCCTAATTTTAACGAATATGACAAACGAACAGTTAATAGTGTATGTGTGTATTTATAGTAATAATAACGTATAAGTATAATAAAAGTTATTGTAGAACTACTTACCTATATTGACTTATTATTCTGTTGCTTTAATTTAAGATTAACCTTTGCCCGCCACTTTGTCTGCGTTGATCTTACACGAATAAAATGTATCCTACATGTAATCCAAGCCATGGTCTATCAGTATGCCAAATTTAATCAAAATCCATTTAGTAGTTTTTGCGCCAAAGAGTAACAAACATCCATACATCCATAATCACAACCTTTTGCATTTATAATGTTAGTAGGATTAATAGGATAATTCCCCAAAATGTGCATCAAATCTTCATTCAAATCTTCATCTGACTCATTAGTTAAAAGTTTATTTGACACGATTAAACACTTTGAATGCTGTCGGAATAATGACCCCAGAAACTACGTGGCGTGGGGTCGCGTGCGCAGTCCGCATCGGGTGGCGCTGGCGTTTCGTCGGGTCGCGTCGCGTATTGACAGTCTGTTTTCGCCTCAACGCCCTCTAAATTTCCGTTTGGACCTTGTGTAGGTACTTAGGTAAGGCTCGGACTACATGCATCCGGAATTACTCAGAACTCCATACAATACGACTTGGACAAGCCCGGATTCAATCCGTTTTGTATGGGGTTAACTCCCCGTTTTTATAGCGGTGATGGATATTGGGGAAGAAGGGTGGTTACATTTGTACGGAACACTTCAAAAACCCCCTGATCATCTGTTCATATAAACTAGGCCATAGTCTAGGTCAAACAAGGTCATAGGTAGCAAAGGTCAAGGTCATTGTCGTCAAATGTCAAGTCAACTAAGGTCAAGATCATCTTTGCGACACTGACCGCTTAAAAGCCATTTTCTGATCCAGGGTACCCATTTTCTATTTATTTAAATAAATTTTCTAAAAAAGTTTTCATAATATATTTTAATGTTTACTAACTATTTCAATAATTTACAACAACTTTATGTTTATTGCTGGCCATGAGGTCATTTGTGCAATCGTTTAGATGCGACGCTAATTTGCATTCGTCGTCTTGATATTGCACGCTCATTTCAATGCACCGATCTAAATTCTTCTCTAATTTCTTCATCATTCTGGTGTCCTTAGCGTAAAATTTACTCACTAAAGTTATGAGATTTCCTAAAAAAAAATGTTTTTCATACTTTAACTAAAGGAGTATCTTACTATTATTAAATATGCGAAACTATTTATATTTTATCTCTAATACAGACAGGTGACAGACAAGCTGTATTCGACGCAGGCAAAGCCGCGGGCACAACTTGTGTTGCAAAGAATTTAAACGACTTACTAAGTACTTAAAAATCCCTTGTGTATAAATGAAAGTTTGTTTGTCGCTTGCCTGTTAGCTTTCTAACGATAGAGAGAACTGTGTTAATTGCACTTGTAGGTACTATTATTTATGATAATTGAGTCCCATTGGAACCATTGGTTTCCGTACCCTAAGAAGGCTATTGACTTGTATATAGGGTGAGTCAAATCTATGATCCTTGCACTGAACTGAATGAGAAAGAACTGTTTTATCTTGATTACAATGTATTCTACCAAACATATGAAAACTTTCAACAACAGCTAGTATTTATAGTTCTTTATAGAAAATAAACGGTATTTGTATAACAAATATACATATAGTAGTATAAAACATGTATGCCTTTAAAAATGTGTTAATCCAATTTCCTCATCGAACCAATCATCATAATACCTTTATTAATTTTGCCTTTCTCAATAACACCATTGCGTTTCAACACGCAGGCGATGAGGCATTCCCCGTGAATTGGGGACTCCACTTTAGGAGAGAGCCTTCTGACCGTTCTTTTGTCTTTGGCCTGAACTTCCTTCAAGCACTCCGTCATGTTCCGTTTGAAATCGTTCACGTGGGCCGAGAGTTCTTGGGGGATCGCATTATACGACCAGTCTGGGTCCTGTTCCTCCTCCGTTTTACGGTGATGCGCTGTAGATGAATGAGATTATTGCACAGCGCACAAAAATAGGTACAAAATTATGCCAGACATGGCGTCGCCATCTCTGTGGTCTCGGGTTTGATTCTTGGTCGGATCAATGTAGAAAACGAACGTTTCTATGTTGTCTCGGGTCTGGGTGTTGTGGTACCCGTTGTTTCTGATTTCTATAACACAAGTGCTTTAGCTACTTACCTTAGGATCAGAGCAATGTATATGATGTCAAATTATACTATTATTTATTAATTAGAATATAGGCTACAAAAAAAGAAGTATGTACGTTCACCATCAAAAGTCGGTGTCCACATTCAGATTTTTAAAATAGCTATACACCATTTATACATAATTGGCTCAACATAAATCGAACCCGAAACCTATAGCGAAATCAGTTCGCCTCTCGGCTACGGAGGTCGTCAAATAATGAATAGCATCATTGCATCGGTTTAGCGTCGTTAATCTGCCGGCAACCTATAGGTACACATACTCGTATTACACACCTCAGGATGATTTGATTACGTACCATTTTTAACTCGAGTTTTCTTCTCCAACTTCAAATTACGAGTAATGATCGTATCTTTGTCTATTTTATAGTCGTGTATGGTATCAACTCCCATCATTTTACTTTTATCTAGTGTATCTTCCTCATTCTTTAAAGTCGTATCCCCTACGATGGAATTAACAAGGATCAGTAATAAGAACGGTAATATAACCATGTTTTCGTGTGATAAGTTATAAAACATAACCAGAAATAACGAACATTTAGTTTGCAAGCAATTATGGCAAACATTTTTATAGCGTTAGTACGTTTATTGATTAACCAATTTGTGTAAAACGTTTTAACTAGTACCTACATACAATCACAAAAAGGGTTCAATGATAAAATTAAACACTGGCTTTCCAGATATACACTTATTTTATTATACAATTTTTAACAGTAACAATTATTAATTTAATAATAACATAAAATATTTACATCCTTAAATATAACATTTGAACTACTTACAACATTCTATACAAACATACATTTTAATTATTATTTTATTAGACACGTCAGGGCTGTAAGTTAATAATGACGTTTGGTAATTAAAAAATAAATAATGACGATTAAGTGTTCGTAGTAAAAAAAAATCGATAAAATTAAATTGGAATGAATTAGTTTATTTTTTACGATTTTAAATACAGGGTTACTTTGATCACCACTCAAATGTCAACTATAGAATTCTATTCATAAAAATGATCATCTTTCATTAAGGAACTAATGATAGAATCAAGAAAAAAACAATAGGTTGTTCCATACTAAAGTCATAGTTCTAATCTACCAAAATGAACAGAGATAATTTTTTTTTCGATTTCACTATTGGTCCCTTAAGAATTTGATCATATTCATGAGTAGAGTAGATAGATAGATAGTTTATGAAGCTATAGCAATGCATACAGTACAAGTTTCCATCAAATTAAAAGGCAACATAATTTTCTCAGTAAGGAAACAGGGACCCGTGGTAGGGGGCCGTTCAAGTATTACGTAACGCAGTTTTTGAAAATTTTTGGCCCTCCCTCCCCCCTATGTAACGCGCGGTATCGTTTGTCTGTACCGCCCCCCCCCCTCTTGTTTTAAACGTTACGTAACACCCACATAACCATTTAAACTTAAAAGTCAAAATTATGTTGCGCAAAATACCTAGTTCCCAGTAAAAATTACGTACAATACAATCCAAAAACGAAAAGGGTTACCAACTTAAGCATTATAGTTCCCGTTTTTTTTTTAATTAAAAAAAACATGTTACGTAACGTGTTGTTTGAACCCCTCTTTCGCCCTTGTAACGCATCGTAACGGTTTAAAAGACCCTTTCTCCCCCCAAATTGCGCTACGTAATGCATGAACGCCCCCAAGGGAAACCTGTGTTGCAGGCATCAGGTTTGTTAAAATTTACATACCAGAGCCAAATTGTATTACGTGAGAACGTATGGACAGAGCATGGAGCACATACCCTATTGAGTAGAAATATCATATGATTTGTTCAACGAAATTTTCCGCCGTTTTTTAATCTGTATCTGTACTTTTTAGTATGGGCGAGAGTTGACAGGACTTGTCATTTCATACTAAATGTAAGTGAAAAATCACCAAATAGTTTTGGAGAAAGATGGTTCGTCTTGCTGCTCTATGGGGTATGTACTCGATGGGACAGAGCTATTTATAGAGATAACGAGAGCGTGTGTGTGTGTACGTTTGTGTGTGTTATGTGTAGGTGTGCTTATGCGATTTTTAGTTTGCACCACGAAGTAGAAGTTTAGTGTCATCATTAAATGATAGGGTAAGTAACAATTTTGGGAATTTCGTTTAAAATAACTTAGGTATTCAATAGCTAAATTACTGGCCACTGCGATACAAGCATTAATGCTTAATGAAGAGACTTCTGTTTTTCGCTGTAATTTTAAACTATGTTGGTAAATAAATAAAGTTATAAAAGTTTTTTTTATTATACAGCCCACAAGCTTCAATAACAGCGGCTTCATTATAGTATTTACTAGTGCGATTTCAATCACAAAACTTTGTCTAAAAAAACATTATAAATGAGCCACCCTGTATTTGAGAGACTGATTTATTATCAATTGCATGAAAGTAAAATTGTAAAAAAGAATATCACAATGTCTGGAACTATTATAAACATAAACTATATTAAAAATATTATTTACAATAAAAAGAGAGACCATAAAATTTATAACTATAATACGCAAATGCCTCAATTAATTTAATTAAATATTTTTGGACGACAATTTACAGAGTTAATTATAATTAAATGTCATATGTATGTTTCATCGTTAGTTTCTGCTTTATCGCTCCACCTACATAACATTTCTGTTCAGCCTAATGGTCGACTGGAAGAGGATGCCCTAAGGCATTTTATTTTTTGTACATTTTCCTTTTATTTTTTACATTAAATAACTCCAGAAAGTAAGTAATTCGTTGCAGGTCAACTCTTACTATGGATTGTCAATTTCTTAAGTAAAATTCCAACTTAAGAATTTACCTTTTTTATATCTGGTAAGAGGCTGTTAGGGAATTAGTAGTTGATGACATACAATGAATTAGTTTCCACCCGGTATAGGCAGATATCTTGAGCACTTAAAAAGCAGCCACATGGATTACAGGCAAATACCTACTTGTATGTACAAGTTTTTCTAAAACCTCTGCTGATGTCCCTTAGTTAGCTGGAGTGACTATATCTGGAATGGAAAATATTAAACATTAATCTTTTAATAAAATTTAAATGTCTTTTTAACCGACTTCAAAACAGGAGGAGGTTCTCAATTCGTCGGAAACGTTGACCGATTTCGATAATTATTATTTTGTTTGAAAGGTAATACTTTCAGAATGGTCCCATACAAATTTGGATCAATTCTGATGATGGGTTCTATAAGAAAATCATCAAACATTGCATGAAGTATCTATCTTACCTAATATCTTTGCCAAATGTCTACCGATTTTGATGATTCTTTTTTTAATGAATAGCTTATACTTTAAAGATACTATAATATAATATTTTTGGAAAAAATTTCACCCCTAAGGGTGGAAAAATAGGAAATGAAATCGGTGTTCACCAGTTAAATTATGTTTACACTCGTAAGATTTGTTTTGATTGGGATTTATCACTAAAATAGATGAAATAAGTTAATTTTATAAAAAAAAAAAAAACCGACTTCAAAAAACTAAAACACTAACTAACTAAAAAGTAACTGATTAGGTACTTAAGTGTTAAGATTATTTTTAGCGTTTTAGTTTGTTAAAGTCGATTTTTTTTGCAGTGTCAAATTTAAAGCGTTTTATTAAATGCATACAAAAGTATCGGTACTTCTAATATAAATCAAATACTGTCTAATGCCCGTTTACTAGTCATAGGCGTTTTCGTTTTTTTAACCAAACTGTTATGAAGCCGATATACAGTTTTTATATCGATATTAAACACCGTTTTTCAATAGCACGCATGGATACAAGTAATTTTTGATATCTTGATAATCAAATCATTATGCGCGAAAAATTGTATCAATTAAATTCTTTTGGATCCAAACAAAAACTTAAAAATTAATTATTATATTAATTTTATTTCAATAACCTAAATTAAACCTTATTCATAAGCATAGAATAGTGCATGGGGCACCCTACTATAGGTAAACCGCTTCGTTGAGACTTCGCCTGCGGGGTACAGAGGCGCGGGGGGAATGACGAGAGCGGGGACTGTCAGGGGTGCGGGCGGTAAGGATACACAAGAGACGAAATTTCCAGTGACAGTTCTCAAGATATGTGACGTCACCCGTCACAATGGTGGCCGTCAGTGTCGACACTGTAAAATATTAACATAACCTTTTCGAAAAATAATATTCGTTTCGATACATTTACACTATTGAGTGTAAATTTAGTCAAAATATTGCTATCCAGAGCCGTGGATGTCATTCTACGTATATATTTAAAAACTGGATGGTTTTGTTTGTTTGTTTGAACGTGCTAATCACAGGAACTATTGGTCCGGTTATAAAATATGCTAGATACATTGTTAGATAGCTAATTTATTGGGGAAGGCTATAGAAGTAGTTTAATGCGTATAGGCTTATAAATATTTTTGCTACGATCTATGAGAACGGAGTAAAACTATTAAGCGCGTACGAAGTCGCTGGCGGGCCGCTAGTCTTTAATATAATATCTGTAGTGAAAGTGACAAAATAAAGTTTAATATTATAATGAAGTAAAAATGAAATATTTAGGAATCTATGCACGATTAATCAAAATTATAAATCAATCGCTTATATACATGTCAATATCACTGGATCTTGATTCTTGACTTTCAAAGCAGCTATCATCAGAATCATCTGTGTGTGATGATGTGCATCATCATGCACATCAATAATGAAATCCACGACATCATCTAAAAGGCCGTCGTGTTTGCAGTATTCGTCTTCGACTTTAATTATGTGATTAATACAATGCTCCCACTTCTCTACGGAATATGCAGCAAATAATTCCTCTAACAACATCTTTTTTTGGTCCAAATTAGAATTGATACTATTTTGGGCTAACTGCCCTTTAATATCGCCCCAGACCAACTCAATTGGATTGAGGTCCGGGTGATATGGAGGCAAACGCAGCACTTCATGCCCGTTTCTTTTTAAAAGTTCATCTATTTTATAAACATCATCTGTATGATTGCTTTTTATTAATTTGAATAAAGTACTTTTCTAAGTTTACCATCAAAAGGCACGTCATGACGTCGTATCTTGTCTAATCTTGCATGACTAGCTTGGTAGAGGCCATAGACGGTATTTTTTTCCTCTCGGACTGAATGGTAAGCTGCATTATCCATGATGATTTCTGAATTTGATGGTATATTAAGCAAAAGTTTTTCACTAACCCACTTGCTAAAATTTAAGAAATTCATCGAGTCGTGATAATCACCTGTCTTGCACTTAGATTTGAATATTACTAGTGCGCCGTCTACAAATCCAGTTTGACCTCCACAATGAACAATGATCAAACGGTCTCCTTTTCCGATTTGAGCTAGCACGCCGTGTTCATCGTTCGATTGCCAGCATTTCAAAACGTTATGAGACGCATTCACATAAGTTTCATCCAGATATAAAATGTTTCTTCCTTCTTTACGATATTTTTTAATAGTATTTAGGTATTTCCACCTCCACGATGTTATATTTGGCTGTTCTATAAGCAGTTTTCTTTTAGATCCACATTTCTTGAATTGAAAACCTAGATCATGTAATAGTAATCTTAAATATTCCCTACCGCAGTGTAATACATCCTCTTTTCTAAGAACATCATTCAAACTTTTCAAAGTGGGTACTTTTTTGGAAATTGTGTAAAACTGAGTGACTTTTCTTCTTACCACACCTTTTGTGAAATCATCTATTTCCACTCTTTTTATGTGGACCTTCTTTGTTTTTTTCGGTGAATTAAATCTTTCGTTGTCTTTTAATGTTTTCCCCTCCTTTACAATTCTAGCTACCGACTTTTCCGACAATCTAGTTACTTTTGCGACAGTTTTGTTTAAATGTATATCTTGTTCATATTCAACTGAATTTGGATCTAATTTTCTTTTTCTAAAATATTCGTATACGTTTAAAGCTATTTGCTTACACTGACTGTTGATTTTGTGTCCGAATATACTTCGACTCATCTTCAGACTTCAGACAGACAGTATTCTCGTGTGTAATTCTGTCAAAGCGTCCGCGTCTGTCAATAGATGCTATCGCTACCAGCGTTGCGAGCGTACTGAATTCTGACAAGAATTTGCCTGCCGCCCGCACCTCTCACTAACCCCGCTCTCGCCTCCCCCCGCGCCCCTGTGCCCCGCAGGCGAGGTCTCAATTTCGCGGTCTACCTATAGCGGCAAACCCGCTAGTGGTGGCGCCGACAACTCGGGGCAGGTGCGTATTTAGCAAGCGCATGCGTGCGCGACGCGCGTGCGTGTGTAGCTGGCGCATGTGTACGTGTGCGTGTGTAACTGGCATATGCGTGTGTAGCTGGCGCATGCGTGTGTAGGTGGCGCATGCGTGTGTAGGTGGCGCTTGCGTGTGTAGGTGGCGCATGCGTGCGCGTTCGTGTGTAGCTGCCAAACGTTTGCGCGTGCGTGCCTAGCTATCGCACGTATGCGCGTGCGTGTGTAGCTGGCGTATGTGTTGCTAGCTCATGCGTGTACGTGCGTGTGAGCTGGCACATGTGTATCTAGCGCATGTGTGTATCTAGCGCATATGGGCTCGTTCCTATGTAGCTGGCGCATGCGTGCGCGTGTAACTGGCTCATGCGAGTGCATGCGTGCGCGTGTATGTGTAGTATATCTGGGGCATGCGTGCGCGTGCATGTGTAGTATATCAGGCGCATGCGTGCGCGTGCATGTGTAGTATATCTGGCGCATGCGTGCGCGTGCCTGTGTAGTATATCTGTCGCATGCGTGCGCGTGCATGTGTAGTGTATTTGGCGCATGTGTGCGTGGGTAAGGTACCTGCGTGCTGGTGGTGCTGGTGGTGCTGGTGGCGCGGCGCGCAGGCGGCGCAGAGCGGGGCGGCGCGCGGCGACGCGAGCGCGGGCAGCGGCGCGCGCGCGCACACGCAGCGCGTGCACACGCAGCGCCCGCACCCCCAGCAGTGGTGCTGGGGACAAACGATCACATCTAAACCAAACTTATTCCCCTTCTTAAATAATATAATGACCGAAACGATTCGAGACACAGATGGTAGACGCTTAGCTGAATCTTCCCGCACGCAGCGCCCACACCCCCAGCAGTGGTGCTGTGGAGAAACGATCTCATCGTTCATCACATCTAAACTAAACTTATCCCCATTTTTAAAAACCAAAATGACCGAAATGATTCAAGAAATCAAGACAAAGATGGTAGACGGCTTAGCTGAATCTTCCCGACGCATGTCTCTCGGTTAATCTTAGAAAACTACTAAGGGACCATCCACAAATTACGTCACACGTTAAGGGGGAGGGAGGGGGTCGACGAAGTGTGACATTGTGTGATAGGGGGGTGGGAGGGGTCCTTAATATCGTGACGTCACATTTCCAAATCTACTTGTTAAAACACGAACTTTGCACTATTAACCAAATACTCAAAACATTTGCAACTCTATCCGTATAAACATAAGATTGGTACGCAAATCATGTGCGTGAATCGCAATATTTATTACAAATAGTGAAATGCGAGGTTGTCGCATGTTGTAATGTACGACGATCTAGCCTTTGGCGACTATTACGAAAGGGGTTTTTACCACCACCTGTTTTAATTAGTCAGACGTCAAGCGGGTATCTAACCTTAGAAAAAGATGACGCCGAAGGTAAGTTCGCTCCACTGTTACTTCAGCTAGCTTTGGATCTCTAAGCGTCCTCACATTTAAAGCAAGTTCCATATGATAGCTATTGCCCCAGTGTCGAGGCATACTTGTTTAAGCGATCATGTGGCATCTGTGGTCTATATTTTGCATCATACAAGGCCACTAATCAACACAAGCAATCACATAGGAGTCAACAAGAAGTTTTGCCCATCGCGAAGATACGTCCTCAAAGAATTGCTGCTAGACGTGCCAGAGAAATTCTTTGTTTGGGTGATGACGGTGATGCTGTATGGTTGGATGAAATAGATGTTGACACAACGAATGTTCCCGATATCAACAATCCAAACGAGAACGAAATGATTGCTATGCCAGTTATAAATAATTTAATTGAGTGGGTTCAAAGTCCATGGACTCATGGTGATTAAGTTTTCTTTATTTAATAAAGTAATCGATTTTTGTTTTGTTAATTTCTTGAAATTTTTGATGTTCATGTTTATTAAAAAACAATTAAAATGCATATAAAACTAATTTCTGAACTGCTGTTTGAATTCAATAACTTCTAAATGTAAAATTACAAAATATGTGACGTCACACTAGGGAGGGGGGTCTCACAAATGTGACAAGCTGTGACAGGGACGGGGGAGGGGTAAAAAAATCACGAAATTCGTGTGACGTAATTTATGGATGGTCCCTAATAGTAAAACCTTCGTATTTGGGCTTAGTTGATTCGCTGTTACCGTGCCGTGCCGTGTGGGGACGGCCGTAAAGAATACACTTCCCCACCGCCAACAGGAGGCGTATCGTAAGAAGCGATTAATTTCTGTAGCACGTGACGGGCAGCGGCGTCTTCGTGCAAAATGTTATGAAAGATTCCGCTTGCCAACCCGCCTGCCATGCGTGGCGAGTATTGGCAATCCTCCCCGATAAGTAATTGGGGGATTTGTTCAGCAGTGGGCTGAAATGATGATTCGCTATGACGAGTTCAATACATACGTGTGTTTCATAGTTTTTAAACTATTATATTTTATTAAGTTACGGTCAACACCGTAGCGTGTTTAGGCAGTATATAATGTTTTCCTATCTGTGAAAGTTGCATGGAAGAGAATTTATGTATCTTTTTATAAACATCAACCTTGAATTCTTTGTATGCTGTTCAATAAAGAGTATCTATCTCTTCTAGCACCTACCTTCCTGCTGAAGTGGTCGAGGGGGGTTGAACAGCTACACTCCGTCACGTTCTTGATGCTTTTCCAGTCTAGCGCCACGCTGTTCACTTCTGAGTCCAACTGTACCAGGCTCGCTGGGATCAGGTCGTCTGCTTTCTGAAATAACGATGCGTTTTGCACAAACTATCCTCCTAAATTTGACGACCTCCACAGCCGAGACTTAAGACATGGCCGAGACTTCTTATCTCGGCCATGTCTTAACCCTTTAATCAGTATAATAATCATTTTTTTATTTTCTTTGAATTTCAATCTTATTTCAAGAGCATAAAGTTCAAAATATGGTGGCTGTTATATGTCCACCACTGGTCAAAGGGTTAAGACATGATAGATACCAACTACTGCAGGTGATTATGATAGGCAAGATCGCCGAGAAGAGACATGTCGATGGCAGAAGGAAGTCAGGAATGAATGAAGAAACGAATGGACAGGAATAAAGAGTTCAGCCCAGTTATTCCACCTCGCCAAAAACAAGAAGTGCCGGAAGCTGGTAGCCAGCCTTCAGTAATTGAAGAGGCACTATAAGAAGAAGAAGATAGCCGAGAGGCGAGCGGCCAATGTAGAAAAATAACTATTATATCACTCGCTGCACGTTCCAGCGTCGGAGGTTCCCGCCGAAAATCAGCGTCGTGATAAGTCCGTGGCTGTCACGACAAATGCTGAACGTCAAAAAATGTCAAAAAGGTGCCCCTTTTTGACATTTTTTGACGTTTTGTGTATTTTTTTTCTCTTGTGTGTCGAATAAATGTTTCTTTCTTTCTTTTTATTCTATATTGTTTAGGGTTTGGTACTGGGGTCCGTTGTGGTACCGTCGTTGTTTCTAATTTCTTTATCACAAGTGCTTTGTCTACTTATTATCGGATCAGAGCAATGTATGTGATGTTGTCCAATATTTATTAGGGCAGTCGTCCTCTAATGCCCACTGACTTTAAGGCGTCGCTAGTGCTATAGCCCGTTAAAATCTGCGCTATACGCATGTGGGGTGACAGACACTGCTAAACACGAGGTGCGCTTGGTACCAATGGCGGCAGTGGGAGTTAAACACGCACCTCCTTACTTATTCCTAATACCTTAGTAATAGGGATGACGACAAAGTTTTTTTTTTGTCTTCGTCTATCATGTAGATTATCAAAAATGTATTTGACTCGTATTTTTTCGTTTTGCACATAATCTAAATATTACAGAGAAATTTTGACTTGAAATGTCGCATGACGTCACGCATAGGTACAATTTTTACTTAGAAGTCATGTCACGAGCCACGACTCTTGAACATTTTGTCGCGCTTTATCTTTGTCATTTTTAGGTGGATTGTCAGAAGAAAAAATAAGTGTCCATTGTCCATAAATCATTTTTGATAATCTAACTGACGGACTAAATAGAATTTCGTTTTCTTTACCCAGTCGTCTAGGTCCATCCAGCCTATACAGTCGAGTACACTTTTATGGGCTATAATAATAACTATAGTCCGACTAGCGGCACAATGATTCTCTTTGAACGACTGTGTTTTGGTGGGCTTCACAAAGAATAAAAAAAAAGAATTAATACAATTAATGAAAATAAGATTTTGTCTAAAATTATTGACAGATGCGCCCCAGACTACAAAGTCAGCGGTCGCGGTTCCGAATCGCGCAACTGGCAGAAGTTTGTGTGATGAGCTTGATGAGTTTTATTTAATTTATGAGCACAAGAATTGCCGACTACCAATGTCATTGATGTTTTTAGTGTATGTTTATCCGTTATCTAGTCGCCATAGGCTTGCCTAGTTTTGGGCTAGATAATGTGAGTGTTGGCGGCGAGTATCTACAACAGTCTTACCTCAGTGATGAGCGGTATCTTGGAGGGCTTGGTGAGAGACGCGTCCTTGAGCGGGTGGTCGTGGTTCGCGCACTCCAGTTCAGAAAGAGTGCCGCCAGACTCGTATAGCAATCTAGAAAAATTTTTCACTCAGTCATTGACTCGATGATCGGTCTTCATGTAGGTTCGATTCCCCGTTTGGTTCAAATCGGAAAAAAATAATCTAAACTGGTTCAGGCCTGGTTGTGCTAGAAAAAGCCTGGCAAACAAAACGTCTGGTGCCTTGTAAAACGAGAAATGTATTTTTTTTATTCTAAACCATGACGAATGGTGTGCTGACGATTCGATTTGCGTTTTATTTTGGTGATTGGCTTTCAACGCAAATCGTCCCAGATTTAATTTCCGGTTCAAGACAACTGTGAAAAACAAGCTTGCGGGTTCAAATCCCGCAAGGGGCAAATACATTTGTACCTAATTCATGGCTGTTTGTAAACGTATTTAAGTATGTTTATCCGTTATCTAGTCGCCATAGTACAAGATTTGCTTAGTTTGGGGCTAGATAATTGGTCTAATAGTGGAAACAATTAATTCCATTTTTTATTTAATGATGTCTCAATACCTTAATAAACTATTCCGGTTGTGCACAAGTTCAGCAACTATCATAGTGCGAAAGCGGTCTAAATGTATTTTCCTGTACCTTATTTACTTTTAAATGTGCAATAACGAGTAGCTGTCTATCTGTCAAATGGTGCAAGCTACCCTTAACTCACTTGTTGTCGATCTGCAAGGCGTCGGTCTTGGTCTCGATGTCGACAGTGTTGACGTTCCCGTTCTGGTAGTTGACCACAGTGGTGTCTTTGGATTTCTCCGCTTTCTTGCCGGAGAGCAGGTTTTTAAATGTAGATATTCTCTGCAAATAATATATGAAGTTCTACATTTAGGTAACTTCTTTATAAGGATCATTCTACTGTTCATTTTACAAAAACTTTCTCCATAGCAACAAGGTTGAAGTAATTGAACATCTGAACCAAAATGGTTTACCCTGATTAGTGTGCCCGCAGCCAATCCGCGTTTCGCGTGAGTGTAGTCCGCGTGATAGGAAATCTTGTATGAAATAATAAAATGCGGGCAGCCTATATGCGGATCAAATCCGCACGCGGGCGTTAATCTGCATCACAGGAAAAGGGGACTTAAGACTTTAGAAAAATAAATGCAGGACAAGGACAAAAAAAACGGGACGTAGTAAAACGGCAGTCCTCCGTCTTAACTTCAAATTAGGGTAAAGAGCAGATGGGGGTATGTAGACACTAATAAACATATACTGATTTAGCTCAGTACATGCTAGTTCAATAATGTGTGTACCCGGCCTAACTCACTCGGGCGAGGTAGTTGATGCGGTGGTCGAGCGCGGAGCAGTGCTCGACGGCGGCGGGCGGCAGGTCCCCCAGGACATACTGAGCGTGTAGCCCTCCCCCTTACTCACCCGTGCGAGGTAGTTGATGTGGTGGTCGGAGCAGAACAGTGCTCGATGGCGGCGGGCGGCAGGTCCCCAAGGACATAAGGAGCGTGTAGCCCTCCCCCTTACTCACCCGGGCGAGGCAGTTGATGTGGTGGTCGAGGGCAGAGCAGTGCTCGATGGCGGCGGGCGGCAGATCCCCCAGGACATACTGAGCGTGTAGCCCTCCCCCTTACTCACCCGAGCGAGGTAGTTGATGTGGTGGTCGAGGGCAGAGCAGTGCTCGACGGCGGCGGGCAGCAGGTCCCCCAGCGGTTCACGCGGGTGCACGCCGTTCTCGTGCCGGCAGTACATGCCGCGCCAGAACCTAAGCAAATGAGAACCATTCACTAAGTTTAGAAGTTCTATAACACTAACACCGTGGAAAATTTGTTGGTTTAACAACTCTAATGTGTCATTACATTAGGTAAATATAGTCACCCTATTCCGATCACTTGTGGTTACCAAAGTTAAGCCACCTGCCACACACGCCGCGGTTGTGACTGCGTGGTAGACTATTCTAATTTCCAACCATATAAGTGACTTTTATCACAAGCATCACCATGTTTCGAAAGGCACGTTAAAAGTTTGTCGGCTAATATAGCTTGATACTTGTCGTGAAACCTAGTCGGAGAGCTTTATGCTTAGCCCTTTGAGTATGCCTCAAATCACATCGTAGTTGAGGTGAGGCATGTGCCCTGAAATAGGTCGTATATTCGCTATGTGCAAAGTGGGTGGTGGGGGTCGTCAAATCGATCGCAGCACGCAATGTAGCAGAAATGTAAAAAAACTCTGGACTGTCATGTGTCAAATTGCTATATTTCCATAGAATAGGCTATTTGACTATTTTCTGGAATAGAGTTATTATTGTTGGTAATATTTAAATAAAGCGTCAACAATTTAATTTTAATTTTTAAACCTTTGAAAATAATAAAAAATAGTATTTCATTCTTTATGTTTTTAAAAGCCAGCGAAAACGCCGTTGGTTGTCGATGTACTTGTTCGTGACGTCACGAGCCTTTACATACCCATTGAGTTATAAAGTACTAGAACAGGCATGTTAAAAACCTTCGTCGACGGTCACACTACTCATACAATGTGCGAGCGTAGCGCATAATCTAGCTTTCGGATGTCAGTTCTAGTACAAAGTTAGTCAATGTGATGTGTGATGTGATGTGACGTGCCTGTCATTGTTGCTGGCGTTTTTGACAATGTAAAATACCGATAAAAATATAACATTCGAAAATGTATTTTTTACAGTAATCATGTATTATTTTTAATAACTAATAATATGTTTCGGTTCCATATGGTGCAATCTATTAAACTAAATAATTAGTTAAGTAAATTTTGGTACAAGGCAAATAGCCTATTCCATACTAACGTTATTAAGTATTTTTAAGTGAAAACGTTAAAATTCGCGATATGGGTCATACGTGTTCTGTTTTATAGTGTAGAAACAATGGGAAAAACATTTCGTACATGTTTTATTCGTTTCCAACATCAAGATGGAAATTGGAGCAAAGAAAAATGGATAGCTGCAGCTGTGAAAAGAAAAAGTTTGTAGGGAATTTGTGTTACAGACGTTTGTCTTATGATCACAGATCTTATTAAGTAGCTTTGTCCGTTGGTTCTGAGCTCTTCAAAATCTCTCACACGCTGTGCTAATACAATTGTTTCCCTTTTTGCACATTTTGAGGTTGGAAAGTTATATCATGTTGTATTGATTAAAATCCCGTAGGTCGTATCAAATTCCTATTTTAGTTCAAGTTAGAAAATCACTTATTATAATATGCACAAATTTTTTAGATATTTTCATCTAATTTCAAAGAAAAACAATCCGAAATTTTTTCTCAAACCATCCAGTTGCCATAATTTGAGAGACTCAAGTCCACCATAATTGTGGTCACTAGGGGCGCTGTCATCGCGCACACAGCGAATAGCCATACTTTACTTTTAGTGAAAAACCAGCTTTAGACTCCCGTAACCGTTAAACTGGAGAAGTAGATCATTTTGGTCCATTGCTGTGGCACACATCGTGTTATCTAAATGTGCAAGTATATATAACGATACAAATGATTGCTACAAATGTATTTGCTGGTTACCTTATGCTTTGCGCGCTGAGATCCGGTTTCAGAACGTCGGGGTGCGCTTTCGGGTTGTAAAGCGGGTTCTTGTACTCGTGCAAGTGGTTCGCCATGTAGCCCCATAGCGAGAATGTTCGCTCCGATAACCTATCGCATGAACAAACACAGCTTTATTTGACAAGCATCGGTCTAGTCTAGTGGGTCGCGCACCGGACTTCAAAGCACGAACACAACACGAACATGGACGTATAGTCGACCAAGGAAGTATTTTACCACTCGATGACATATCCCAGTAAAATATAAGCTTTTGACTTATGATCTGTCATTTATTGAAAAGTCAAATAATTTACAAAATAAAAAAAAATACAAAAGGACTATAATGTTTAGAAGCACTAAACACGGAGGAGTTTCGAATGAAAGTCTGGCTCGCTACAATTGAAAAAAGGGGAAAACTTATATGGAAAAACTAATGACTGGCGCCATGTGTTTTCCTGATAAAAACTTTTGCCCGGCCGGGCTTACATAAGTAAGTCTATCCGATTTATAGTCGCCATAGCTTTACTTAATTTGTGTTTGTACTATCGTATTAGGTACTATAGCCTGTAATGCTATAAGTTTGGATTGAAATAACTTAAATTAAAAAATATATATATTGATTGTTTATTTATATAGTACCTGAGGTCCCGGCGGTCTTTCTGGCAGTTGCCGACAAAGGTACCGTACTGACATGCGTGTGCGTGGTCGTGTAGCGTCAGCAGGAACCGCTCGTTGAACTGGAACGCCTGCGCATATACATTACGATTTTTAACTTCCCGCCAGTACGAGATTGTACTCTCCACCTCTACCCTGCATACCTGCAGTGTGCTAACGCCTTTAGCACACTGCAGCGAATGCGAAGCGGAAGCGTAACGAAACGGAACACTAGCGAAACAGTGAAATGCTGTCGGGCACGATTTTGATTGGTGCGTCTCAAACAGCAAGCAGACCGAACGCGAAACGAAATTATTAGCAATATCTTTCCAGGCTACAGTTGTTTTTATAGTCCTTGTGACTCATATCTTATAAAAAGGTCTTTCTCACACAGCTTCTGTTAAAGTAACCATATTCAACACACTTATTCTATTACTCCCTACACTCGTCGCGCGAAAATCTGTCGACACTTACGAACCTGTCGCTGCGTTCTTAAAGCGTTCGGTCCGCTTGCGGGAATGTGTTAAGACGAACCAATCAAAATCGTGCCCGACAGCGTTTCGCCGTTTCGCTAGTGTTCCGTTTCGTAACGCTTCTGCTTCGCATTCGCTGCAGTGTGCTAACGCCCTAAAGGCGCAAATCCCTGCCGGCTCACCTCGGGCCGCTGGCGCAGCAGCTGCCACGTGCAGTCCAGCAGCTGCGTGAACACGGGCGAGCGCTCGCGCGCATCGCACGCCACGTGGCCGCAGCGCGCAGTGAACTTGTGCCCGAACGACAGCCAGTCCTTCTCGATCAGGGCCTGCCGACAACCGAGTGTGTTAGCAAGGTAACGCAATACGGTATACAGGGTCGCTTTGCAAGATAGTGCTTAAGTTTAAAAATAAAGTTTGAAGAACAATATGATAAAAGTGTACGAGCAAGTACATGATATTTCAATAGTTTAGAAATTATGCTGACATTGCGCCTGCGCGCGCGACACACTCGCTTCAATTACATTCTTATGATTTATTATTTTTAGTGCAATAAACGCTCTCTACGGAATCGGACACAGTTTCAATTACCACATCCCGTGACGTAGATACAACTTACAATCAACCCCTACAAAAAGGATTGTCGCAATTTTTTTTTTAAAGGGTGACTTTCGGCTTAATGGGCGTATAATAGTTATCACATGTCAGTGCATTCTATGAGGGAGGCCCATTTCTAGCAGTGAACTTCTAGTCTGTAGATCATTATGACTTGTATCTAATAATAAATGAAAAAGAAAACGAGCATGTATATTTCTGATGACAAAGATACAAATCAATATCGCGGTTTTACAAACGTCTTGCTTATGTACAGTCGACGGCTGGTCAATCTACCCAAGAAGTTAAAAATCATTTGACTAATTTTCAACTTTAAGTTCGACACGTAGGTATCAATATCAATTGACAAAATTTGTCGTTTGGTGTAAGTTGACAAGCTGTCGTCTGTACGTGTTTACACGCTCACGCCCGCCTCGATGGCGCACGCGATCCACCACGACGTGTCAAGTATCGATCTATCTGTACAGTGTTGTGTTGTGTTGTGTGTAGTAGTATCGCTAGACTCGCCTGGTAGCCGTTGATGGTGCGGTAGTGCGGCTCGAGGCAGAGCGCGGCGAGCGAGCACACCTGCGCGGTGCGGTCCCAGCCGTCACTGCAGGGCACGCACAGTCTAGTATCGATCTGTCTGTACAGTGTTGTGTTGTGTGTAGTAGTATCGCTAGACTCGCCTGGTAGCCGTTGATGGTGCGGTAGTGCGGCTCGAGGCAGAGCGCGGCGAGCGAGCACACCTGCGCGGTGGGGTCCCAGCCGTCGCTGCAGGGCACGCACAGTCTAGTATCGATCTGTCTGTACAGTGTTGTGTTGTGTGTAGTAATATCGCTAGACTCGCCTGGTAGCCGTTGATGGTGCGGTAGTGCGGCTCGAGGCAGAGCGCGGCGAGCGAGCACACCTGCGCGGTGCGGTCCCAGCCGTCACTGCAGGGCACGCACAGTCTAGTATCGATCTGTCTGTACAGTGTTGTGTTATGTGTAGTAGTATCGCTAGACTCGCCTGGTAGCCGTTGATGGTGCGGTAGTGCGGCTCGAGGCAGAGCGCGGCGAGCGAGCACACCTGCGCGGTGCGGTCCCAGCCGTCGCTGCAGGGCACGCACAGTCTAGTATCGATCTGTCTGTACAGTGTTGTGTTATGTGTAGTAGTATCGCTAGACTCGCCTGGTAGCCGTTGATGGTGCGGTAGTGCGGCTCGAGGCAGAGCGCGGCAAGCGAGCACACCTGCGCGGTGCGGTCCCAGCCGTCGCTGCAGGGCACGCACAGTCTAGTATCGATCTGTCTGTACAGTGTTGTGTTGTGTGTAGTAGTATCGCTAGACTCGCCTGGTAGCCGTTGATGGTGCGGTAGTGCGGCTCGAGGCAGAGCGCGGCGAGCGAGCACACCTGCGCGGTGCGGTCCCAGCCGTCGCTGCAGGGCACGCACAGTCTAGTATCGATCTGTCTGTACAGTGTTGTGTTATGTGTAGTAGTATCGCTAGACTCGCCTGGTAGCCGTTGATGGTGCGGTAGTGCGGCTCGAGGCAGAGCGCGGCGAGCGAGCACACCTGCGCGGTGCGGTCCCAGCCGTCGCTGCAGGGCACGCACAGTCTAGTATCGATCTGTCTGTATAGTGTTGTGTTGTGTGTAGTAGTATCGCTAGACTCGCCTGGTAGCCGTTGATGGTGCGGTAGTGCGGCTCGAGGCAGAGCGCGGCGAGCGAGCACACCTGCGCGGTGCGGTCCCAGCCGTCGCTGCAGGGCACGCACAGTCTAGTATCGATCTGTCTGTACAGTGTTGTGTTGTGTGTAGTAATATCGCTAGACTCGCCTGGTAGCCGTTGATGGTGCGGTAGTGCGGCTCGAGGCAGAGCGCGGCGAGCGAGCACACCTGCGCGGTGCGGTCCCAGCCGTCACTGCAGGGCACGCACAGTCTAGTATCGATCTGTCTGTACAGTGTTGTGTTATGTGTAGTAGTATCGCTAGACTCGCCTGGTAGCCGTTGATGGTGCGGTAGTGCGGCTCGAGGCAGAGCGCGGCGAGCGAGCACACCTGCGCGGTGCGGTCCCAGCCGTCGCTGCAGGGCACGCACAGTCTAGTATCGATCTGTCTGTACAGTGTTGTGTTGTGTGTAGTAATATCGCTAGACTCGCCTGGTAGCCGTTGATGGTGCGGTAGTGCGGCTCGAGGCAGAGCGCGGCGAGCGAGCACACCTGCGCGGTGGGGTCCCAGCCGTCGCTGCAGGGCACGCACAGTCTAGTATCGATCTATCTGTACAGTGTTGTGTTGTGTGTAGTAATATCGCTAGACTCGCCTGGTAGCCGTTGATGGTGCGGTAGTGCGGCTCGAGGCAGAGCGCGGCGAGCGAGCACACCTGCGCGGTGGGGTCCCAGCCGTCGCTGCAGGGCACGCACAGTCTAGTATCGATCTGTCTGTACAGTGTTGTGTTGTGTGTAGTAGTATCGCTAGACTCGCCTGGTAGCCGTTGATGGTGCGGTAGTGCGGCTCGAGGCAGAGCGCGGCGAGCGAGCACACCTGCGCGGTGCGGTCCCAGCCGTCACTGCAGGGCACGCACAGTCTAGTATCGATCTGTCTGTACAGTGTTGTGTTATGTGTAGTAGTATCGCTAGACTCGCCTGGTAGCCGTTGATGGTGCGGTAGTGCGGCTCGAGGCAGAGCGCGGCGAGCGAGCACACCTGCGCGGTGCGGTCCCAGCCGTCGCTGCAGGGCACGCACAGTCTAGTATCGATCTGTCTGTACAGTGTTGTGTTGTGTGTAGTAATATCGCTAGACTCGCCTGGTAGCCGTTGATGGTGCGGTAGTGCGGCTCGAGGCAGAGCGCGGCGAGCGAGCACACCTGCGCGGTGCGGTCCCAGCCGTCACTGCAGGGCACGCACAGTCTAGTATCGATCTGTCTGTACAGTGTTGTGTTGTGTGTAGTAGTATCGCTAGACTCGCCTGGTAGCCGTTGATGGTGCGGTAGTGCGGCTCGAGGCAGAGCGCGGCGAGCGAGCACACCTGCGCGGTGCGGTCCCAGCCGTCGCTGCAGGGCACGCACAGTCTAGTATCGATCTGTCTGTACAGTGTTGTGTTGTGTGTAGTAGTATCGCTAGACTCGCCTGGTAGCCGTTGATGGTGCGGTAGTGCGGCTCGAGGCAGAGCGCGGCAAGCGAGCACACCTGCGCGGTGCGGTCCCAGCCGTCGCTGCAGGGCACGCACAGTCTAGTATCGATCTGTCTGTACAGTGTTGTGTTGTGTGTAGTAGTATCGCTAGACTCGCCTGGTAGCCGTTGATGGTGCGGTAGTGCGGCTCGAGGCAGAGCGCGGCGAGCGAGCACACCTGCGCGGTGCGGTCCCAGCCGTCGCTTCAGGGCACGCACAGTCTAGTATCGATCTGTCTGTACAGTGTTGTGTTGTGTTGTGTGTAGTAGTATCGCTAGACTCGCCTGGTAGCCGTTGATGGTGCGGTAGTGCGGCTCGAGGCAGAGCGCGGCGAGCGAGCACACCTGCGCGGTGCGGTCCCAGCCGTCACTGCAGGGCACGCACAGTCTAGTATCGATCTGTCTGTACAGTGTTGTGTTGTGTGTAGTAGTATCACTAGACTCGCCTGGTAGCCGTTGATGGTGCGGTAGTGCGGCTCGAGGCAGAGCGCGGCAAGCGAGCACACCTGCGCGGTGCGGTCCCAGCCGTCGCTGCAGTGCACGCACACGCTCACGCCCGCCTCGATGGCGCACGCGATCCACCACGACGTGTCTAGTATCGATCTGTTCAAATTAACATAATTGAACCACTAATTTACGGGTCCTGTGATTTATCCTATAGTCTATAGAGCGTGCGTGATTTCGTGGTGCATTGTTTCGGGTATGAAGTCTTGTTTCGTGTAGTCTACATATTATATGGTGCTAAGATGCAAATATTTGGGTTTCATGTTTCGCGATGAGGTACCACACTCTATACGCACGTGCTTTCCTAACTCACTTACTCGCTCGAGGCAGTGATATTTTGTTGTGAGCGCTTTTTAAGAGGCCGTGCTTCTAATTTTAGTGCAAATATTAAACATAGTTCTATGCTTGTGTGCGTCTATGATGCGGGATAAAGCGTCAACAATGTTGATCCTTTACAAGATTACATTGATAATTTATTAGGTAGAGGACGTTCTACCTAGGTTTGAAAAACGATCGGTTTTGCGCGCTTGATTTTATAGTTACTTTTTTTTATAAAATAAAATTTATATTATTCAAAAGTATACCTGAAGACTATTGTGTAGTGTTTTAATCTTATAATAGTTGTTCATACCGACAGAAAAAAATGACATTTAATTGTAAATTTGTAAAATTTTGTGTTATTTCAAAATTGTTTCCTGGTAAGAAAATAAAAAAAGTATTCAACCCATGTGTAAATAGACCTTCAATTAAATGTTAAAATAGAATTGTCAGGATAACTTGTAGTCTCTTGTAAACCGATGTTCAAACGTAACTCGAACGTCATTTTTCTGAAATAAGGGTAGTTCTTTTAGTGATTTACCTATATTTTTGAAACAATAATTAGAACTAATCTTTTAAATCACGTGTTATTTTGTTTCAATTATCATTCACGTCTTTACAATCAGAGAATAAAATGTACGGAAATGAGACGATTTCTAGGACGGCCTCTTAAGTCATTTCAATAATTGGTAATATCTACCCTTATTCATTAACGTCTTGTCGTGATGCACCTAATTGTTGTGGTCGCATAGTACATCAATTAGTTTCGGCTGTCTAATATACAGGACGTAAAAAATGGAATGGAAAATGGAATCCAAATGGCTCGTCAAATCCAGGCGATGTTAGCTATAATAAGTTTCCGTTTTGGATTAAAGTTTCTTAGATTATTGGCCGATCGTCTGGTCTAGTAGTTCGTGTTCCGGGCTACAAAGCGGGTTTGAATCCCGCAAAGGCAAATGTTTGTGAGATGAGCACGAACATTGGTACTCAAATCATTGATGTTAATAAAAGTATTTAAGTATGTTTATCCGTTATCTAGTCGCCATAGGACAAACTTCGCTTAGTTTGGGGCTAGATAATTGGTGTGAATATTTGAAGATTACTTATTAAGTAGCACCGCCACTAGATTGAATGCTGTCAACTTACTTGATATGTTTCAGCCATCCTGAGGACTCTAAGCCGTTGAAGAAGGAAGACATAGTCGGACTGTTCTGTTCGCATGCTGTGGTAAATTAAATAAAAAAACATGTTTTAATAAAAAGCCATAAAATCATATGATATGATACTCATTTATTAATAATAAAAAATAAAAACTGGCCAATCTGGAAGTCTATTGGGAGAGGTCCAGCGTTTAATAACCTTTTTTTTCATATTTATCAAAATTTTAAAAGAACATTACTGGGAAATGTTTTTATTTCGAATAAAACCGAAAAATGCTAAAGATTGTAAATAAAACTAAAATTAATTTTGTTTTTAACACATTTTTGGCATAAATAGAAGTTATATATCATAAGAAGAATTGCATCACGATTACATTACTTAGTTCGAGAAGAAAGATTTTTGTACTTATTCAATTAAAAAGTTTTTTCCTACATTATTAAAAGTTTTTTCCTACATTGACCGACCGGAAATCAAACCAATGACCTCAGAGATACCGAAACCAAGTCCTGTATGCTTGCCTTTCGGCTTCGAAGGCCGTCAAAAAACTATCTTCGTTTCGCTTCGCTCCCAGTGCGGCCTGCGCTTTAGGTGTCCACCCTGTATACTTACTCTCGACGAGCTTCTGCAGACTCTTGCGCATGACGTGAATGTTCCCGATGCCCATGAACTGGAACTTGATGTTCTCGTAGAACGCCTCGTTCTCGTACCCCTTGCCCGCTGCACGGTTCACCATCGCGTTTATCTGTAAGCATTGCCCAATCATAGAGCTGATAATTTTTTAAACTTAGTTTTTTATTAATGTGTACATATCAGATCTGGGTTAGTGGTGATTATTTAAGTTCACATTTTCTGGTTCACGCATGCTACTTACAAGCTAACTAATTTAACATTTTGAAAAAAATAAAAATTTAACATTTTTATTTAAATTTCAGATCAGATCATTGCGCAAAAATTCCAGAAATTACTGCCAGCTACAAATCTCTAGAAAAAAAAAATCTAAGTAAAATTTTAATTCTATTATAGCTTACGAATTTTAAAAATAAAGAAACAGGAATTCTTTAATACTTGATTTGATAAAAGTTTATTTTTTGTATTATTTCATTTCATTAAATTTTGAAGAATTATATTTTTCTTTCGTTATCACTAAGCGTACTACATAAACATCAAAGCAATGAAGATATAAAATCCCCTTACTCTTGGACGTGTGTCGACGACATACATGTAGCCGCAGTTAGGGTTCGCTCGTCGGATTAAGTCGAGCATCTGTTCGTCTTCCATGCACCTGTACAAACATACAAAATAATCAGTTTAGCAATCAGTCAGAAATACATCTTTTAATATTGGTACGAAGTTCGCCGGGTCAGCTAGTTTATTGATAAAAACTAAACCTTAAATCTGACTAGAAGGTATTTTAAAATATTTTGGCCAATTTTACATCAGACGCAGTCAAACTGCTCTGGGCTAGATATGGTTTTAGTGAATTATGGGCAATCTTGAATTGTTAACAGTAAGAAGTAAGTTAGGCGGTATGACAGGACTGACATTAAAATTGTAAGATTTGTTTAATTTGTCCCTAATTACATAATAAATATTGTAAAAATCTTTAAAATAAGTTATTTATGTTATTATTGTATATCTCGCTGGGGTGCCTACTACACCAGTAGCGAGTGTAACGGCGCAACAGGCAGAGAACCCGCTGTGGGGCTGGCTGTAGCGCGCGATGGCGGCCTTGTGTAGTGCAGGTACGCCAGCGCCAGCAGCCGCACGCGTGTCCTACAACTGGCGCTAAATCTCGCTGGGGTAAGTGTCTACTATACACCAGTAGGTAGCGAGTGTAACGCACCTGGCAGAGAACCCGCTGAGAGGCTGGCTGCAGCGCGCGATGGCGGCCTTGTTGTGGTGCAGGTACGCCAGCGCCGGCAGCCGCCCGCGCGACCTGAAGCTCGCACTGCCTAACAGCACTGCCGTCGACGCTCGCGCTGGCACGTAGATCTCGCTGGGGTAAGTGTCGCAGAGCTGTAAAATAATAACAATTAATGATGTCACAGCAAGATTGCACCTATCTTCAACCAGTGCGTACGGATCCGAAAGGTGGACACTCACGGTATGCCTAACACTAATTTAAAGTTGCTTATCGAGCTTTAGAGAGAACTATACTCGGGATTTCTCTAAAAAAATGTCGTGGCGTTTTCCGACCACTCATTCTAATTTCATTGATTTATCTATCGATCTTGGTGCACCTGTAAACGTATTAGTTAGTATCAATCGGAGTCCGAGCGTAGGACTTCCTACACTTTGTTTGTCAGTTTTTATAGTGTAAGATTATGGTATCAGAGTTTAACTTAGGCAATGATGGTGTTGCTCGGTTAGCTTACTTTTCGTGTTATCATGGTGTTTTGTAATAACAGTGCTGTGACAGTTCACAATTTGTAATAACCAAAAAAAAATAAAGTGTCATGGCATTTCAAGTCAACCTATAAGAAATCGATTACATGGATTTAAGTAGGTTTATCAATTCGTTGATCATTCACTCTTGAACTATAAAATAACAATATCGATCGGAAAACGTAATTGAAGTTATCCAAGGGTAAATTCAAGGAGTAAAATTATACCCGTAATAGTTAACAACACTGCAGATAATAATTGCAACGTACCTCGTAATCTTTATTAGCGTTGCACAGAACCCATTGCTCGTTGGGAACGTTCATCCTCTGGAATTCCGTCTGTATGTCAAAGAAGTTCCACCCGGCAGACTTTGGAAGGTCGTCTGGAGTAGACTTGTAGTGGAAGCAGTAAAGTTCGTCTATGTGAACTGAAATATAAAAATATTAAAGTAGTTAAGTTAAAAAAGAAGTACGTCTATGGATATACTCGTACACACAAAGAACAGGTCTAATAAACTGTACAGCTAATACTATGAAAGTGGAAGATTTTATGTTTGGAAGTTTTTTTTACTCAATCACGCTTCATCCCACTTTTGTGTTTCCGTGGGACGTTTGTTCATTCCTTTTTGGCCTTATTCTGAAGTCTATGCAGACGAAGTCGCGGGCAGAACCTACTATTTTATTAAAGTATTAAAACAAAGACTACCTGTTCATGACAACCCTTATTAAAACGGCTTTAGAAACACTATCACAATTGAGAACCTCAGCCCACTCTTTATTTTGTTAAACGCGCGATATGGAGGCTTAGATTCAAAGATTACAATGTGTTGTGGTTTACTTAAAATTTAAGAGCTCCTTCATACATGTTGACGTCCTTGCTGGACGGGTGTGTGGTACTTTTAGTTGCTCGTGCGTTAGTTTAGTTGTGAGCGATCTATTTCGACGGACAAAAAATAACCCAGAGACTGGCTATCGTCTGCGCAAGTTTATTAAGGATTAGGACTTGCGCAAGTTTATTATGTATTAGGATTTTAGCAAAATCAGAAGTATACCTGGTTGGCTCAGTCTGAGCAGCGTCTGATGCATTTCATGGCAATCCCGCTCCCGAGGGATGACGAAGAACACGGATTGGAAGGTCTTGGTGCGAACCAGGAGCGGGGAGCCGGTCGTAGTGATCGGCAGCCGCTCTACTGAGGATATGTGCATCAGAAGTATCTGAAAATAAAATTAGGTTATGAAGTTGTTTTGCATAAATGTTATCACAAGATCTGGGTCAACAATAGAATCTATAAATAAGTTTCTGGAAGTTCGGCAACAAAACGAGTGTATAAGTTTCTGAAAGGTCGACAACGCATCAACATCAACTCATTATTCTCCTTTTAGCTAAGATCTAGCGGAGTTCACAACCAAAAACGATTTTTAGACCTAAATAACCCTTCTGGCGCTGTCGGGTAAAAACAAGGAAATACTCGATTTTACATAAATCCTGTATTATAAGTTTCCATTCCATTCGTAAGTAAATTACGTAAGTAGATAACATTTATTTATTAAGTCATGTCATTATAATTATGAAAAATAAAATACAATTACAGGTTTGCGGAAGCCGTTGGATGCAGGCCACTTCCAACCGGTCAATCTAGAAATCACTAAGGGAGGCCTATGTTTCGCAGTGGACGACCTATGTTTAAAATGATGATGATGATGAAATACAATTACTGAAATCCTAATACACGTTCCCCTACACGTCAGAATAATTACAGAAAAAACAAAACAAGTTTAATGTAATACCGCTCTAAGAGATCACAGTAAGGCTCCAGAAGCCCAGGTGTATATATTTACGTACTTTTAATACCATCTCCTTTCTTCGTGATACCATAAATAACTGTGTCATTCGGGACGTCCAAAGCAACTGTGACCTAGCGTAATGTCAAGTGAAAATTTATATCCTACAGTAGGTGACTGTAATTTAAACAATTTGTTGTCTGTCCGCTGCGCCGAGCTCGCAGATAAATCAACTTAATCCTGTCAGCGTGATACTCAATGTCATTCGACGATAAAATTCCGGACAGTTCGAGAAATTGACCAACCAAAAATTAATAAAAAGTTATTTTTTTAGTTTATAGCTTTTACAGAATTATAAACAAACTCGAATATGATATTATTTTAACAATTTGACAATACAGGAAAGCAATTGGATTGGCTCAGTTTGTCAGCTCAGTCTGATAGTGGGTTCGTGATCCCAGTGCTGATTTTAAGCCACTTCCACTTCTTTAAGGTGGTTGTTGTGCAAGTGGGCCTAGCCTCTTAAGGCAAGTAGCTACGCATTTATAACAACTCGTGGTTCTAATATTAATTAGAACTAATATTTTTTAGTTATTCAGGCCTAAGCATACAAGATATCTATCTAGTTTTTTTTGTTAACTCACCGGTATAGAGCCATTACTTTTAGGGCATGTTTAAATTCGAAGGGTAAGTTTTTGCGACTTATTAGACTACCTTTTTATGATTATAGATTTACTTTTAAGATACATATAAAAATGATGTCAATTTATTTTTGTTCAATTTGACTTTGATTGGTTGAGTCAATTTTATTATAAGACCTATAGGACCGTGGGATGTTATAAATACGTAGCTGTTTAAATTAGTGTTTGACTTGAATTAGTTAATTAATTACTACGATGAGTAGGCTCGTGGGCCTTAAGGCGACGTGTAAGGCAAGTGACCTTGAACATTAAGCGTCGACTAATGCGACTTCTATTACATGCCTAAGATAATACAAATGCTTCATGCAGACTGAATATCCATCCGTTGCGCTCCTGTGCAAATAGATTATCATTGCGAGCAAAATATCTGCTCATGGAAAAGTAGGCGCTAAGAGTAAAATCCATTAAAAACCTTATCAATTCTTAATTGGTTGACTATTTGAGAAAAAAAAAACTTCACCCTAAAGGCACGAATGTTATAAATAACTAAACCAACTTTAAAGCTAAACAAAAACGTCGTTAAATTATAAATGTGTGTTTATAAACAAGCTCGCGATATTTGCGGTACTTTGAAATATTTTAGTGTTTATAAGAAAAAATAACTAGTATTTAGATACATCAGGAAAAACTTCAACATATAAGTTACATGATATATTAAATTCCACATCCTATATCCAGTATTTTTGCCAAAAAACTTGTACAAAAACACCTCTTTTACGTGCATTCTCCTTACCCGGCGCCTTAAGAGGCTAGAATATTAACTTCCATAAGTAGCGGGGTTTATATTGCTAGTCCAAACTTCTTAGTTAAGGCGGTACTATTAGGTATTCTGTGGTTAAGGGGTATTACCTAATTTGGAAGTTATATGCCGCGGCCAACCGCAGCAGTAATCTGGTCAATAATAAACAGGGGCTTACCGCTAAGTCCCTTTTACATTAGAACCCTTCTTTTAAAGTTAGCTTTGCGTGCAATACCGCACTATCCGACGGTAAAGGGTTTGCTTCGACCACAGAATAAATTATACAGAATATTTTTTAATGAGTACACAAATTTTATACATATAAAATGTATAGTATACTGTTGTATAGACGACGGCAGGTCAACCTACCCAGAAAGGTAAAGGTCAACAAAATTTAAATCGTTTAAGCTATTCTGATCTTAACTGATAGTTAAATATTTGCAACAATATTTCTATCGGGTGTTTGACGGTAGTATACTAATTAAGGTATACGTATAGCCGCAACATTGATCAGATAAAACGCTGGCTTCAACAGCGAGAAACATTTGACAAATTTCGACGGGTTAGCCAACGTCCTCGGTAGCTTAGTTGGAAAAGCACTCGCTCGGCATGCGATGAGACGTGGGTTCGAGTCCCACCTGAGGCAGCCGATTTTTTTTCAAGTGTTATATTATCATAGATATAACAAGCATGTAATTGCTAAAAACAAAATGTAAAGGTCATTGAACTGATTTTCAACTTTAAGTCCAAGACGTAGAGATCAATATTAATTGAGAAAAAATGGAGTTTTGTGGAACTAGTTTTACTATGGAACGAATTGTAAAATCGATAAAAAGAACAGCTCTTCCATACTAGTCGCAATACTACTCGACTAAAATGTATGGAACAGCTGATATTTTTTTCTAGGTTTTACTATTGGTCCTATACTAAGAGTTGTTTATTATGCATGAGTAGAAAACTTTGTTAAAATTTGAGTACTTATTAAAAAGTCACCCTGTATAGTCTCGAAATCTACTGTGAAACACTCTAATAATAGGGCTATATAAAGCCTCGTATTCACTAAGGGACAAATAGGCTGACCTACCTTTTTTCATATTTTTTAGCGTCAATGCATTACAAGAAATTGGTCAATATCAAAACAGCTTCAATAATGTCTATCCAACAAAAAAAAAAATTACAATATTATTACGTCCTAATAAAAAGTTATGCGTGATCTGATCATACATAAACAAAAAAAAAAAACCTATTATTTAAGTGAACTGCCTTTCAGAGGATAATTTTACTGCCCAAATACAACGTATTTTTATATTGGACTTACACATATTATAAAATTGGATACAAAAATATCTTTTCCATACTCTGCATCTGCTAAATTGAAATTAATTTGTCATTTCAATATTGGTTAGTGAAAACTACACACACAGTACACAGAGCCACAGAACAAATTGAGGCTTGCACTAGCCCATGGCCAGAATATGTAATGAATATAACGAAATTTAAAAAGAAAATACACAACGTTGACATTTTCACATACTCTATTTTATCTGTGTATTAGAAATTAATAACTACTTACGAGTATATGGCAAATATTGATTACACTAATATTGGCGAACAATTGTTTAAACCAAGACCTTAATAGTTTGTTTTGTTGTTGGTGTGACTTTTTATTTAAAAACTATATGTATTTGCAGCAGAATCATCATCTAATGTAAGTTAACTAAATAAAACAGGACTTTATCGAGAAACCCTAAAAAAAACTTTCAACCTTAAAAACAGGAGGAGGTTCTCAATTCGACTGTATGTTTTTTTTTTAAATGTATGTTACGCGATTACTTCGCCAATTATGAATCGATTTTAATGATTCTTTTTTTGTTTGGTAGATAGATAGATAGATACTCTTTCTTATCATACTTCAGAGGTGGTCCCATATAAATTTTATCGAAATTGATTTAGAACTTTTTGAGAATATCAACAAGTATATACCCAGATAATATTTTGGTTGTGGTTCTTGTTACCTATCTTCGACAAATATGAACCGATTTTGATGATTTTTGTTTTATTGAATAGCTTATACTTCAAAGCTGCTATGATAAAAGTTTGCAAAATAAAAATTAACCCTTAGGGGTATGAAAATAGGGGACGAAATCGGTGTTCAGCAGTTAGATTAGGATTTATCACTAAAAATAGATGAAATAAGTAAATTTTATTTAAAAAAATAAAACCGACTTCAAAACACTAAAATGCTAAAAATAATCCTAACACTTAAGTACCTAATCAGTTAATTTTGGAGTCGGTGCAAACAAAAACATTGAATCTCTCATCGGCTGGCACCGACTCCAAAAGTAACTGATTAGGTACTTAAGTGTGAGGATTATTTTTAGCAATAAAATTTACTTATTTTAGGTCAGTTGTAAAGCAAAAAACGTTCGGCCAAGACAGTGGCCTACCAGTTTTGACAACATTTAATGTGTAAGTAAAATAGCGATAAGGTTAGCTCATGAACTTATTACCTTTTTAACAATAAAAGAGATGCACAATTATAATGTATTATTTATTTGTTTAATAGCTGTCAGAATATTTTTGCATGGGAAAATCAACCCTGTTGATTCCTATTCCCTATTCCTATGAAGCGCAAATGATTTTCAACCTTAGGGTGATAGACCACTGTATCTATAAATAATGTTTCCCATTTACCTTACCAACAAAACTAAAACAGCGTCACTCTTTCCCGCCAATCAAAGATTTACTTCGGGACTAATCCTAAATCCGTGCCAGCGACCCTTTTCAACCGCAGCTGCAAAGGACAACTCGAACAAGATCACCATTTGTGGCGCTTTTCCAGCCCGCCCTAATGTTTTACTGTCAAAAACGGACTTAGCCTATCTGAATTGTTAAATGCTTTTGAAATAAGTCATCTGAATGGCAACCCGCGCTTTCCTTTCTGTCTCTTTGATATTCACTGGTGAGAAAAAGTTGTTTCAGATTTAGACATTAGTATTTTTTTTTATGACAATAATACTAAGGACAATGATAGATATAGAAATTATATTAGATAATAACATTTACATAACTTTCAAACGGCTCATCTGGAAGTCACTAATAAAAATAAAAATTCAGCCATAGGACGTCTACTACTGAACATAGGGGAGCCTATGGCTGAAATGATGATGATAAATCACACCAATTATCTAGTCCTTAACTAAGCATAGCTTGTATTATGGTGACCTGATAATAGACATACATAAATACATTATGTGACATCCATGACTCAGGTACAAATAGACAGATAGGAAAGCGCGCATACTGAAAATTCACAAAAATTTAAAAAAATAAAACCGACTTCAAAACACTATAATGCTAAAAATAATCCTAACACTTAAGTACCTAATCAGTTACTTTTGGAGTCGGTGCCAGCCGATGAGAGATTCAATGTTTTTGTTTGTGTTTTGAAGTCGGTTTTTTTTTTTTTAATAAAATTTACTTATTTCATCAATTTTTAGTGATAAATCCTAATCTAACTGCTGAACACCGATTTCATCCCCTATTTTCCTATACTTAAGGGTGATTTTTATTTTGTAAACTTTTAGCATATTATCTTTGAAGTATAAGCTATTCAATAAATCAAAAATCATCAAAATCGGCTCATATTTGTAGAAGATAGGTAACAAGAACCACAACCAAAATACTATCTGGGTATATATTTGTTGATTTTCTCAAAAAGTTCTAAATCAATTTCGATAAAATTTATATGAGACCACCTCTGAAGCATGATCTACCAAACAAAAAAAGAATCATTAAAATCGATTCATAATTGGCGGAGTAATCGCGTAACAAACATACAAAAAAAAAAAAAACATACATTCGAATTGAGAACCTCCTCCTTTTTTGAAGTCGGTTGAAAAGGGGTGGTACCTACGAAGTTCGCCGGGACAGCTAGCAATAATATATTTTCCACTGTCTACTGTTGTGTCTCGTTTCCGTGGCCTAACGGGTTTAAACTTTTGTTTAACCTTTATTTACAACTAGCTGTCCTAGCGAACTTCGTACCGCCTGATAATTAATTATTGTTCATCATTTATAAAACCGTTTTATACAAAAAACATTCGAGGCCAAGTAAAATCCAACAAATCAATGATCGTAAAAATGGGTCCAGCCGCTCTAGACTTATAAATGGTAAAACAACCCGAACTTGTTTTATATATTGTTTTTTTACCATGTGTTATTTAAATACCGCTAAATCATTTAGGGGATTAATTCTACTGCTCATATACACCAACTTTTTCTATGATATCGCAAAAAAAACGCTTTCCCATACTAAACCGCAACCAGCTGACATCAGTTTTTATGGAAGTCTTTTTTTTTAATTCGATGTTGGTGCCATAGAAAAAGTTGTTGTATTTTAGCACCAGAATCAGCCCCTAGTAGATTATTGGTGTTTTAAAAATGACCCTGTATCTACACATACCCATGTCTCCTTCCTCATCTCATGGTCGACGAAGATGAGGTGCGTAGTGGCGAAATACAGCGTGCCTTTGGAGGGGTTCCGCAGATTGTACTTGTCCAGGAGCTGCACATTCTCCAGCTGAAACAAATTAATTACATCATTAAGGGCCGGCCATCGAATCATTCATATCTTGGGTAAGATTTCCCAGTTTCCTACGTCCCTTATTAGGGTTCCGTACCTCAAAAGGAAAAACCAGAACCCTTTTAGGATCACTTTGTTGTCTGTCTATCTGTCAGTCCGTATGTCTGTCAAGACATTTTATCTCGGGAACGCGTAGAGGTATCGTAGGTTGAAATTAAAGCCATAACTCATCTACAGAACCTTAAAACTGTTAAAAAACTTAACTTCAAGTTAACTTTAAAAAAAAGATACGACCATTTCTGCCGCATAATCGTATATTTCGACTTTTAAAGGAATCAAAATTATAAAGTACATTCCGTGGACCTAAAACTATGAAATTTGGCAAGTAATATCATCTTATACAAGTACAGGAAAAAATCTAAAAACTATACAATTGTAATGAAACTGCAAGACTCGAATCCTGAACTACAAAGTCCACCGAGGGGCGAGTACGCGCACATGTCCAATTTTTTTATATTAACGCAATATGCGTTAAAAAATCCTGCCTAAAATTCGACGGGAATATTTTCATAACGCTGCCAAATAAGTACTTTTATTACATTTCGTGGAACTCGAGCTTAAAACAAATTCCGTTGGAGCAGAACTATGTACGGGCCGCAATAACGGGGCTAATTCTCCGCCACTTGCTTAGTCTGCCTGCCGGGATCTTGAGGTTGTGGTTTGGTACAAGTCACAGGCTTTGAGAAATATAGAAATAGAAACGTTTATTTGACACACACGAAATAAAATACACAAAAACAAAACAATCAAGGTGTGTCAGCATTTTTCTATGGTTCCGAATAAATAAATTGTTTCCACAATCACATCAATTAGCTAGCCTCGAACTAAGAAGCATGTACTACGGCGACGGTATAACGGATAAACATACTTTAACCAGTTAACATCCAAGCGGTCTCATGAGACCGCATAACAATGGAATATCTATTGTGTCTCGTTTACGTATGCTTGATCATAATACGTTTATGAACACCCGAGACAACATAGAAAAGTTTGTTTCCTTCATTGACCTGACCGAGAATCGAACCCGGGGCTTCAGAGATGGTGACGCCAAGTCCGGCGTGCTCGCCTCCCGGCTACGGTGGTCGACACAAAAGAAAATTGAATAGATAGACATTTTATTTTTGAAATTGACATTTGTATCTCAAAAATTTTCTGATTACCAGATAAAAGCAGATTTTAGCACAACGTCAGGCACAAAGTGAAACAAACTATTTTTGAAAATATGGACAAGGGTTAGAATTGAACTTGTGCGTTATCGCGAAGCCAAGCGAAACTCTTTCAGCTTATGCAATGGGAAATGGGTCACAACACAGTATTTGTAATGAAATGAAAAACAGACCCTTTCAACATATTATCTTGTTCATACCTCCAGGCTTTTGATTAGTTTTCCTTTGGCCGTGCTTTGGGGTTTTAGTACCTACGTATGACCTACATTTATAAATAGAAAAAATCATTTAAGAACGCTGTCCTTCCGTTAAAAGTTTAAAAAACTTTCGACTGTTATATGAGCCGTTTGAATCCATACTCGTAAGGGATAGATCTCTCTTTACCGATCGTAAATAAATTGATCGTATTCTAAAACTACCTACTTAATTTCATATAATTTAAGATTTGCCAGATGACGCCGTTCGAAATATTATGTACTTACTCAAATTAGAACACAGTGTAAAAATCTTTTTAAAAAAAATTTTTTTTTTTTTTTTCAATTTATAAGAAGATCAACCTGCAGAAGTTTGTTCGTGGTTTTTTATATGATTTTTACTATGTTAATATTACATTAAAAAAAACGTCCGCCTTATGTCCAGTCCATTGACCGGATTTTACCACAACATTGAAGCGACAACGGCTGGCTTTAAGGAGAAAAACTTCTCAAATATCGACAAGCAAACTAACCAATATAAACAATAAAAAAGCAATCAAGAAAAAAAGGTCAGCTGTTCCATAATATTTGATCGACTATAATGGTCTATTTTATGTAGTTATTTACACATGTGTTATATTATTAAACGCAATATACGAGTATGTTGATCAAATTGAAATTGAGTTGAGAACAGCGTATTGGTGATGCACCGCTTGAACGCGTCGTTGCCAGTTTCGCTGGTCCGAATTTGAAGCTAAGGTAGAAGCTTAGAGAAGGTAGGTAGGAAGGTAGGAAGGTAGAAACTAAGCTAAGGTTGAAGTAGTTAAGTTAAGGCGCTTAAAACACAATTCAATATATTTATTGCATTCTATAATGTTACACAGGTGTTATAAATAGATACGTAAAACAGATCATTATAGACCCTGTAGGGCAAAACAATAAGATAGGTACACTCAAATGTTAACTGATATTTTTTAGTGGAATTACTAAAACTTTTGGGTTTAGCCAAAACTATATATTCTTAATACAACACTTTCAACATAACATAAAAATATATTTAAATCATTAATAAAACAAAAAATCCCATTTTTTGGTATCTGCGTCTCCTCCTCAGCAATTTTTAAACAGCCATGTTACATTCCTTTTTAAAACCTTTCTTCTAGAATTCTAGAATGGAAGCCACGTACTAGCAAGCGCAGCATACGCAGACGACCTGGTATTGTTTGCAGGAAGCCGCTAGGTTCAATCCTCTCCCAACTAGCCAATCTGCAACTGTCCTACGGCTGAAATGATGATGATGTTACATCAGGGTTTCTTAAAGTGGAGTTCGCCATCTGACGGTCGGGGGTTCGCGATAAGATTAACGTAATGACAGCTGGATTACACACCCATATTATGATAAAAACCAAATACAAAAAACCGACTTAATCAGTCGATCAGCCGAGTCAGAATAAAGGTTTACCAAAATTACTCATTAAATGGACTCAATTCGCTACAAGAAAAATGTCCACCCATCACATTACTAATGAAGCATACGAAAACGAGACTCAATCGATATTCTATTGTTATGCGGTCTCATGAGACCGCTTGGATGTTAACGGGTTAATTTAATTCTTACTTTTATTAATTAAAAACAGTATTTTCTTTGCACCTAGATTTTCTTTTCTTTTGGTGTTAGGGGTTCGCTGTTGTCTGGGAACTTCAACAGACCCCTGACGTACCCACGTAGGGCCATAAGTTTGAGTAACCCTGTATTACATCGCTGTTATCTGTAGCTGTATCAACTCTGTTACAGTAAAGCTTCGTTTCGCTGTTTGTAAAATGACACGCGTCAATAAGCTTCTAATTTAGTTGTTACATGCTCCTTACTGGTCGAGTTTTCGCAGGGTCTATGCCTGATTTAAACCTGTTTTTAATGTGTGAATGACATAGAGAAAAATAAAAACAGTGAGATTTCGTAATACCCGAACAGAAGCCGTAAATAAATACTCCCGTTAACCAACGCCCTTATCGGCGTTTCTATTTTCTATTCTCTTTTGTTTCGGTTTTATTTTATTGAAGTAGCGAGCGGTAAATTGGCAATATTTGGCTCGGAGTCCGTATAATATTTCTTTTATCCGGCCCATTGGGTCCACAATAAGTGCTTAGGGAAGGTATCGGCTGGATTCGGCTGCAATATTTACCTTTTGTTTGACACATTTTTGGAAAAATACATTCTATTTTTTCGAGGGATCTCAAGAAAGGTTTTGATCGTAGACTGTATGTTTAATAATCAGTTGCTCTTTGTTTCTTTAATAGGTCAGGCCCTACAATACTTATTTATATTACTTTCTTCAAATATTTTTGCGATACTTTGCCGCTATCTCAATTTTATTACAAAGTTAAACTGTCCTCTATCTGGAAGTTGTTTGAGAGATCGCTTGTAGCGTTAAGACCGCCTAATTAGTGCAGTTCTTTATGTCTTTTCCAGTTCTTTGTTTGTTTTGTGTGGTATGCAATATAGACTAACTAAACTAACTTTTTACTATCATGGCGGCCGTCTGGCCTAGTGGTTTTTGAGTCACAAAGCGAGCGGCCAAGTTCTTAAATCCCGGAAGGGATAAATCATTGTGTAATGAGCGCGAGCGTTTGATTTACCATTGGTCTACGTTGACATAGTATCAAGAATCAAAGTAAAGGCAGAGTTACCCACTAATATGATGATATTATACATATTTCCAAACATGATAAATAAGTTAAATCACTTTTTTAACTGTAAAGTATGTTATTGAAATGAAAAAACCGTAATTCAAATTCAAATTCAAATTCTTTATTTGCTTTTAAATGTAAGGTTACAAAAAATTGCAGATGGTCGATTAACAGTCAGCTTCTTATGCCTATTTAGCCATGGATATTCATAACATGCAATGATTCATTAAATGTGTTAATACAATTATCATTGGCTCATTATCCATGTTTGTTTTAAATATAACGCCTTTTTAAACTCGTACAGTTTTTATTTGTAAAATAAAGTATTTCGGATATAAAAGCACTCGTAATCGTAATCCATTATGCTAAAAGTTAACACGAAATATACGCCCGCGGACGGAGTGCCGAGTAACAGCAACTCGATTCATCACGAGTGGGTGCTTCATTTGGCTTTTATATAAAAGGGTGGATGGATTAGGTTTCAGGGGAAAACTTCGGGAAATCCATTCATTATTCCCACCTAAAAGAAATAAGAACGTGATATTTGCGTTACTTTTGTACTTTTTTGAGACATTTGACTTGCGTTGAGGTTTAAGAATTAATTGAGATAGTAGAATTAAGAAAAAAATTACACACAAGAGGACTCAGAGAAAAAAAAAAGATAAATATGTGTATAAGTTTATGACGGCGTTGCAAATCGTCTAGGATCTGACAAATAATACCTAATAATAAAGTACCTACTTAATTGAACTTGTAGCCGTGTGTACAAGCTTTTTCTTCTTGTAAGGAGCATAGCCACCACTGCCTGCAGTCTCGGCATATTAGCGTTCACTTTGCGATCGCTACCTCCTACCGATGGCACGTAAATACACATCGGACTTTAAAATAGTTAAATCCGAAAGCGGCTTATTTCGTCTAGGCCATAAATATGACCTAAAATCCTTAACACAATCCATAATAATACTAGAAATCAAGACGAAATGAACCGATTTAAATCCGATGGTATATTTAACAAAAATTTCAAAGTTAGGTTAGTCAAAGTAGTTTGCTCGGGCATAAAACCGGCTGCCCTAGCAATAACAATAGCATAATGTGTCTTATCATCAGCGGGTGAAGGATTAAGTATTATGCCGTCGATACAAAATGAAGATCTTCATCATCGTTTCAGCCATAGGACGTCCACTACTGAACATAGGCCTCACCCATTGACTTCCAGATTGGCCAGTAGGAAGCGGCCTGCATCCAGCGTCTTCCTGCGACTTTTACCAGGTTTACCATGACTGCAAATGCAGATCTTAGTTATCATCACTGTAAAACATATATAGGACAAAGTCAAAGAATCTTGTTGTATCTACCTTAATTTGTTATATAATATTCGACAATCTTAGACGTTGATTGCGGCTTATACAAAGCTGTTTTGATTTGGTTTTTTAATGAAGCTAATAATAACGCTACGGTTGATATACTAGTCTATAATGCGGGAACCGTCTGGTTAGATTTCCGAGTGGTTACGTATTCTTGATTTAAGGGCCGATTTTTCAATAGCTAGATAACCTTTATATGAAATCTTCGTATTAAAAGTTATCTGGCGATTGAAAAATCGGCCCTTAAACGATTAATATTGGGGTACTCTCTGAATTACATTTCTTGTTAGATTGTGTGGGTTAGTGGTTCGCAACGGACAACTATGGAGCCCGGGGTGTCAGGTTTAAAACCCGCAAGAGACAATTTTTTGTGTGATAGACTAATAAGCATGAAAGAGTGTTACCTTAGTAATTATAAATATATAAATATTGCACAACATCACATTCATTGCTCTAATCCTATAGTAAGTAGCAAAGTGCCAAAGCCAAAATGTACAGAAATCAGAAACAACGACGGTACCACAACACTCAGACCCGAGACAATATAGAAAAGTAATTTTTCTGCATTGACCGACCGGGAATCGAACCAGGGACCTCAGAGATAGCGACACCAAGTTCGGTATGCAGGCCTTTGGCTACAGAGGTCGCCTATTTATCTATCTAGGTATTAGTGTTTAATTATGCTGTCAAGTGCTATAATAAATGCTTTGTGTGATAGTTGGAAGGATTTATTAATTTAATTATTTTAAATAAATATCTTAGTTTGCTTTGATGAGGAGTAGTTAGTCTTCTAATAATGAATTAAATACCCAACATTATTTAAGCCTATAAAGGTATTAAATACATCAAAAGACATACTAACTAAAGGAATATTTAAAAGACAAAATGTAATTTTATTAGTGAACAAATGAATATAAAAATGTAAGGAACAAAACAAACGTTTGATCTTTTTGCTATAATCCACACATTCTAACTCGAAACAATACATCATTGAACACAATCTAAATTGACGTCCGATAAACGCTCTGAAAGCACCGATTTGTTGACACTCATTCGAGCGGCGCAAAGATAAAAGCAAGCAATCATTTGTTTTTATTAATAAAAATGGCGGACGACCAATCAGCTAATCACAGGTGCAATCAGGACTGACCCTATTATATGGCTTAAAGCCCGGTGCCCTCCACTTCTGACCAAGACAAATGACTGCTTGGAAAATATTTGGTCCAAGCCATGAGAAATTTGCGTTTCAGTAAAACAAAATGAAGGAACTTGTTACTTTTTGTACGTACGTTTACTTACTTTAAGGACAATCTAAAATATTTTAGATATTATTTATTTAAATACTTTACCTTAAATACGTTTTATAGCGCAGGAATATGAAATAACAATAAGAGTTTAGAAGTTCAATTTAAGAAATGAAGTTTTCTGTTATGTTCTGCTGGGAAAAAATCCTAGTAAATAAATCGAACACCTATACAAATAGTAGCACAACTCAAAATACACGGGTGTTTTTGAAGTTAATGTAGTATGAGATCATATAAAGAACAGCACAACTCAAGTACACGGATGTCTTAGGAGTTAGTGTAGATTCGACGCAGATTCCGATAAACGCTATGTCTGGATTTTGGATTATTTCGAGTTGTGCTTATCGAAATTGTAGTTTGGTACTTCGTAACACAAGGTTGTGTGTGTCACACATGTCAATTCCTTAGATTAGGCCACGGGAATTATTGTGTTTTCTGGCTCATATTTATTTATTGACTTACAGAGATAAGTAAAATTTCAGCCGTCAACATCGCGCATTCGATTTAAAACCGCGCGCAGCCCACATCCGCCTTTCAATATGGGTGGTGCTTGTTACATAGAGAAAAAACTATGAAAATCAGTCTAAACATACTTGTACCATACCCCAAGTCAAAGTCGATAGGCAAGAGAGACGATAAGCCAGTCATTTCCATTCCAAACCGATAAACTTGCTAGAAACCAAGAAAACGCTACGGGTTTCGGTACTTTATTAATATTACACGTTTATGAAGATAAGTGAGCTCTCAGAGGTAGACGAGATTAGGCGTAATGTAGCGAAGCAAATCCGGCTAAGATGATTTGGGTCAGGGATTATGATCCTATTTTGTAAATCGCACAGTAAGTAACCGTAAAGATAGCGCATTAAAAAGGGGATATAGTAGTATCTTAAAATGACAATTCGGCAACGTAATATTATGTATCTCTAGATCAGAAAATCAGACAACAGCCCAATTCTTTATTAAAAACACAGCTACAAAGGAAATCGTCTGTCGTCATGCTGTACGGCATAGCATACTCAGTAACGCGCTAGAGACATCCTTCTTTGCAAAAAAAGCACACATTCTTTTTTTAAATACAGCAATGTTACTTTTAGACTTAGCTGTAAAAAAACTACATACCCAATTGGGTTTAACGCGTACCATCATAATGATGAAACCAAACATAAACCCTACGTTTGCTGCGAAAACTTTCTGGCATTTTCACAACCGTATTCATGGACGAGCATTTTAAAGTTGAGTATAGTACATTGTAGCGTCGAATGTACAGGTACTTTTTACAAGTATTTCTCTTTTGGAAAATCAAGATGATCCTGCTGCAGGGCAAAAGTCTCCACACTCTCCACGATCCTTTTTATGGATGTAGAATAAAATTAGGAATATAATCCGATTCCATCACGGCAAATGTACATTTTTAAAACCTCAAAAGAAGGTTATTTTATTCATATCCATAATCATTTATTAATTTGGAGAGTACCTACTTGTTTTTCTATCTATCTCTTTAGATATGTGTAGTAAAAGAGTACTTATAGAAAAAGTCGGATTTACGGCAGCACTACTTCAAATCAACGAGGAAGCTCTCATGCGTCGTCACCGTCAAACACTTCAGTGCTCGGCGCTCATGTTACCCGGGCATATTTGCGAATTAAGGACGAAATGTGACACGCCAAGTTCATTCAATCATGTAGATCCATATCATGATGAAACAGCTGAACGAATACCCATAATGATGTCGAACAAACGAGGTTCGGACGGTTCTCTAGAATATATTTCGGTCCATAGAGCACCATACACTTTGACTTTACAGCTCTTTGTCCACGCGGCTAGGGCGCTTTCAATAACATGTTCTCCTTAAAACCACACCAATGCACGGCGCTTATGTTGAAACAATACCAAAATACAGAGATGTATGTTTAACTATTTGCATGTCATGCCAGCTGTTGGCAGCGTAAAGCTAGAAAAGTCACATAAAAAACTATTGATGAGAGGTAGAACAAGAATAAGTCATTTACAAATAGCATTATTCTGCACTCGGACTTGGGCTGTAGCATGAAACACTGTACAAAGCAAAGTGCTTATAATAAATTAATGAATATCAATGTCATTAATAACTCATCATCATCATCATCATTTCAGCCATAGGACGTCCACTGCTGAACATAGGCCTCCCCATTGACTTCCAGATTGGCCGGTTGCATCCAGCGTCTTCCTGCGACCCTTACCAGGTCGTCTGACCACCTTGTGAGTGGACGTTCTACGCTGCGCTTGCCGGTACGCGGCCTCCATTCTAGAACCTTTCTGCCCCATCGGCCGTCAGTTCTACGTGCTATGTGTCCCGCCCACATACATACATATTACAGACCCATCTCACTTCTAAGTCATGTCTACAAGCTGTTTTCGAGAGTCATCACGAATCGTCTCGCGCGTAGGTTCGATGACTTCCAGCCTCCCGAAGAAGCCGGTTTCCGAAAAGGCTTTAGTACCATATACCATATCCATACGCTGCGGCAAATTATACAGAAGACCGAGGAGTATAACTTGCCACTATGCTTAGCGTTCGTGGACTATGAGAAGGCCTTTGATTCGATCGAGACCTGGACAGTGCTACAGTCTCTCCAGCGGTGCTATATTGACTATCGGTACATCGAGGTGTTGAAGTGTTTATACAAAAAAGCCACCATGTCGGTCCGAGTACAGGAGCAGAGCACGAAGGCGATTCCTCTGCAGCGAGGCGTAAGACAGGGAGATTTTATAGGTCCGAAACTGTTCACCGCTGCATTGGAAGACGCTTTCAAGCTCCTGGAATGGAAAGGATTTGGCATCAACATCAACGGCGAGTACACCTTCGGTTTGCCGACGATATTGAGGTCATGGCAGAATCGCTTGAAGACCTCAGCACAATGCTCAATGACCTTACTCGAGTCTCCCAACAAGTAGGCCTGTGAATAACTCATTAAGAACGAATTTTTTTTCTTAGGAAATTACCCAATCAAAGTTCACGAAGACAAAAATAGTAGTAGATATAGAAGGAAGAAAGAATGTAATTCTGACAACGTTAACAGTCGAAGACACATTATAAAAGCGCAGGACACTTGATACAGGTCTCACAAGCTTTTAAGCCCCACCTTGAGTCCTATTGTCCGAAGTGTTACAGAAAAAAATACTTTAATACGTAGGCGTTAGGCATCTTTTATGTAGTGTAGTGAGCAGTGACTACCGCTGTCAAAGGACAAAGGGATAGCTCTGGGAAAGTTACACGGTTCGTGGATCGGATTTCACTGTATGGAAAAATGGGGTCTACATCTTTTGTCTAGTAAGATGTAAGAGAAATAAACACACATTATTTTTATAATAAGCAATTTTCCTATACTTTTGTATTCGGCATACAATAATAATATATAATATCTAAAAATTATTCGGAATTTTGAACATAATATTAGTATAGTTTGAGCGCAACAGCCACTTAAGAACTGTAAATAAGGCAGATGCGCTTGGCAGCGTAAATCAATAAGACGCATTCAAAATTTACGGCATATTGACATTTAAATTATAAATATTGTACAACATCACATATATTGCTCTGATTCTATAGTAAGTAGCCAAAGCACTTGTGTTACAGAAATCAGAAACAACGACGGCACCACAACACCTAGACCCGAGACAATATAGAAAAGTTATTACATTGACCAAACTGGAATCGAACCTCGGACCTCAGAGATAGCGAAACCAAGTCTGTTAAGCGGTATTAAATTGTCCCCCCCCCCCTCGTTTCATCGCCTCAGGTGACTAGCACTTGCGCGTAGGCCGTACCGAACAGCTCCTGCCAAAAATCACGCCCGAAGTTTTGATAAAGACAAAGATAAGAAGACATAATATTAGAACACCCTTTTTGTTGTTTTTTACTAAGTAATATTATCCCAAACCCATGATTTTTTGCCTTTAAGACAATATTATTTTTGCTTCTCCTTTTATTCTACTACTGAGGTTTTAGCGTGTCTTTTTATCTTAGTTCGTTAAAAAAGGTTTTTGAATTCCCTGAGGCTAAAAATAATTGCGTTTATTTCAGTTTACATTCGGTAGCTGAGATTATATTTTTTGCGGTATCCTACAGGCTTTAAATCACGTCGAATTTTTCAGGAGAACCAACCATGAATATTTCATGAATATATTTAAGAGCAATAATAAAATTTACAAATATTTGTAGGTTCAAATTAAATTAGGTATGTCAGAAAACATCACAAATTTACGACCCTACTGGCGTAGAGTTTGATCTCAATAATTATATTATGTATTATCAATTCAGAAGATGTTTTTTACTATAAATCGCTTCTGAAGCTCATCAACAAAGTATGCAACTCAACAGGAACTCCTTACTTTGAGACTATATTTATTGGTGTGGTTTTGTCTGACGCACATTAATGTTTATTTATTGATTTATATGTAGTTAAAAATAAGACTGGAAAAATATATCACATAAACAAAATCACGAACTATGGAAGGCACGGTGCACTAAAAAAATATTGATAAGAGTATCAATTGCCAAATGTATGTAAGTGCATCATTTCAGAACAGCACCTATTTGCCTAATTTTTTTTTGTTGAGTTCGAAATTGTTAGGAAATGATTTGTGTGGAAACAAAAACTGGAAAAGTTTCCTAGAAAATTTTCAAATTCGGGAAAGACTGAATGTCTTTTTTCTATGAAATTTTTGCTACTTGTTTGTAGTTTTACATTGTCAAATGACAACACAATGTTTGTCAGGGCAGCTAGTAGAAAATTATTTGGTGTATTAACCATTAAATTTCATTATTGTGATGTTCAGAATTGATAGCTATCGATCGACGTGGCTATTGTGCAGGCTTCGCAAAGTTCTCGTAATCCAAGCGTAGCTTTAGTAATTCGAGACCAGTTTATTGTAAAACTGTTTGCGTCCCTGGAATAACATTTTAATTAAGTCTGTTGTTTCAGTCACTGTGTTAAAGGGTAAATGAATATTGCCGGAGGAAGGTTGTTCTAATAGTTGGAGACTGCCTTTTGTTCGTTAAACTGTTTCTCTTTTATCACAAATCCGGCATGAAACTGGAAACATCAAATACACACCACATCAACAATGCTTTATAAAGCGGTTGTGTTTTTAAGGGCTATTGGTTATTTTTCAGTACTCCATTGGGCGCGTTTCTAAGTGGTTAACTTAATCCCCTAAAGAATTTTTGACGCCGTCTCAAAGTAGAGAAGACAAGTAGACAGGGCTCAACTGACGTGGTCGCCCATTGGGGGGCTTAGGGTGAAGCAACGATATCGCAATCTGCTGGCCACAGATGGAAAATAATAGGTGAGGATCGGGCTCAGTGCTTGCATTAGAGATGGACAGCATTGGACTGATTACGAGGTACCCATTTTCATGAGTATGTGTAAGGAGGTTTGCAACAGCAGTCGGTCACCGCACCGATAGCCTGAATAAAAAGTCTCTGCAGTGCTTGGCCACGGGTCGGATATCGAAGAGTTCACAAACATCAATGTTTATTGGTAATGAAGGGAGCACAAACATCAATGTTTATTAGTAATGAAGGGAGCACAAACATCAATGTTTATTGGTAATGAATTTATCTTGTCCAAATCTACGGTGTAGTATATCACTCGGTTGCAATAAACTCTAGGGCAAATTATAATTACCACCAAATACGTCCATCCGATGTTTGCGATATGGTTTACGGCAACGTTTAATAGCGAGCACAAACATCAAGGCAATGTTTGAATAGAGTTTGCGTCGGCAGCATAATGTGACCTAAGCAAATAAAGTCCCGCCCGACCTTCCATGTCGTAGTGAGTAATATCCAAATCGAAGGCAAGACAAACCAAATACATTTGAACCACTATTCTATTAGAATATAAAATGATACATTTATGGACAAAAGTAATGTGAAAGCTTTTTTAAATATATTTTTCTGCTTAAGTCTGCTTTGGTATTGGGTATTGTATGATGTTAACTCAGATGTAGCAAAAAAAAGTATAAAAGAAAAATTGAATCAAAGAAAACCCGGAAAAAACAGAACCGTTACAAACGTCTTAAAACATTAAAGGAGCTGCTGTGACTGACAACAACAACACCAAAAAATGGCGGTACTATACATAAATAAGTTGAAGTCTGGGGAGGTTCTCAGAAGAAATCCTTAAAATGTACTTAATGAGGAAAATTCCGTGAAAAATATTTGGATTTAACAAATAAATAGAATGTTTATTATAGCTAATAACACAGAAAAGAATTAATCATTTTTCTCCTTTCGATTTCTTCGAAACACAATAAACACCTACTTTTAATAACACCCTTAATCAACATGATGTTTTTTTACTCAGTTCATAGTTTTCAATTCAAATAAGTACCTCCACTCAATGATTCAAAAACTATCTTCTCTAGGAAACTAAGTCCTCCAAATAAGACATTTGTACTAGGAAATAATATTATATCGCATTTGTCCATTCTTTTTGTCAGAGCTTTAAAATCCATCATAAATAGAAATACTAGATAGTACTTACTTATTAGGGCTTAGCCAACCACCACTTTTATTCCTCTAATTTTAATTTATAGTGGACTAAACTAAGTTTAAGGCGATTTCTTCTTATCAGACAGACTATGGACAGCTATTTTGCATACTACGTCGAATAAATTACAGGAGCCAGTTCTCACAATTTCGTAGGGTAGCTTAGCCCGTACTATAAAGCGTAGTCGGCGATTATGTGGCGTGTAACGGGTCATTACAGAGGACCTTTGGGTGGGTTATTTATGTTTGGAGAATGTGGAGAAAATTAATATCGCGGAATCCTTAGACGTATCGTGGGTAAGCTTATGGGTAAGTTAACGTAAGTAGTACTCAAACTATTTGTTTTCAGGTTTTAGGAGATTTAACGATCACCGGTTTTTTACCTAATTATGAAAATCCATGAATGCCTAACGCGACGTATTCCAGAAGTATGTTAAAGTTGCTTTCGGATTTTAGAGTAAGAGGACCCCAGTCCTCCAATGGGGAACTGCCCACAGTTCCCCATTGACTTCCATATTGGCCGGTTGGAAGCGGCCTGCATCCAGCGTCTTCCTGCGACCTTTACCAGGTCTGTCCACTTTGTGAGTGGACGTCCAACTCTGCGCTTGCCGGTACATGGCCTCCATTCAAGAGCAGTTGCACCACCTTAAGCTGCTAATACTTAGCTTACCTTGTCAACAGGAGCCCAGGAGCATCTACCGGGGCATGAGTATCAAGCACAATTTTTTCGGGTTATATCTTATAAATCATTACTCCGTTAGCGATGCCTTGAACTACGGCCGTCATCGGTCACAGTAGGGTAACTATTTAGTGGGATGATGCAGAGCCAGCTCCTAGTGCGGCGGGATGTTCTTGGTTACATCCAGTTACGACCGGGTGTAAGAAATAGCATCCTAGTCCTGGTGCATCCCGGGCAACGGGGGTTAGTAATTTCCTTCGGGGATTGATAGCTCACGGCTAACTCAGCGGGGGGGGGGTGTTGGGGGTGTTATGTGCCAGGCACTCCTGGCGGGCTTGGGCTGCCCCGCTTGTGGATGCGTTTTCGCGAAGAACGGCACGTGTGGGGGGTGAGGACTCCCTGCTCGTGCGGCCTAGACGGTGGCCGCAGGGTTCCGACCTTACGCTTCGGTTGGTGGAAGTCTTTCGCTTCCCAGTATGGTTCGAGCCATACTGGGCGGCGAGAGGGCTTGAGACGTAGGCGGCCTTTTGTGACGGCACCGTTTCGTTGCAAAGGGTGGCCGCGGTGGGTAGGATAACCCGATCCGAATCCGAATCGAAAGGGGGGCGGGGGAGAAGGGGTAGGCGTTTCGCCGAACTCAACTTTTCCCCTCTAGTGGGCTAGTGAGGGCGGCGCGGGGGCCCCCTGCTTACATTGCACAGCCTGGGGTGCTCCGGCGTGTACAGAATCACCCAAACCTTATGCCTGAGGCCCAGCATAGCAGCCGTACGTAGGCGATGCATAGCTAGATAGCTTTCCAGAACGCAAGTGCCCATGTATTGCCTGCATACGTTAGCGTGGTACACCGCTGGTTTTTTAGTGGGTGGCCTCGCCGGGGGACAGTGCTTCTCACTGCCTCCCGACGAGGGATTCCTACATAACCGGGCTACTTCCCCGAGGCGGCCCGGTATGCGAAAAGCATTTTTCCAGCGACAAAAAAAAAGGTTACTATTTGGTGACTCATTTAAGATTAGGTTAAAGGATTTCACCCCACACATCACATACTGATCCAGTCTTAGTGCTTATACGGTGGTCAGGGATTATATCGGTTAGCATGGTAGGGCCGTCTACCACGTGTCCCGTATTTAAAGTGGTTACAGCAGATAATTAAGTGATGTTTGTAAAACCTAGTTAAGTGATAGGCTGAAGCACTGAGCGCGTATTATTGCGGTATCGGTACAGAGACCCAGACTATGACCTATGGCTCATCTAGTAACTTTTGTGCCCTGACACCTGCACGTAAGGAGATTTAAATAGGGCGACATAACTCAGGTTCTCAAGTTCTGGCGGTCTATTTAATCAATGCCATTTAAAAAGACCCGCCCACTGATACAGCGCTCTTATCAGTACTGCTTCAGGCAGGGCGGGTATAACAAATAGTAAGTCCCCTTAAACGTTTAGTACCGTAACTCAATAAGCCATCACCTAAATACCTTGCCAAAATCCAAGCATGTTTCAGAAAATTGGAGCTAAGGCCACAAGCATCCTCACTAACGCACATTTCATGCGCAATAAATTCCAGTAAAACTCTTTGGGTTTTATACTACCCAGTGTATTTTCAGTGTTGTGCCTCGCGCTAAGCGCTTAAGCAAAACGCGTGGCATGGTTAGCAACCAGAGTAGTAAATAACCACTCTTTTCTGCTGTTTATATCACAACAATTTGCAAAAAATGTTTGCTTACACGAATAAATTTGACCGGTGGTATACCACCCTTATATCCTTCGTGATTGCAGCTTATTTGATTATAGATTGGATATCTCAAAAACAATTGCGCACGGGCTCAATACGGAAGACCCACAGTCCCAAACTATGGGGCTGGGGAGAAAAGCCTTTCAATCTGTTTATAGTATACTATGGTAGGCTGCATCTACGCTGTCATTTTTATTTAACTAAATTGGATCTATTTAATAAATCTAAGAAAAATATATTAGGTAGGCCAGTGAGCACGGATGTGGCAAATACCGAAAGATATTTTAATTCGATTTTGGACAAGGATTTCGGACATAGAAATTTGACCATTGAGAAACCATCTTTATACTTCGTAATTGCAACTAAATTGATCGTAAATTGGAATATCTGGGAAACATTTTGCTCAGCTCCAAAAATAAATTACAGCAATTAATAATATTGGAAAAGATAAAGCCAAAAATAATATCTTGGTTAAAATCCTACGCCAATGGTTCGGCAAGAGTACCCGATTGCTATTCAGTGGCCCCGTGGCGAAAGTGCAAATTGCTATAATTATCGCCGAACTTCGGCAGAAGATGGCACCTTCAGAACTCCGTCCTTGGCCGATTTCTGTCTATCGTACTTTATCGCTCATTTAGAAAAGGGAGGTTGTTTTATAAAATATATCTGTTTATTTCTTTATGAATCGACGATTTATATATCAGATAAGGGAAAAGTATACCTGTAGGATCTGGTAGTTTAGAAAAAAAAATACTTACAAATTCTGAACCATAAAAAAACAGTCAGGTTTTTTTCTTTATATGGGACTGCATTTTTGGAAAAAAGATGATGACAGTCATTAACGATGCCGCAAAACATACACCGTTACCGCGAGACCTAACGGAAGAAAATATAGCGACATAAAGGTCAGAGGTTGCATCATTAACATATCTTGGCAGTAAAATTACAAATTGGAGGACACTTGGAGCGCGCAGTAAAATAAGATATGGCCGGAATCGGAGCCTGAAACCGATACATGTCAACTATTACCAACGTCAATGACCACGGCTTTACTAAAAGTTGTTGGTAGCTAAGTCGCTTTTAGGGTTCCGTAGTCAAGATTCCCCATATAATTTCACCATGTCCTACTGTCTGTCTGTACGCAGTTTAGCTCAGTCAGAGACTCTGAGTCTTAGTACTAGCAGACAGCCGTAAGTTTAATTACATAATAAGGCTAGATTCACTATTCATCTAGCAGTAGAGGTTTAGGATTAATAAGTAAATTTTATAATCGGTAAATTTTATATTAGGATTAATAAGTCGGTGCAAACAAAAACATTAAATCTCTCATCGGCTGGCACCGACTCCAAAATTAAGTGATTAGGTACTTAAGTGTTAGGATTATTTTTAGCATTTTAGTGTTTTGAAGTCGGTTTTTTTTTATTTATAAAATTTACTTATTTCATCTATTTTAGTGATAAATCCTAATCTAACTGCTGAACACCGATTTCATCCCCTATTTTCTTACCCTTATGGGTGATTTTTATTTTGCAAACTTTTATCATAGCATCTTTGAAGTATAAGCTATTCAATAAAACAAAAATCATCAAAATCGGCTCATATTTGTCGAAGATAGGTAACAAGAACCACAACCAAAATATTATCTGGGTATATATTTGTTGATTTTCTCAAAAAGTTCTAAATCAATTTCGATAAAATTTATATGGGACCACCTCTGAAGTATGATCTACTAAACAAAAAAAGAATAATTAAAATCGATTCATAATTGGCGGAGTAATCGCGTAACAAATATACAAAAAAAAAAAAAAAAAACATACAGTCGAATTGAGAACCTCCTCCTTTTTTGAAGTCGGTTGAAAATATAAAGCTAAGACTTTCACCGTCCGTGCCCTGTCAAGCAGTGCTAGCGTCGTAAAGTATCAGCTATCCAGACTTGTTCTTAAGTCAATGCAGTAAGGTCCAATTTCGTTTTACACAGGGGGGCGTTAAATTTATCGCAACACAAGACACACTCCGCCCCCGGAGATTACAGGAGACGTACTCATTGCCGCATCCACTCGCCTTGAGTGACAATTTTCTTTTAATGGCGGCACTGGATACCGCATTGATTTTATTTAGTAAGAAAGTACTTGTATCTAAGGTGAACTTCCATTTGAAAAAGACACATTCTTCTGCAGTTACAAAAATTTTTGCTATGGAAACTACATCGACCTCTACAGTTTCACATACATAATAACACATCAGCTGTTACGATTTGTATGGCGAAGTGTTACTTTTAATAGACTCATTACTTAGGTTACACATATTACCCGTTATTTTATTTTAACATAACTTCTGTTTTTTTTCCACCTCAGTCTAGCAGACCGAAATTTTTGCTACCACTTGCATTTATTCAAGAGAAATTCAAGAGAAGAAAATCAATTTTATGTGCCATGTCTTTACTTACGGATGTGGGGCAAATTAAGTGAGAAATCCTTAGTAAGAGCGAAGGTAATGTAATCAATTATAACTCCACAGGTGTATGTAGCACGGATTAGGTATATAGAGTAGATACATTAATGCCTCAATTTATTAGGCATTAGTTCTACTAGAATTGCTTGACCTATTCAGAAGGAATGTGTTCTAATCTGACCAAACGTTCAATTAAATTCATGTGTCCTAGCCTTAATAACATGTTCTATTTAAGTAAGGACTTCCGCACAGGAACGCAAAGATCACACGATTGGCATTTTTTGTTCAAGTTCAAGTTGTAAGGTTTATTTAAATTATTAAACTACACATTTATAATACATAAAATTAAGATTCTGTTATCGACTGTTATTAATTTCTACTCGTATGTATAAGTCAATTATTTCGAAATAATAACAAAAGTACTATGTAAACACGTACAGCTAAGTAAGAGCGTTGTCACCCATCACAGGCATTTTTTTGCTTTCGATCACTATAATTTCTTGTAGTGTCTAAACGAAATATATTTTTTAAATGTATTTATTTGCCAAAAACACAGAAAATTACAAGTTGTCAAAGTTGTGTTTAGTTTGTGACCTTAAAAGGACTGCCCGCATAATATCATTGAACAGTCTTTGAAATAACCAGAAGAGAAAGTTCTAAATCAGAAAGTATATTATTTTTTGTTTGATTGGTGTATTGGTATAAACTTTATAGTTCTAAACAAAAATATTGCAAAGGTAATTACAAAAATATTAAAAAATATAATGCCATGTAACAATTTTTGTTAGTCGTACATAGCTCTCTTCAGTTAAAGCAAAGATAATGTTATAAAATTTCTTTGGTTTAACTCAGTTTGTTTGTTTTTATACCTCGGGCACTTTGTGCAGTTTTCCGCGCTGGAGAGGCCTAGTTCCCGTATTTTGACAATAGCCGCAATCCGGTGTCGATCCGCTCCCACAAACATTACGATTTATGATCACAAATGGTATTGTCGTAACTTTTAATTTGACGTCAAATTATCAAAACTATCCCAATATGACTGAAAATAGAGCAAAAAAAATCTAATTTTGTTTTTTTCCATTTTCACTCGCATTACGAACTGTAATTGCATTTTTTGGGTTTATGAGAATACCGTTTGTGATCGTAATGTTACTGGGAGCGAATCGACTCCGGATTGCGACTATTGTCAAATTACGGGAATTGGGCCTCTGGCCTTTCGACCTACTACGGTCATGTGTTTGGGACCTTCTGTTCTCTTAGAATTTCGAGTATGATTAAGAAAACTTATGACTACTTGGGAAAGTGTAGAGTTGCGGAAAATAATGAAATTACTAACATGTATTTATGTAAACGGTAAAGTATGTAGTAATGTCATTATAAGATCATTAGGTAAAGTATAAAATGCCATGATATGTAAAAGAAAAGACTTTCCTGGTTAGGTTAGCGTTTTTTGTTGGCCAAGGGCCGATGATGATGAAAGAAAAAATTCAGTTTCGGTGACGGAATCGAATCGTTGGTGTCGCGTGTTACGTATTCGTAATTGTAATTGCATTTTTCCAGCAACAAAACCTCAGGGAAAAAACCATTTTCCTCACGAAAGGAAGACTACAAAGAGACCCGACTCTTTGTAATATTTTGAATAGGCCCAACAAATTCATGTAAACGTTTTCATGAACGAGCGCGCGCCTTATTTGTGTATTTTGTACACAATGGATTAAATTAGCTTCACAGTATTATTTAAGGTATTTCGACTTAATTTACTTTATTTATCAAAAGACCTAACTAAACTCTAGCAAGCATCATGTTTCGTGTTCATGGTTAATCCATACTAATACGATAATTGCAAAAGTAACTCTGTCTGTCTATCTGTTACGTTTACTAATATTATAAATGCAAGAGTATCTCTGTCTGTATGGCATATGCAAGCTGTGACGTGACGCCCATAATCAACTAAGTATTAAATAATTTTAAAGTAATAAATTAATGTTGTAAATAAGTTGTTATATTATAGAAATGGTGTTATGGAATTATTTGTGAATAGTGGCAACATGACTCTATTGGTGTTTTGTATATATTATGTTTATGATATCTTATCCATAACCTTTCACATGTCCATAAATTGTATTTAAACATGTGAAAGGTATTGTATTTGTCATCTGACTGCAAGCCTAACACGAGACAGAATAAAAGACAATCTATTAAAGGCGAATTCAATTTAATAAAATATGTTAACTTACTAAACAGGTTTACTTTTTCTTGCCAGGCATCGGCTTTCTCTTGTCCATCCCACCCTTTGCGCCAGACTTTGCAAACTCATCGACTGTCCGCTGAAGTGGCACTAACCTCTGATCCGCGAGCGCCATTAACTGCGAGCGACGATGGTTCAACGCGTCAATTGATCGAGTTAGACACGACTCAATAGCGTCAGCGCCTCGCATCAACGAAGTGCACGCTCTAGTCGCTTCCTGAGCTGAGTAATAACCCCCTTCACTAAACAACTTTAACTGTGACGCAAAACGAACATTTGATATACGAGCCTCCTGAATGCTATTCTCGATCTGCCCCTTACAAGCATCTATAGCTACATCAAGAGAACTTTCAAACAGACTCCGGTGTTTAAACAAGCGCGGCGCAAAACTACACATCTTCAGCCTTTTTGTTTCAGGTTCAAGTGGATCCTGAATTAAAAGTTCATCAATTTTTGCTTGTATATCATCTATCCACTTACAGAAAGGATACAGCTCTGGGGCATCTAGCGACAAGAACTCGCCACTTTCTGTTGGCAACCTTTCCACCAGTTCATAGACAGCATCGAGGTGAGAGTCGAGACGAGAGTCGTGACACTTTAACTCTGCTAAGCGTTTATCACGAGCCGCCTTTAGCCTCTCCTTACGAATGCTATGCGACACAAGTTTCATAGAATTTCGCATATGCAATGCTCGGGCTTTTTCATCTATCCATGAACTAGCATGGTGCTTCAATTCATCAGGCACACTGTATACATTGTTCTCGAATGTTTCAAGAAAACCATTCCTCCAATTTAATAGAGCTATTTCTTGTAGTTCCGTTTGTATGATAACGCGGGGAAGTGGCATTCTAAATGTATTTGCTTCAAATCTCGGTGTATTACTTGTTGTTTGTAATAATCCGCTGCTCATTTTTTGAGGTGTTCTAGGGTATTTTTCAAGAAAACAATAAAATTCCGACATTAACGTGTTAGCCATTTGCTCTGGAAAGTTCATAAATTCCTCTAGTTTTCCTAGTTCGGCTTCGCTATGTTGTTTATACAAATCAGCAGTCCGATCAAGCATAGGGACCATTCCTTCATAGAGTTGTTGCAGTTTTTCCTGGTCAGACGCGCCTCGTAACTGCTCCAATGCTACATTAAACGTCACTTCATTGGACATCTCCATTGTATCATTATTGGTCACAAGGTCTTCGACACAAGCCAGTGTCAATTTTTGAGCTAGACCTGATCTCATCATATGAGCATCCCAAAGGTGACCGGAATCGTGTAAAATGGTGTATGTTTCTCGTAGTCGTTCTCCTAAGGACCTAAGACTTTTCTGCATTTTTAACGTACTAAATCGTGTCATATCAAGTAATTCTGGCATATTGGGTGCATTTTTTTGAATATTGCTGGAAAGCCTTCGCAATGTCCGTTCAATCATAGATTGTATATCTGTTACTTCCGATGTTTGTGGCTCTATTTCAAGATAACTAGAACACCCTAAATGTTTTTGTAAATCGAATAACTTACCAGTGAAACCGCTAAATACTTTAATTACAGCAGTCCGATAAGCTTGTACTATGAGGGAGAAACACTCCTCGAATTCTTCGACATCGTTAATAATATGACAAATAGAAGGCTGTGAAGAGTTCCGTGTCTTTTCATTTAAGGCAGTTATTGGTCGGATTCGAGGCTGCTTGTCGTCGCTCCACGAAAATGCACTGTGCCTGCGATTATTCGCCGAGACACCTAAACACAACTGATTAAGTTTTGATTTAGCACAAACCAAACTTGCATCGGCCTGAGCATGTAGTTCCGCTTCCAATTCTGCATAGGCTCTCGAATTACTTAGTAACTGTTGATTTATATCGTATGTTTGTTGATCAAATTCGTGAAGCAAATCTCTGGGAGGACGATGACCAATTTTGACTAGACGCTGGAATTGCTCACGCAATAACTTTCTTAGTTCATCTGCTCTTTGTCTTTCTAACGTTAATGCCTCTCGTCTAAATGTAGCCATATCTTCTATACGTTGAGAATATAGTTTACTGATCCCTTTTAGTGCTTCGGTACGTTTATTTGGGGTGAGAGGTACGCTGTTTGACTCATTTGCTCGATCTATAACACAGGTTATATCAAGTTCGTTTTGTTTAATGTGGGATAGCAGAGACTCGGCTAAGCTGCGAATTTTTGAATCAATGTCATCGTTGATCCTTGCCGACGCTTTAGACATCTCTTCAAGAACATTGAGGTGGTTCTGTTCCTGAGACTCAAGGTAGTTGGCAAGGACAGGGCCTGCATGCCTGGGCACCCAACTGTCGGGCAAAGCAGCGACGGCAGCGTCATCATCAGTGCAGCCGGGTGCAGCAACAAAGTTTTTGTTTTTTCGCGGTTTGCTGCAACAAGACTGACGATTTTGAGATACTCTTTCACTTTTCAACATAAATGGATTCGGTATAAATATTTTCAAAGCTTGTAAGTAAAATGATATCTGTCAATAGACAAACGCCGTCAAAAAGTGTTTTTTGTTTTAATTTCTGAGTTTCATGCATCTTTTTGAGTAAAACGGTTGAACGCGTTATAAACAGGTCCATAGGCGTTTTCTAAGTCTAGAGGTCATACAAGGTAACACACAAAAAGCTCCCAGTCCTATCAAACAACATTATATTTTAATAACTTTCATAAGGATTTATACTATGAAAGCTATTTTTTGTTTCTTAATTCAAAATAAGCTGCAATTTACATGACGGTCCGACATAACGTAGCGTATTCTAAATCTATGGACATAGTGCAAATAAATAGAAAAAAAAAATAGATTGCGATATACGCCAAAAAGTCATACATAAGTAGGAAACCAAATTCCTAGCAGGCGGAGCTAAAGTATAAGTACAATATATCTAAGAGCTTATATAGGTATATATTAATAAAGGATAAGTTTGCTAAAATTGCGGACCCGCGCGTGACCCAAATATAGTTAAAATTTTACCTGAGCCGGCAAAACCAATTTAGTATATAGGTATGTGGAAATATTAACAGATAAAAAACCGGACAAGTGCGAGGTAAACTCGCATGGGGAATCTCTGCCTATGTAGGTTTTTCTGTAATATACTTCATAAGTAAAGAAACAAATTTTATATTCAAAAAAATGCTTTTTAGTTTAGGTGATAGGAGTGGAATGGTAATTCTTAAAGATCGTAAACATTTTGTTGTAGATTGAGAGCAAATATTGGATGTGAGTGGCAAACGTACAAACAGATACACGAGTAATCCTATCAGGGTTCTTATTTTTTTATTCGGCCGTACGGAACCCAAAAAATATCAAAAACTATAGTAGAATTCACCGGCCTTCTCCGAACGATATCTGTCTCAAGGGTGTTTCTCGAACAAACGACGTTAGAGTCCCTTACACGTCGCAAGATTCGCAATTCCATAGGGACACATGATTTATGGACCGAGTAAAAACTTCTAGTTGGCCAATTTTGTTTGGATCTAAGATGTATTACGTATTTCCAACTTCGATACCAGCTAAAGAAATCGTTACCAAGGTTTAATGTCAAAATTTAATTAACCTTCAAGAGTTTATTATCAGTTTTAGGGTTCTGTAGCCAAATGGCAAAAAACGGAACCCTTATAGATTCGTCATGTCTGTCTGTCTGTCCGTCCGTATGTCACAGTAATTTTTTTCCGAAACTATAAGAACTATACTCTTGAAACTTGGTAAGTAGAAGTATTCTGTGAACCGCATTAAGATTTTCACACACAAAATAGAAAAAAAAAACAAAAATTTTTGTGGTTTCCCCATACTTCGAACTGAAACTCAAAAATATATTTTTTATCAAACCAATACCTAACCTAACCAATGGATAGGTCTTCAAAAATGATATTGAGGTTTTTAATATTTTTTTTTTCTAAACTGAATAGTTTGCGCGAGAGACACTTCCAAAGTGGTAAAATGTGTAACCCCCCCTTGTAACTTCTAAAAGAGAATGATAAAACTAAAAAATACATATATATGATGTACATTACCATGCAAACTCCCACCGAAAATTGCATGGTTTGAACGAGATCTAGTAAGTAGTTGAACTACAAGAACTTTTATATTATGTTACTTGCTGCTACGGAACCCTTCATGGGCGAGTCCGACTCGCACTTGGCCGCTTTTTATTACTGTCTGTCAAAGAACGTGGTAGACTCTTCCAACAATCATGCTAATCAATATCTAACTCTAAACTAAGCTTGCACGTACTATGGTGACTAGATAGCGAATCGACATGATTAAATACATTATATTATTATGACATCCTTAATAAATAATAATAAATAAATTGTTTCCATAATCACACCAATTAGCTAGCCCCAAACAAAGCTTGTCATATGGCGACTAGATAAGAAAACGGATAAATACACATACATTAAAAAAAAATATCCACGACTTGCTACAAATGCTCCTTCACATCACACGAACATTTGCCCCTTGCGGGATTCGAACCCGCAACCGCTGGGTTTGTAGTCCGGAGCGCGAACCACTACATCAGATGGCCGTCATGAATCAGGTATATACAAACTCTAGTGCTTATTGCATTACACTAACACTTGTCCCTTGCGGGATACGTAGTCCTTATCGCAAACCAAAAAAAAAAAAAAAATCAGTACTCTTACTTGGTTAGAACTAGCATATTTTACCACATCTGGATGAATGTTTAACTTTGTTGCTTTGTTATTACTTATAATAAGAAACTTTGTCCGAATACAAATTAAGCATGTTATGAAACTCTGTTATTGGCTAAGTGTCACTTTTGTTAAACTAGGCTAATATGTACATTGTAATAAAGCTGTTGAGTTTCTCAATAAATAAAATAAATAAATAAAAAATAAAATAAATAAAATAAACCCTATAAGTCGATTACGCAGTTTTATTAGCCTTAATTTTATATGTAAGTAAATGAATATGAGGCAGTATGACACATTGTCATGTCTCACGTAGCTTTCTCATTTGATTTATGAAATTAAATAAAAAATAGTAATAGCTTTACAATTACATATATTATTAATACAGCTCGGTTGGTGCCCAATAAAAATGACGTGCTAGTTGATTCTTAGATTCAGCGACCTGCAATACCCGGAAAATCTCTCTTAGCAAGTTGTTAAGATAATTATTCTAGATTATTATACGGTGTTCAATCAAAACAAAAGCCTTGTTTACCTCAGCGTAATGAAAGTTCATGTATCTTGCCTTTTCTAAAGTAGGTACCTACATTTTTGTACAATAGGTAGACGAAAATAAACAACATAGCATTACAAAATAAATGTAAATTAGCCTCGGTAAGTCGGTTCTCAAAACACAATTTACATAAAAAGTTAATAGAATTTTTTACATTGTTCTTTATTATTCGGAAGTAAACTGCTTTTCGTTTCGGCGAAACGTGGCGAAATGAAAATTTAAACCAACATTCAGATGCTGCGGCCTGTAGGGCTTACAAATATATCATAACATAGCGAGAACTAGGGTTGCCTTTCAAACCTTTTCACCGAGCCCGTTCCAAAAGATAATAAAATAAAATACTTTACTTTATTAGACATCAATAAACATATTATACAGGGTGTCGGTGTCGTTTTTTATTATTAACATATAATTACTTTAAGTCACAACAATTTTTGTGCAAAATCTGAAATCCGTCAGTTACATTGATTTGGATAAAAATAATAAAACAGTTTTAGGTGTCGTAGCCCCCTGGTAGTTAGACTTTTGTACGTTGTGTTATCTCTAAATAAAGTATCGTTTAGCCATAGTTTCGATCTCCAGACTTTGTGGGCAATTATGATAAGTCATAGAAGAAAAGTATACTATAAGTATATTCTAATAGAAAAAAAAAAGTTTAACTTTATGTCAAAAATGATCTTGATTTTATTTAGTTTTTTTAGAGTATATTAGAGATACAGCCTAGGGTAGAGTAGGCTAAGTGGGTCTAAACGTCTTTTAATTTTAAATAATAAAGTAAAATTAATTTGGCCGTGTCCTATGTTCAGAGATTTAGGGAGACCGCGTAATTAAGACTGATTACCTATCGCTAACCCCTAGAGTACTCTAGAGTCAAGGAATATCTTCTCTAATCTATAAGTTGCCCGGGTTAGGTTATTTATTTCTGCTAGTCAGTGGTTATTGTTTTATATGTATAGACGAACAGCATCCAATACAACGCTTTTTATTATAACAAAATACTGCTGCCAACCCTACATTGAACGGAACGTTTTGTTATCTCCAAGCTTTTGTTTTTAATTACCTGCTCACTTCTCAAAACAATGAGTTCGGCTACAAATTAGAAACGCGCTACAATGGCTTACTCATAATAATCTACGTGTATTGTGTCTGTAAGTCGCTTCCATTTAGTAACGCTTAGAATAATTTTCGTAATATTCCAAATGAAATAAATAAGGTTTTAAGTTAAAACTTGATAAAGAAGTGCCTCGTTTGATAGTAATGTTTAAGATTTTGTTGTTGTAAAATTTCGCCCGTTTTGCAACGAGTCATCATTTACTAGAAAAAATATAGGATAAGGCATCTAGAAATAGCGATGAAGATGTGGAAGTGGGCTGGCCCAGCTGCTGAAACGGCACACACGGCTGAAAAACTGATAGCAAATAAGGCAGGGTGGTGTTAGAACAGAGGCCCAGAACTCGATTAGGATCATGGCAGATCACGTAGCGAGGAAAAGTTGGATGTGGACGATTTCTGACCAAGAAGAGTGAAAACAGTAGAGACTTTGAAGTGGCTTAGAATCAGCGCTGAGTGGGATCACGATCCCATACAAGCACAAGGTAAGTCAACTCCAGCTCGGGACGGCTGCTAACGGTTAACTTTGTATACGTGCATACGCACACCAATACCAATGAAAACCGGCAACCGGACTGTATGAGGTAGGTACAGGGTTTCGTTATCGCTGTGCGCGCGCGCTCAATAACAATAGATAGAACGCCTATCCCTAAATCTATATTTTGTTTAGAGAACAAAATTCTTCAGCTCAGAAGCATTCGGGCGTATGTTGCATCATGTCTGTTTACAACTTACGCTGGTATGCTTCTTAGGTGAACAAATAGTGTCTAGACAAACTTCACATAGGCTTTAAGATGCTATTAATAAAAATTATGTATTAACTTTCTTGAATTAAATAATAAATTTAAAAAAAAAACAATGGGGATTCACTGTCCATTTATTCCAGTAGGTATCGTATTGTGCTTAGTCTTGCCCGTAGTGATTATTTGATGACTGGTCCAGTCTCTGGTGCCACTGATAAAATAATCACTATGATAAAGGTTATGTCATAAGTTGTCAAGCGTGTGTCATACTAGCGAGCACTGAAAAAATAATCAAATTGAGATTTGCGTGCACATTTGTTGACAACAGATGACAATACCAAACATGCTGGCGCCATCTGAGATTAGCTTTTCCTGTACTTCCCAATTGGTTTCCCATATTGTCAAAAATATAATTTGTATGTTTGTAAAGCTAGAGCGCACGGGTGACTTGTGTCACCGTGATTATTTCGTCACTGATATGAAATACTTGGATATGTATAGAGATGCGCGCACGTTACGACGTGACAATTGAGTGATCTCCAAGGACTCTATATGAGTGACGAAACAGTCACGAACAGTCACGGTGACAAGTCACCCGTGCGCTCTAGCCCTATCAGTATAAAAGCAATGATCTCTTTTTTCATTTTTCAAAGAAGCTGTGTTTTGTTTGATACAAATGGCAGCTGGGTGACGTTTCATAAAACTGATATTTGTCTGAGTACACAGCTCCTCGCTCCTCTCCTTTTCGCTTGGGAGGAAACCCGTACTCCCAAAACAATGTTCAACAAAGTTTGTAACTTTTACTTTGAAGTTTTGAGTAATTATGAAGAATTCGGTGTTGTACCGTATAAACTTTTAAGTAGGTATATTGGTTATCTTTAGTCAGAATTTTGTTTTTTTAAGGTACAAAATTATGCGCCACCACATTATAAAGAAGTAAGTAAATAAACATCCTGGTGTTACGCGGCACCAGATTTACAGGGTTAGTAATAAATAATAATATAATAAAATAATTAACATCAACAACCTCCTAGGGGCAGGGGAGGGGCATAGGCTATTATTTTTATTCCACGTAAAATAGGGTGTGTCAAACCTTATACCACGCGAGCGAAGCCGCGGGCACATCTAGTAAAGTTATAAAATGGATGTTCAGGATTTACATTAAGATAAGAGCTGGACAACAGGGTCTTACTTAATCCTGGTGAATTAATTTACTGGATATCGAACAATAAAATTTCGATTGTATCTCGTTTACCTGGGCTGAGAGATTACACTAATGTAGACTAAACACCATTTTTCTATAAATAAACATACAATGTCGATACATAAAGCAAATCAATTGAGTAATATTGGAGCTTGACACGCTATTTTGTAATAAAGCTCTGTTTGCCCAGACAGCAGTCGGCGGGACTTAGATTGGGCCCTGGGCTACAAATAGCGATAAATAAATGGATTACTTTGGTATATTTATTTACTGAATGAAATATACTTTACTAGTGTCTCTCGCTCGCAACTCGCAACTTCGTCTGCGTAGACTTCAGAATTCTAAAGAGCAATGAACAAACATCCTACGGGAAAAAACGGGGTAAAACCCTGTGTTAAGCTAGATCAATATTTTATACAAGGTGTAACCTAAGAGTGTGCGCGCACGGGTGACTTTTGTCGCCATGACTTTTTTGTCACTCATACGACATCCTTAGATATTATGTCTATGGATATCCAAAGATTTTATATGAGTGACAAAAAGTCACGGCGACAAGTCACCCGTGCGCGTCCACTTATGAAAAGCCCAGGCAAAGCTGGCGCCAGTGTGTTGTCAACTATTGTTAGTATGGGCTAGTTTCCTGGGTCAAAAAATGATTATTCTATTTAATCCGTCAGTTAGATTATCAAAAAATATTGGACCCATATTTTGTCTTTTGTCAATCAAACAAAAAATGGCGAAGATAAAGCGCATCAAAGTGAGCACGTGACGTCACGTCTTGCTAATAAGTCTCGCAAGGCGTGACGTTACGCGAAACTTTAACGGGCTATTACTTCATCATTTTTTGTTTGATTCAGAAAAGAAAAAATACGTGTCCAATATTTTCTGTTAATTCAACTGAGGGACTAATTACATTTTTTTAGGAAGCTAGCCCATTTTTACCAATAGGTATCTACGTAAATGCCAATGTTTGTTATTTTCGTGCTCGCTATCTTATTATTATCTACATACAAATGCCAATTATTAAAACTAGTCTTAAACAATAACTGAAATAGCAGAATGCATCTTAGAGATAAACCTTTTTTTTCGCGATTTGGATGTTGTTTGCATAGAATACCTAAGTTGTTGTATTTGAGCATTATTTAATGTATGTATGGCTTCTAGCTAATTACGTTTAGCGGTGAAATCGTGATTTGTGAAATGAAGTAAAGGGTTTGGCCCAATAAAATGAAAGATCTTGATGAACGAAATTTTAAAGAGGAAATAGACCACAGATTTGACATAAAATAAAAAAGAAATCATAGACAACCGGCATAACATATTGGCCACTTGTTTGTTACACTAACACGAACAAGAATCACGACCGACTGACTACAAGAAGGGTCCTAGAACTGCAGTTGAGAACTATCGGCCCATCTCTATTCTCAATGTCTTGAGTAAAGTCATGGAAAGAGTGGTGCATAATTACATATATCCTACTGTAGTTACCTCGATTCCATCGGAACAGCATGGCTTCGTCAAGGGACGCTTTACATCGACAAACTTGGGAGTTTTCGTAGATTATGTTGCTGGTAATATGGATGGGGGCTCGCAAGTGGATGTGATCTACACTGATTTCGAGAAGGCTTTTGATCGTGTGGATCACATCATACTTTTGCATAAGCTGTGCGCACTTGGCATACGCGGAAATTTGCTACGATGGATGGACTCGTATCTGAGAAATCGTTCTCAAACAGTAACAGTTGGCGGCTTCTGTTCTGACTTTACTGAGATTCCTTCGGGCGTCCCCCAGGGTTCCATATTGGGACCTCTGCTTTGCGCCATCTATCTATATGACGTAGGCAGATGTTTCCGTTATGCCAGATTTCTTATGTATGCCGACGACACAAAAATATTCATGAACATTCGAGAACCTGTCGACTGTCTTAATCTTCAAGCCGATCTTATTAGATTGAGTAATTATTATGCAGATAATCGTACAGGTATTAATATCAGTAAATATCAATTTATATCATTCACCCGTAAAAAGAAACCAATTCAATTTAGCTACAGTATTAATAATATAACAATTACTAAATTAGATTCTGCTGGAGACTTAGGCATTCTTATGGACAACAAATTATCATTCTCTGATCACATCACAAACATAGCCAACAAGGCATACAAAAATCTAGGTCTCATACTGCGTGTGAGTCGTCCTTTTTCGGATACTGATTGCTTAAAGATTTTGTACTACGCATATGTCAGAAGTGTACTGGAGTATTGTAGTGTTGTCTGGAATCCGCAATACATTACTTATTCTAAGGAACTTGAACGTATTCAAGCTAAATTTGTAAAACATTTAAACTTCCGCAGTTTCCGAAAAAAACACGACTATGTAGACTCGTGTCATCATTTTCACCTTACAACTTTAGCGAAACGACGGAGTCTTTCTGATATGTTTTTCCTGCATGGAGTTTGCAATGGCTACATTAACTGTCCTGAACTTTCATCTAGGCTTTTAAGCTTCTGCTGTCCTAAAAGGCGTACTAGGCACACTCAGCTGTTTTCAGTTACGCACTCGTCTACTAATTATGCTCAAAACTCACTCGTTAGTAGACTACACAGAACTTACAATAAAAAGTTTGACTCTGTGGACATATTTCACCTTTCAAAAGGAGCCTTTAAGCGTGAAATAGTGAGTGTTATTGTTGATGATGCTGATGATTATGATGATTAGTAGATGATTAGTAAATTATATTATACATAATACACACACACACCACACACACACACACACATACACATACATACACACAGATACACACACACACACACACATAGACAAGACACATATTAGACTTTAATATTATTTTGTAGTTTTGTTATGTGGTTAGTTGATAAGCTTGCATTTGCTATTGTATACGTATCGTGGATTTTCTGTCGGCCGTTTGATTAATTTTTATATAGTGTAAGTCCTTTATTGGCTGTAAGGTAGGAACATAATACACAAATCATGTTTTTTTTGATGATTTTTGATTTGATGAGCTGTGGATTTTGTTAAATAAATAAAAAAAAATAAAAAATTAAAATAAAAATAAAATCTTGTGGTTTGAGCTTTGGGCTACAAGCCAGGGGTTTGCGGATTCGAATCCTGAAAGCGGCAAATGTTTGTGTCATGAGCACGAGCATGTACCTGAGTCGTGGATATTTATAAATGTATTTAATTTATAAATGAAAAATATAAATATTGAACAACATCACATACATTGCTCTGATCCTATAACAAGTAGCTTAAGCACTTGTGTTACAGAAATCAGAAGCAACGACGGTACCACAACACCCAGACCCGATACAATATAGATGTTATTTTTCTACATTGACCAACCGGGAATCGAACTCGGGACCTCACAGATAGGCTCTGATCCTATAACAAGTAGCTTAAGCACTTGTGTTACAGAAATCAGAACAACGACGGTACCACAACACCCAGACCCGATACAATATAGAAAAGTTATTTTTTACATTGACCGAAAGGGAATCGAACCCGGGACCTCACAGATAGCGAAACCAAGTCCGGTATGTTCGTCTCTCGGCTACGGAGGTTGTCAATTTAAATATGTTCATCCGTAATCTAGTCGCCAAACTAAAAAGCTTAGTTTGGGGCTAGATTATTATGTGTGAATGCTTGCTCATTACCACACCTGCCGCAAAAAAATTGATGGCGTCAAAGTTTGACATTCTAGTATGGTAATGATGCCACACAATATTAATTAAATTAACACTGAAATTTCCCAGAACAGTGGAGGACAAAAGTTGATACCTTGTGGCAGGTTAGCATTCATTCGTAATTTAGTCAGCAAAGGCTTTGCATACCCGACTAGTGCTGACGCGACTAGTGACTACTGTCCCAGACACTGTCCCGCTGTGCAGGGTTTTTGATATTGGTTTCCGGACATTTTATTTATTTTTATTTAAAAACTTTATTACACAAAACTTTAAAAAGTGTACAATAGGTGGACATTCTAGGAAATTTCGTACAATACACCTATAAAAATCTATATATGTATATAAAACAAAGTCGGGTTAGTTACACCATTTATAAGTTAAGAACGGCTGGACCGATTTTTGTGTTATTTGATTTGTTGAATTTGTCTCCGCCCCAAATAGCAGAATAACTAAAAAAAAGGAAAATTTCACGAAAAAATACTATAAATGATATAAATACTGATACGAAGACTGTACCGCATTTGTTATTACTAATGACTCATTAGTTTGTAGATGTTAACCATAAAATTTACTCACGTGGGTTCGAATCTCACCAAAGGCAGTTAAAAAAATTTTTTAAGTAAAAATATTTTAGTTTAGGAAATTTTACCGCCACAAATCAAAACAAAAATTACACTTATTGAGGGCACTAATTCTTCCACTATTTATTCAAGTAAAAATTGTATCTCTACTATGACTCATTCGGTTTTCACGCAGAGGGGTAGAGGTAGGTAGTACTAATGTTGGGCGAAACCTTTACATTTGCATGCTCATCGAACTTTGTGTAAGTTCAAATGCACCTTTTCATTTTATTTGGACACTATTTATAACTAGTCTTAAGGACATTTATTTGGATTTATGAGTGAGCAAGGCGAATTAACGCGGTTTGTGAGATCATAAATATTAGGTTAAAATACATCATTTCAAAAATTATAATGTCAAGAAGTATTCAAGAAATCCGTTTTGAATTCTGTCCCTGGCTATTTGAAATACAGACTAGTCGCAACATTACGTCTCTAGTCGACAGAGGTTCGGTGGAAAGGACGAACTTGTAATTAAGCTGGGAGGATCCTCCCACGCTTGAAAAGACAGATGCGAGTGTACATTTTTAATCACTCTACGTTCACCGCAACTACGAAGTAAATACAGAAATTAATTCAATTCAAAGCATATCCACACAATACGAGAATCGTAGAAGTAGAAAAGCTCTTTCAGTAAGCGTTATTGCAAATTTATCTTTATCTCTAGCTAAAAAACTACTCATTCCCTTTGCCAAAATTAGCCTATGACCTTTCCCAGGGTTTAACTTATCTCTGTATCAATTTTCATCAAAATCGGTTAAGACGTGAAAACATTAGCTGGAATAACTTTTGTATTTGCAATGTTAAGTAAGGACAACAATTTAAATGCCTTTATGTTAAGTAAGGACATATAATATGATATTGTAATACCCAACTACACACTGCACAGTAAAATGTATAAAAGATCCTAAATTTTTCATCTTCTTTTAATACCTTAAATATAAGAAGAATGACAAACTTTTAAGTTTGAAGTACCTACGCGTCAAGTTACGGTGCCACTAAGAACTGAGAAAATTGCTGCGTAATGTAAGGGGAGTTAAATTTTTCTGAGAAAAGCATTTAGAATTTCGTCTCTTAGTGGTATAATACTTAAATCTAGTATAGAATTCGCGCCAAAAGGCGCACAGTGCCTTCTTTTGCTTAGTTTGTTTGTACGTTACGATAATGTAATAAAAATGTTAACATTTTCATTAAAATAATCCTCTTCTATTTAGCCGTATTGGTAACAGTACTAGCTGTGCTCGCAGCTTTACCTGCATCGATTACAGTTATGTACCCTCTTGGTAAATAGTTTATAAAATAGTAGCTCATATCTTTCTAAAGGGGTCATGCTTTCTCCGTACCAATTTTCATCGTAATCGGTAACAACTGTCATTTTGTATAGGTTTGTTTCTTTCACTCAATCTATATATTTAAAAGAAAGTCGGGTTAGTTACACCATTTATAAGTCGAGATCGGCTGGACCGATTTTTATGATATTTGATTTGTTGAATTTGTCTCCACCCTGAATAGCAGAATAACTATAAAAAACACGGAAAAATTCACGAAAAAAAATGTGTGAAGAGGCGGTACGAAGTTCGCCGGGACAGCTAGTTATTAAATAAAGAAATACGTTGTAATCAGGGGCGTGCATTGGTTTTAGATGGGGGTAGGCTGTGAGTGAAAATTGACTAAGTTTGCGTGAAACAGTAAGCGATCTCGCGGCTGCCTAACATTGGTTAAATTGCACAGTAACGATCTAAGTTGCGCGCTTTAGTAAGGAATAAGTACAGGTAGACGACAAAATGGTTACAGAATATTTATTGTTGATTACGTAATTAATAAATATGGTTAGCTGTTCTGTCGGTTTTTTATGAAGGTAGGCTCTGCATAATAGCCTATATGGGATGCACGCCCCTGGTTGTAATCGGTAACAACTGTCATTTTGTATAGGTTGGTTTCTTTTATTCAATTATTACTGATAAAGAAATACGTTTTATTAACAAAGTGAACTCAAAATACATTGTAATTTATGATAAATATTATATCATCCCGATATAGGTAGTACTAAAACTATCAATTGTTCAAATGAAGTTTAAAGACAGCGCTTTGTTTACAATATTCTTTCATCTTGACCCAACTATAGTATGGAAGTAGTATTAAACGTTCATAATATAGTCGTCTCGTTCGACAATATGGGAATTTACTATTGTAGTATGCTCGTATGCATGCTTAGCACGGCATACATTAAACGCCGGGAGGGAGACTGAAGAGCTCTTTTGTGAAGCCATCTTAATACAAACTAGGGTTGCACCTCTTTTGTTTTATTAAAATTAAACTAACTGCAGCACAAATAGTCTGATTAATATCTTACTTTACTTAAGTCTCTTTAAGGCGTTTAACTATTGTAAACTTTTAAGTTAATGTTATGCAGTCGCCACAAATAGTCTAGTTTGTAAGTCATAATTGCTCTTTAATGTTTATGGTAAATTATTTAAAAATATATCAAACCTGTTAATTCAGACATTCTTATCGTTATTATACATGAGGTGCGACTGCCGGCATAGATGGCTGTTGGCATGGTTACTTCATGTTAAATAAAGGAAAAGCTACGCGCAATTTTTCAAAACATCAACTTGCCATGTGAACAGTAGGGCCGATAATTTTAATGCTATTTTTTATAGTAGTAAAATTACAGATTGTAAAAACATTACTACTACTAACTACATCCAATTCTTATCACCAACCCAATCTTTAACTCTCTCGATTCCAATTAAAAGTTAAAAACTCGAGAATAAGTATTTCCTATTCTGAATAACTTTAATGCCATTATCTCAACTGCAAGCTTTCTATTGCAAAACAAGTCTATAAGATTATACACACACACACAGAATACATTATATTTTTTATTCAAAACAACGAACCTGACTTTAATTCAATCGAACAGGCGTGACAGATGACGTACCGACCGAATGAATCGAATAATTGGCGCCCATCGCGTTGCCAGGCGTTTGTAAATCAATTTGAAACGTGCTCAAAATGAGTTATTCATGATAGTATATTTTTTATTTGCGACTGAGTTGTGGTGATTTGTCTTTAATCACACGTTTTGGTAGTTTACTTAATAAGCTGTCTGTCTTGCCCCTTTGTTCAGAACATAGTGAAGCTGCTTGGCGGTTAAAAAAAGCAAGGAGGTACCGAAGCAGGAGAGCTCGTGCTCTCCTAACCGCTATCTTAAGTATCTTAAGCTTCTTTCGTAGATTTACAAGATTTACAGGTTATAAATGAAATTGTTTTAAAGTCATAAAATACATAGTTTTTAAAAATTGCAGTAATACACGGTTTGTCTTAAGTTATCTGCAATATTAAAGAACGCGAATAGGTTCAACAATTTGAATAGCTGTATAGCAGAAAAATTTAAAACATGAAAAATAAAAAAATAAAAATTATATTAACAATGCAACGGCTAGCGCCTCGATTGATATTCTTTCTCCTAGCGCTTTGTCCCGTTCGTAATCGAGACATCAGGGTTCGCTTAACCACGATCTGAGTTGAGGCAAGTCTAGTCATTAGATTTAGAGCGATTTATATTAGACTTCAGAGTAAGCCTAAGACAGCGTAAGATAGAGGAAACTAGAGCATTTTAGATCATGACTACATGACATCATAGTTATAAAATTAATGTGTCTCACGATGGTTTCCCTAACCGTCTTAATTAATATGAGTGTTTTATAAGTAGCTGCCATACTAACATCTATTTGTGTTGAATTTATATACAGGGTGTACAAAATAGGACACTCCTTAAACATCTTTTTCTATGGAAACAACATCGAATTCGAAAAAAAATTTTTGATTCTCCATACAAATTCGCTACCTCGATGATAATGTATGGAGCATCTGAAAAAAAATTCACAATTTTAATGTTGCTCCTATAGTAAAAGTTGTTGTATATTATCAGCTGATCACGCAGTTTTAAGGAGTGTCCTGTTCTCTTGTACACTCTGTATAAATAAACATATATATATAGCCTCCTCGAATATTTTTAAGTGATCATATCACCACAAAGTACCTACATTATATTCATATTTAGAAGTTACATAATTTACTATGTAAACTATACAATTAAATAAATAAAACATTTACAGTCCTACACACCCCGTTATTTCTAAGCTCAACGGTTAAAAATCTAAGAACGTTCCTTTTTAAAAGTGCATTATACTGGCACGTAAACCGTTATTTGAAACAAAGGACCTGGCTTTAATTTAATAGGACAGGCGTGACAGATGACGTACTGAATGTATCGGATAATGGCGCCCACCGCGTTGCCAGGCGCGATTGGATCCGGTATAGGATAAGTGAATTAATTATTATTCAAGCGTAATGGATTCACCGAATATGATGCTACATTATGATATTGCGATTTACAGACAGCTCTATTAATAATTACTTTTTTGGCTACTTTCAGTTTTATTAATGATTGCAACACTTTTTTATACTATAGCAGACATTATCCTTTCCTGATTACATTATATTTGCCAGTACAACAGTTTACATTCCCAAATCAACTTAAATACGGTGTTCCTAAATCTCCCTTTGAATCAAGTATTCAACTGTTTTGCATATAGGGGTATAACTGTGCGACTCAGTGCGAGCATAGAGCAATAGATTGCTTTGGGATATCAGTTCTAGTAAAAATAACTCAATAGTGACGTGCTTGATGTCAAGGCGGCTGTTGTTTTGACAATTTGCTTTTAAAAAAATATATTTAAAGAACCACAAACAAGTTTACAATATGACGCTTTATGAAAGCTTATTCTAATATCTACAATTTTAACTTATTGCAACCTCAACAGCGATGTTTACATTAGGTAGGTAGTAGGTATTATTTATTTAAAGATGCATGTGAGGGACCCAAATTAGTAAAAAATGAAGTTAAATTTTCAAAGTTATAATTTCAATTTATAACATAAATTAAATTTCATGTTTTAAATTAATTATGTATTTAAATAAATATTAGTATAGGTATTTCGGTTCTTTAGGGTATAAAGATTAATTAATCAATGATTTTGTAAAATTTGCTACAAGAATTACCTATAGCCTGTTGCTTGCTCTAAAAATACGTCTAAGCGTCAAACAACCGGACTCGTCATAATGACTGTTATTCGATCCAATAGATTCTCTAATATCGACTTACCATCGGCTCGGGTTCGTGTCTCGTGATAATAATTCGACTTCTCATAAACATTTCAAGGGCGTAGAAACTGTTAAACGATCTTTGCCAGAGTCGATGTCGTCCTTACCTGCGACAAAAATAATAAAGAGTTATTAATGATTCTTAGAGCTATAATCTTATCGACATGATTGTAGTTAAAAGGCTAATCAACGTGTCAGAAAAACTTTATACAAATTATGAGCATTCTGGGCCTTTATCCTGTTACATGACATTTGTCGACTACATTATCTGGTTTGGCATCTGGTACAGGCATATGTTTGTCTTTATTACGAGATCTACAAATATTTTAACCGTAGTAAGAAATTTTCGTGGGAGAGAGAGCAGGAGCAAGCACTAGCGTGCGATTGCGAAAGAGAGAAACCCGTAATGTTCTACAAACATTCCAAAGGCATCAGTTTTCAAACTTCTTCTGACAACTCAAACGGCTAGCCAGTACATTTTATGTCAGAAGTTAAAAGCTTTAAGGATTACGTTTATCTTGGTCAGTTCGAGAACTTCGAGACAAGTTCATAGCTGAAATGCCACATACGGCACACACAACATAAAACCTTTTTTGTCAGTGAGGTTGAAAATCGTCCTACGAAAATTATGTTCCGTGTTCCATAAACCATACGGAACATTATAAGGACGGTACGAGACATTAGTTATGAGTCTAAGATTTACAGCGCCATCATAATGATTGGTCCCGCCCGCCTGCCTGTTAGGGTACAACCACACTTTACGTGCCAAGCTGGATAATAGCATCATGTATCAAAATAGAAATGTGTGTCACCGTGATTGAAACATATCTAATGTGTCATACATTTCAAACAACCACATTCAAACACTTCACGGCTGGCACCGACTCTAATAATAACTGTTTGGTATGATTGTTTAAAATTTATTTTCAGCTTTTAGTGTTTTTGAAGTCGGTTATTTTTTATTAAAAATTTTTTTTATTTGTCTGTTTTAAGTGTTTTTTTTTTCATTCTAAATGGCGATCTGTGTAATTATAACTAAATTGCTTCTCATGAGGATTTAAATAAGTCCAAACACGGCTATGATACGTTGTTTTATCACAGAGTTCTAGTGCTTAGAACCTTCAGCCTTCTACATCAGATCAGTTTGATGGTATCATTCTCACCAGAATCATTTATTAAAATTTGATTTGTCGACTATGGCAAGGCTTAACTGTCTTAATAAAAATATCTTATCGCTACTCCTGGAAGACTATTGTGGCCAACTATGGTCTCCGACCTCCGTCATTAGTTCCACCTCAGCAAATGATACTTTCTGAATGCAAATGCTTGACTTGTTGTTAAATATACTAAAATCGCTATATGTATATCTATAATATTTTAGGAGTTCCCTCAATTCCTCATGGATCCCATCATCAGAATTGAATTGAAAAAATGAGACCAATCTGGAGGTACCTTTCAATTGAGAAAAGATTTTTTTAAGGTTTATTAATGGCGGAGTTCTAAGGTAACAAACATTTAAAAAACATACAACCGAATTGAGAACCTCCTCCTTTTTTTTGAAGTCGGTTAAAAAGGAGTTTCATTTTTTTAAAGGAGTTATAGCTTGGTCGCCTTAAGCTCGACGCTTTTCAAAACCATTATTTTTTAATCCAATACCGGCCGCCGCCTGCTATTTTAATCAAAAAGAGTTCAGGCGGCCGACACATTAATTTAACACACTAAATTTTAAATTTCTGTTTACAAAAAAAAACTAAGATGGCGCAGTGTCTAAAAATGAGTCTTGGCCTCCAACAATAAGGATCTCTACTCAGGTCTTCTCTGAGCCACCTCTACAAATTTTGTTACAAAAAAAATACTGAAGACCGACCTAATGCCATAAGACTTTAGAAATCATTCCTCTCCCTCCCAAGTCCCGCTTGTGATTGTCAAATTGGTTGTCTTCGTTTTTAATACCGGTGTGTCTGAAGCCTTACACCTGCGCAAGCAGTGATATTTTACGGCATAATAATGACTAACGCTTTAATGGTTCAGTCCTTCAGTTTACGAGGACGAGTTTCCGAAACCTTGGATTTTTTCATATAGGTTGGTATCTACAACATAAGTAATAGTACCTACTTGCACTCGGTACTTAAACAACTTCTGAGATTCGTAATGATGATGATGATGAAGATAAACAACATTTAATTTCCAAAGTAAAAAAAAACTTAAATAAAAATAAAGTACCTTACTGAGTATCACTGAGTCGTAAGTTGGTCTAAAAATTTCAAGATTTTAACAAGTACAGAAGGACAGGTACATAAAGATAAGATGAAGCCGAAGGCATGACAAATCTTGCCGATTTCGCATTTTCGTCAAAATGACTTTCCAACTCCGTGTCACGAAGTTTGTGAAGAGACAAGTTCCGAACTTGGGCTAAGTTTAGGATTTTAAGTTACAGACATCTCGGTCACAACTTGTTGGGTTATATTTCGCATAACAAGTAGGCATGTGTAGTTGTAGTAGACACGGGAGGTTTGTGCTGAATAGTTCTCCTAGCAAGTTTCCGTTTCTACTTTAGTACCTAGTTTCGTGCTTCGTGTTTTTCTAGGTGTACGTGTTTTTCTACTTTAGTAGTGTGTGTAATGTGACTAAAAGTCAAACGTCCAATGGGCTAGTTTCCTAAAAAAAATTAATTAGTCCGTTAGTAAGATTAACAGAAAATATTTGACACGTATTTTTTTTTTTCTCAATCAAACAAAAAATGATGAAGATATAGCCCGTTAAAGTTCCGCGTAACGTCACGCCTTGCGACTCTTTTTAGCAAGGCGTGACGTCACGTGCTCACTTTGATGCACTTTATCTTCGTATTTTTTGTTTGATTGACAAAAGACAAAATATATTTTTTGATAATCTAACTGACGGACTAAATAGAATAGTTTTTTTTTTAAGCCCATTACTGAAACGCCGCCTCTCAAAGTTACGTTCAATAGTTGTAAAGCGCACCAGCTGTGCTTCGTTATGGACAAGTTGTAAGCTAGTTTGCAGTTCATTTTATTGTATTTAATAAATCGCAGAGTACACAGTATTCTGTTCACAGTACAAATTATTGCCGCCCGGCGAAACTAGCTTTTTATTTAAGTGTATTTGCAGTTTTTTTTCACCTACGTTAGTGCTAAAAATTGCTATTCTGTCTTCTGTGTGTTAGATGTGTCGCAGCCAACTGGTTAAAATAGCCGTTCAATTGCACGCCTAGCCCTTTCATTAAACAACCTCAATCAACCACACGCATAAATGTCAAATAGCCGAATGTCTCAACACAACGTTCAACAGTACAGCTAGACGACATTCGGCTATCTGGTTAAATGACAATACATTTTAATTCACTTGAAACGCTTGTAACTCCATTATTTATTTTTTTCACTACAAAACAACCCACAACAAAAAAAAAACCTGCTGTTGCCACCATCTTGTAAACAAAACAAAACAACTCGCGGTGGCAGAGAAATAAACTAATTCAATGTTAAGGCGGCTTTTAAGCCAGCCGTGATGTTGAATATTTTAAATGTCATAATGATTCAACTATAAAACTAGGCGTGTGATTGAATGGCGTTGTTCAATGAATTGGCTAGCCGTGCAATTAAATGGCCAGACGGCTGTAACAGATGAACGGAACGTTATGTTAAAACACGTCACGTGACACATAACTCGTCAAGCTCGAAACATGACACACGCAACTCTGTAGACATGCAACTCGACAGAGATACAACTTAACACAAACGCAACTCGACAGACTCGCTACTCTACAGTTTTAATTCAATAAATTAATAATTAATTTATTTATTCAGAAATTTAAGTATAATATAGTAAAAACGTAACTATGTGAGGTTTTTGAATAAATTATTCTTATTCTTATTCAATAATATCCGATTACTAGTCAGCATGAGCAGTTAGGTTGCTGCAACTTAGTGCAATATGTATTGCGCAAAGCACATAATATTTGGCTTTATACATTTTATTCACAGTTACGCTTCAGATAGTACTTTTGACAGTTGTTTATTGAGTTACCGAGTTTACGACACTCGCTAGTGCCCCAGCCAATCGATTGGTGCAAGGCGAAAAGTCAAAGGTCAAAGCAAGGTGTCCTGTTAAACTAAGTGCACCGTCATGAAACTAAAATTGAAGCGTGATCTATAGTAATTCTTATGTGTTTACAAAGTTGAGATACTGATGTAAATCGTCATTATAATGTTGACTATTATGTGTCTACTTTATTTACTATTTATTATCATGATTCAATTCAGTTTTAACCGACCCTACCTAGGTAAGTCGGATACTAAGACAAATCCGGTTCTTTTTATTAAAAAAAAGATTACACTGTTACACTACTTTTATAATAATAAGAATAATGTTAGAATAGTGGGTAACATCAGAAAACATTCAAGCTTCTCACAGACCTTAAGGCAGAAAATTAATTAGGCAACCATTCTAATAACGTCGAGCAAATGGCTCTCATGAAATTACCATTCGGTACATAAAGGTGTTATTGTAAGCATTACACGCACTCAACTTCTAATAACAAATGTTTTCCTCACGCACATACTAATAATAAATAGTTAAATACTCATAAAGAAAACCTATTGTTTCGAAACACATTACGAGGTCAATTACGTGAGCGTTCGCTACGATGTCTTACGATTTTTACCTGAGAAAATCATGACAAAGAACTTTCCTGAATCAATATTGCCCATCCCTTATTTTATCATTTACTATTAATGAGGGCGCACGGGTCCAATAAAGCAAAAATGATAACTTAGGAGATAGAAATATACTATCGCGGATTTTTCTGTAGGCCTTTTTAGGATATACTCGTATAATTCCGTAATACATTCTTTTGGTGCATCTCCTATGTATTAGCTAGCGATAGTCATTTAAATGCCCGAAAATATATTTATCACTACTTAATTACAAAACATCATCTTTTTACTTTATATATATATATATATATATATAAATATAACCTTCCGAAAGAAATTCTTAATGTCTCTGTAATATTGAAAACCCTAATCAAAATCTTCTTCGACTCTAACTGCTTCTACTTCTTCATTAACAGATATACGCGAGTAGCGACTTTGTTTTATTGGTACTATTAAGAGATTAAATTAGGATTTGTTGTAGTTTATTGTCTTTCTGTTTTCATTCATTCAAATAAATATCTGAACCAAGATTAAGATAAAAGCGGTATTATTGAGGTAACTTAGAGCGTTCTTGAAACCTTTACGAAAGAAATCAGAAACCTTTACGGCCTTACATGCATAAAATTATAGAGTAAATTATGTTACAGTGTTAAATTAAATATAAAATAGATACCGTATGTATAGCCAAAGCCATTTGGCAGGAACAGTAGAAAACATTCCAATAAGGTCAGGTCGGTAATAATGCCCAAAGAGGAAAACTAGGACACAACGAGACATAAAAGGCATACCTAGTAAACTACTGTGATTTAACTATAAAGTTGGCTATTTCTTTGGTTTCGAATTTAAATCTATAAAAAAATTAAAAAGGCATGAAGTAAAAGGCGTGACTATGTTGTCTGTCTAGTAAAGGCAAGTAGGCCTTAGGGCCTGCGCTCACTATCGGAACGGCACGGGCAGAGGACATTAATTCGCCGCGTAAAAATCCTTTGCCGTACCGTCCCGATAGTAAGCGGCGAGTGCAGGCGCAGGAGACTATGACCAATAAATCTCATGGACCACCATTTTCACGGGGCCTTTGACGAGACATTCTACTGAGCCAACTCATTATGCCAGTAACATTGTGTACATGTACCATTTACACAGGGCCATTAGACGAGTCATTACCCTGACTCAAGTCAATGGCAAATCTATTGTTTTTTTTCTTTCTATTGACACAACGCCAATAATGGCTCGATGGGTCATCATTAGAAAGTAAGTGATGGTATAATACTAGTCCTGCCTGCCTAGCATGAGCACTAAAAACACGATATCATATTATATGATATAGCGAAATCTAGGCAGGCTGGATAATGACGATAATAATAGACGTAGAAAAAATTAATGATTTCAGACGGTTATTAATATAATATTTATACAAGTGGGTAGTAGTTTGATAGTAGGAGGTCAGTGATAAAAGAAAAGATCTATGATTTATTACAGCTAAAATAGAATTTATTATATTATAACTAATATAGAGGTAATATACAACGACAGTGTTTATTTTACTTATTTATCTAAACCCAAATTATGAAGAAGTTTCCACTCCAAACAACCCTGCTTGTCGTATTTCACTGACCTCATTAAATTAAAAATATAAAAGCATATAAGTTTTGAAAGGGGCCATTAATAACGAAAGGGTCTTAAGACGCAATTAGCTGGCCTTTAAAGTACCCTTAAGTTTAAGTTTCAGTCAAAATTGCTTTGATGATTTGCGTAAAACCAGAGAAGTTTAAAAAGCCGGCAAGTCGAAGACCTAACTTTAAGGGTAATTTAATTTATGCTTCAGCATTAATTGCACTATTATTTATACTGTCGAAACAGAAAAGGACTGAATATGTTTGTAGGGTTCATAGATCTATGTTTTGTAAATTGGATTTTTTGAGCAAAGGATACGAGTATATGTACATGTCAGTCACAACTATGTTTAGTTTTATGGCATCAGTTAAGTTTTTAGATGCTCCATACAAACTTATGCGCTACCTCGATGATTAATGTATGGAGCATTTGAAAAAATATTCACGGTTTTGATGTTGCTCCCATAGTAATAGTTGTTGTATATGATCAGCTGATCACGCAGTAGTGTCGTATTCTCTTGTACACCCTGTATAAAATATTTATCATAATCAGAACACCGGCGATATCCACACACACGGACACTACTGTACACACAAAAATTATAACTTTGGAACACAATCAATCGCTTATAACTTCGGAAAAAACATGAGAAAAATACAGTGAAACTGGGATTATTTGTACAAGAGGACTTCATTTTGAAAAGGGGTAAATCGAGCAATGTCGCGCAAACAACTTTTTGGGAAGAGAAAAAGGGCCGGCCGAAAACGGATCGTTCTTTTGCATTGCATAGACAACTACGGCAGTAGATACTGCAGTACGCACGAAGAAAAAAAACATATAAATAATACAAATTACCAGTGATTCCCATCTACACACTAGGCGCTGGCGTAATATTTACAAGAATTAACAGAAGTTATATTTTATATTTAATGGATTTCGCGTCAGCGCAGCGCAAATGTCAAACTTTTGTGTGTTGTGTTGGATACTAGCCAATATTATATTTTAATAAAAAGCGACTGTGTCCGATAGCCGCTAGCCCGACACATCAACTAGTATCTTCTGAAGGTGTCCCGTGTCAACAGCAAAAAGTGTCTACGTTTGCAAAGCGCCTAACGCTATGCGTGCCTTTATCAATAAAGTTGGGTACATAAGCCATGTTAGGGCACACAAACGACAGCAGCAAAATAGGGAGTAGAAGTGGTCGCCGTATCCGAACACGGTTAGGAGGATTATTATTAAGGCTATGTTAAACCTCTTGACAGATAGACGTCAATTATTTAGTCTTTGTGATCTAAATCCACCGTGTTATAATTCCAATCGTTGGTTTGTATTGTCAATGTACTATGTATTTTTATATTGTCTCGATGTATGCATAATAAACCCCATTGATGGTTTTCCCTAAAGCTGAATCTATCTTGCTTAATTGTCTGTGGTCATTTGTCAACTTTTTCCCGCTCTTCGGTCACGTCTCGTGGCAAACGAAGTCACTCGCCTTAATGACACAAATGAGGGATTTTTCCTTGGCTTCCTCTGGATAAGGTACTTGCTTATGGTTTGACAGACGTAATTAGAACACACGCTTATTTTTATAATCATTTCAACATTGATTCGTGTTAGGAGATACAATCAATGAGTTTTCTAATGCGTTGTTTTGTGCTCTGTTTAGGATTGGTGGATCTTATGTTTACCACTCTTGCCCACTCTTCTATAATCACTGCCAAACCCCTCGGCTTAGCACCGGTAAGCTTTTTTATACGTCCCACTCCAGGGCACAGGCCTTACCACTACTATGAGGTGGTTCGCGGCACACTCCACTACTCGGACCCAGAGCGTTGCGGTGAAGGGATTATAATAATATAAGGCAAGTGTCTAACCTTACTATCAAATGTACCTAACCTGGCAACAGTGAAGCTTAAGCTCCACGATTGTTGCTCGGTCTTCCAGGCGGAGATGCTCGCCCTTCAACGGGCATGCGAGCATATCGTTTCCAAAAGGCTTTCCCCGTGTATAGTGCTATCTGACTGTAAATCTGGGTTGACCGAGCTCATAAATGCAAATAGCCACAACCGCTTCGCCGTTGGCATCCACCGTAGCCTACATCAAGCCCGTACAGCTGGGCTTACGGTCGAATTCGCGTGGGTTAAGGCCCACGCCGGATTTGACGGCAATGAGGCAGCCGACGCAGCGGCAAAGGCGGCCGCTATTGCACACAAGGCCCCAGATTTCAACAGTATTCCAATCAGCCACATAAAATACTCCAACAAACTGAAATGCTCTTAGGTAGCTCAGTGACTTTATGAAAATCCCAACATTTGTACGTATACGAGGTGCCTTTTGCCTTCATTCACTAAAGCCCAAAAGTACCTCAGCGTTGTCAAACCCGTCTTCGCCTTAACGCAATTCCTATGCAACCATGGATATCACAAGGAATACCTAGCCCGCTTCCACATTACATCAGACGATAAATGCCCTTGTGATGGAACATCCCGGCAAAGTTGGAAGCACCTTCTACAAGACTGTCCTCGCTTCGAGGCACAACGAATCGACCACTCTCTCACCAGCCGAATGCTGGATATTGACCCATACAACCTAACAGCCATAACAAGCAAGGAACTTACCACCAACTCCTTTCACAATTTCGTAACTTACATAGTTACACACCTAAAAGACTACAATAAATAAAACAGCCACACAAAACACTCCTCCACAACTCCCAAAAGTATCAATATTTTTGCCACAGAGTGAACCAAGAGCTCTGTGTGCTTAAATTAGATCCACAAAACCGATCTTTACCAAAAAAAACATGGCCTATAAGGTCTCTGACTAGGCTAGATCAACTTTTAACGTACCTTCCAAAGCACGGAGATGTCTATAATAAATGTCACTAAATATGGTCGGGACGGTCACCCATCCACTTGCAACCAAGGCCCGCGCCTAACTTTCGTAATCATCTGCTGCTACACACAAACTGCTGCGCTACTAATCTACAAGCATACTAATAGTAAGTAATATCATCCATATTAATTAATACAAGATAAGTTATTAGAGCGGTACGATTTACCTACTTACAATTTAAACCAGAGTATTCAACTCTCGAGATAAATTAATGTAACAATTTATCCAAACGAATTAATATGGTGTATTCGTATCTCCTTATCATACTTGCACAATACGATAGCGAGTGTTATTAATAGCAAAAACTATTTAGGATATGTAAACGTTTCGGTTCACAGGTCGCAGTTTAATTTCCTTTTTGTATTGTGATAATCCATCTTTCCATTTGACGACCGTTTGTTGTAGTGGTTCGCGTTCCGGACTACAAAGACAGCGGTTGCGGGTTTGAATGCCGCAAGGGAAAGTGTTTGTGTGATGATCACGAGCATTTGTAAATAAGTCATGGATGTTTATAAAAGTATTAAGTATTAATTAATTAAATTAATATTTTCTGTTAATCCAACTGAGGGACTATTTTTTTAGGAAATTAGCCTATTGGTATGATTTCGGTGGACGCCACCTTCCTCATTTCGGTAACCTCGTGTAATTGGTCTAAGTTGATTTTAGGTATAGGCAATTTATTTATTATTTATTTATTTTCTTCCTCCTAGCGTTTCGTACCGTTCAGTTGGGGTACGCTTGACCACGATCTTAGATGCAGCAAATCTGGATGCCATCAGACCTCTAAACACAGAGCAATTGGGACCATACTAGACTAAGGGATATCTTTCTTTTTGACGACCTGATCGATGTAGTGGCGCGGTAATTTATCTTGATAACATAGGGGCCCGGGTTCAGTTCCGGGTTGGGGGTCAATTCAGAAAACGAAATTTTCTAAATAACTCGATTCTGGGTGTAACTGGCACTAGCATAATACATATTTGGTACGAGATACCACAATGACTTTGATTCCTTACCAGACCATGACGATTGGTGGGATGTCTGGCGCATATTTATATTGTAAGTTACTTAATCTTACTAATATTATAAACTAGCTTTTGCCCGCGGGCGCGACTTCGTCTGCGTTGACCTTACCCGGATAAAAAAGTATCCTATCAGTTAATCCAGGCCATGGTCTATCTGTATGCCAAATTTCATTAAAATCTGTTCAGTAGTATTTGCGTGACAGAGTAACAAAGATTCAACAAACTTTCGCTTTTATAATATAAGTAGGATAGTAGGATTCGTATGGATTGGACGTTTGTTACTTAATCACGACAGAACGGCTAAACGTTCTACTAGTTCGCATCACCATCACGTATAAATTATCTGTTAGTTAAATTTTTGCAACAATATTTCTATCGGGTGTTTGACGGTAGTATACGTATGGCCGCAACATTGATCAGATAAAACGTTGGCTTCGACAGCGAGAAACACTTGACAAATTTCGACGGGTTAGCCAACGTCCTCGGTAGCTTAGTTGGAAAAACACTAGCCCGGCATGCGATGAGACGTGCGTTCGAGTCCCACCTGAGGCAGTCGTTTTTTTTTAAGTGTTATATTATCATATAAATAGGTAATAGCCTGGAAAAGCAGATAGGTTACGTTTTATCAAAAAAAACGTACGGTTCCCGAGGGATGCAACGTACCTTTCATTATAGATGGCGCTTCTTACCGTCAAATGTCGCTGTTCAGTTAGAAAATATTTTTTGAATGTGTAACACTAGCTGTTGCCCGCGGCTTCATTCGCGTGGTCTTTTAATTATTCTAATTAAGACTAACTATGGTTCTGCACAGACCACGCGACGCGAACGAAGACGCGGGCAACAGCTAGTTATTTATTTTTACATAGGTACCTACTTAAATCATATATATAAAATTCTCGTGTCACAATGTTCGTTCCTGTACTCCTCCGAAACGGCTTGACCGATTCTCATGAAATTTTGTGAGCATATTGAGTAGGTCTGAGAATCGGCCAACATCTATTTTTCATACCCCTAAAGACCACGCAGACGAAGTCGCGGGCAACAGCTAGTGATATAAAGATTGTATTTTATTTTATTGACAAAGAGAGATGTTTTAATATTAAAGGTTTTCTATGATTAATGATTATACAACAGAACCGTGACTGAAAGCCTAAACTGGACCTAGAGATTTATTCCTAGAGGAGCACAAAGAGAAGATTTTTAGAAAATTCGAAAAAAACACCAAAGCCAGTGAAAAGAAAAGGAAGGTAAATGTTTACTACACAAAACACAAACAATAAATACATATTTAGCCTAAAAGACAATCGCTCTCGATAAATCCGTAAAAGTGTTTCCTGGTCGGATGGCTCCGTTTTCCTGCGCGGAACGTCAGTCTAAATTAACGGGCTCAATACAGACCCCTGAGAAACTATTTGCCAACTACATAGATCACTGTGAGATCCCGTTTCCATTCGTTGGACATCTCGATCCGATAAAATATCGTGGAGCCTCAAACAAGATTAGCGTTTAATAGTCGGTGGTCTACTAGATCTGCCAATATCATCAACATTGTCATCATATTTCAGTAATTTATGAACTTGGATCTAATATAGGTACAGAACAGCACGTCAACCTACCACAAAACGTCAATTTTTCTTAATTGATATTGATCTCTACACGTCGGACTTAAAGTTAAAAATCGGTTGATTAACCTTTAACTTTTTGGGTAGGTTACCTGCCGTTGTCTGCTGTGCTTTGGAAATATTCTTGTTTAGAATGTCCGTCTACCTGGTTGAGTAAAAGATTGATTTAGGTAGGGTTTAACAATAGATAGTTATTTTAAAAAATACTGACACCCCCTAGAGTTCATTCTGACTATTCTGAGGCTCTTGTTATAAAATACTAACTTTATCTATGGAACCAACCAATTAAAAAACACGTTCACATTCTAAAATGTCCGGAAAGTAGTTGCTAATTGTATTGATTTGTAAGGTAGAGAAAAATATTTAACTAATAGTAGTGCATCAGATTCAGCCTCTAAAGAAGAGCATGACACTGCTTGCTGTATACAGAAGAAAAAAAGTAGTCCAGAAAATTATTGGTAGTTCCGTCATTGAATGGCAATTGTCAAATGTAAACGGGCTCGTAAGAGTTTCAATTAAACCTAACGTCTAACAATATGCGGTCGTGATACTCGTGATCGTGACGTAACACATAATACAGCTGAATACTACTAATAAGAATATAAAGCCAAACCGCAAACTATGCCCACGTGAAATCCAAGTCCGGCATGGATATTATCAGTATAATATTCGGCCAGTAGAGCAAAAATAGATCTAAGCGGTTTTCCACGAATATATCAATATAAATATCAGTCACACTAGTCAATGGATTTTTAAATCACAGCAAGTTCACTATGTATATGTCGTAGCCAGATCGTAAAATTGATCATTTCATGATGAGACCGATCATATCATAAAATGGTGGTATTTCATGATATAGAACCGAACCCGCTGCCTACATCATAATGTGGTCTGGCCAGATCAATGAATACTCAGCGTTTGACGATATAAACAGCTAAACGCACGACTACTCCATGAAATGGTCAAACATTAGTGATCAATATCGATCATATCGTAAAATCGTTACATTACTCACCGCCAGAGGCGCTAATGTTGCTTTGTTTTTGTGATGAATAATGGCGGCCGGACAATTAATTTATTCTAAAAGTGAATAATAATGTGTAAATTGAAGGTGAAAGTTCAGTGATATATCGTTACGACAACAAGCTAGGCGATTTTTATAAAAGTCAATTAAAAAAACGAACGCAACGTCAAAAAAATCAAGGAGTTCGGGACGTAATTTGAGAGGTTAGTTTGGTTATTTAGTTAATCAAGTCTTTTTATTTATTCGTTTCGTTTCAAAATAATAAGTACTTAAAATTTGTAATTTATCTATCGACCAAGATTACAAATATTAAATAAATTCACGTAACTTGTAAACTTATTTTTATTTTAACGATATGGCCAAACGTTGATTGACATTTCATCGAATGTTGACGTTTAAACGATATAGTCGGTTTTAGTTGGCCATGTCATGAAATACCACCATTTTATGAAATGATCGGTCACATCATGAAGTGGACAATTTTACGATCTGGCTACGACATATATATCTATCGTTATGGTATCTTAACCCGTTAACATCCAAGTGGTCTCATGATACCTACCGCATAACAATGGATTTTCTATTGTGTCTCGTTTACGTATGCTTGATCAGTTAAAAAGATAAAAAAATGGTTTTCATAAAATTATTACAATAAAATTATAAAGTCTAATAAGCTTTCTGAAAATTTGTGAGTTTAGTGTGTGGGAAAACGAAAAGTGATTTGAAAAATAATAAATCTGTGGCCTTGGCACTTGGTCAAGATATACCTACGTACCAAGTACTAATCAGGAAGGCATACAAAACAAATTTTGAAAAGCTCAGATGAGAAATATTGCTTGCTACCACACCATATATTAAATATTTCCTAAACCACTGTCTTCCTTCACATTTAACTCACAAATGTTAAGAAAGCTAATTACATTTTGTTCTCATCAAACATTTATTAAAACCTAAAGTTTTTCCCTAAAGCATAACAAGTTAGGTAATAGCATTTGGCTAACGAAAGAAAAACAAATTAAAATTTCCATTAGGCCCATGTTACCTTCAGGCTTTAATATATAATTTGTATTCGGTTCATGTAAGTTACCTTTATAGAGATGAAATGCCTTACAGGCAAGATCATCCCATGTTTGATTTAACTTATACATGTTCGAGGAACAAAGTTATTACTTTTGCTATGTACAGACAACGGCAGGTCAACCTACCCGAAAAGTTAAAGGTCATTGAATCGATTTATAAATATTTAAAGTCGTTTACGTAGATATCAATATCATTTATTATTGCGAAAATTTGATGTTCTGTGGTAGGTTGACAAGCTGTTGCCTGTACGTAGTACACTTTACTTTCTGCTCAACCTAATTATTAAACCTTATAGATTTTTGTACTGTCTGATTTGTTTTATTTAACTATTAGGCATAATAAAACTTCTGTATGAAACAGCTGTTTTTTTTTTTCGATTTTGCTATTGGTCCCAAGTTCCCTACACCCCCAACACTAATACTCCAGTAGTGTCTCCTTATGTTCTACTGAACGACGATGGTTTAATAATTTCAAGTTTAGTTTACTAACTAAACTTGAAATTATTAAACCATCGTCGACATAAACAATGTCTGTCTGCTCCTGCTTCCAGACACCAAAACCTTTACATTTAGTCGTCAGGGTAAACACGAATAGCTATTTATGTTAAGGAGGCCCTTTGAAGGAATTACCCCTCCCATTTGCACCTCTGATATTTAAGACGCGTCACAATAGGAGACGGAGCTCATGTAAAGGCATTTTCCGACTCAGTGAGCTGTGCGCCTGCTGCTGACAGGGCTGTTAACTTTTAGAAACCTCTTGTTTGTTTTGGGCTTCGAAAATAATGATTAGCTAACTTCCTTTTATAGGAAGATGCTTAAATACAGCAACTTTCTCGATGGGTTCTCGAGATCACGCATAAAAATACTTTACTTTAATAGCAGATCAGCTGTTTTAATATGGGACAATTCATTAAACTTTTGTATTTTAGCAGTAGGATATCTACTCTAACAGCAATAAAAGGTTAATTAATGACATAAATAGGATATTGTTATTAATAAAAAAAAAACAATTATTTCCACAATCACACCAATTATCTAACCCTAGATTGGAAATTGCCGTTCGTATGTGTTGTAACAAAAAAAAATCTCGTCTCACCATTGGCGTAGAATTTCGACTTAAATTCGCTATCTGTATCTTCGTGTGCGATACTCCTTATTTCTCCTCTAATAAAATAATTGGGAGAGGCCTATGTCCAGCAGTGAACTGACATGGGCTGATTATGATGATGAAGAAATTATATTTTTCATTGCAAATTCGACATCTACTTTTATCTGTATTCATATATTAATTTATTTATTATGTTCTTTCGAATTAAGAAACACTATTACGTCAGTAACTCGTAGTAAAATGAGATCATAAAATAAGTAATATGTCAGCCCTGCCTATAATTCTAGTCGAGTGATGCGGCAATGGCACCTATACGTTTCTTGGGAGTCTCGAAAATTCTAAACACCACCTAGTCTAGAGTACATTAAAAATTTAAAGGAAAATTAGAAAATTAATAGCAACTTTGTGAGAAGAATGTGTTTGTCAACGATGTGACTATGTAAGCTTAGCTATATATACCGAAAGGCGAAAACCCAATGGCATGATTTAAGATATTCCCTGCAACACTGCAGTGCAGAGAGTTCAAAATCTCTCCAACGGACCCCGAGCTCTTGGGAAGCACAGAATCGGTCGAAAAAACCCGGAACCACCGATAGGCCGATACATAATTAAACAGAAAATCAAAGAAACAACGAATAGTTTACACAAGGAAAAATTACTTAACACAAACAAATACAAAATACTAATAATGGTGATACACAGCACACTGTGCAACTCAGACGAAGAAAAGCAATCAATTCACCGATTGAATATCGGATTATTGAAATCTTAAGTCGTTTAGGTATTTCGGCGATTACACCTTAACTTAATTGATACACATTGATACAACATTACTTTGCTTATAGAATAGATATATTAGATAGTAAACCCTGGCTTCCGATTTTAATTGTGACATCAAATCAATGGATTATATCTCTATAATGTACATTTAAACGACGTGATTAAGTGAAAAAGTAAAAACCTTGTACCGATGAATAAGCATTTGTTTTTTTTTTAAATAAAAACAACGTCGTACATCGTACGACACTTCATCATCATTTCATCCATCCGTAGGACGTCCACTTCTGAACATAGAGTTGTAAAGTGTCCGTCACGTTATAAATGTCTGCTGACCAATATGAACGAGCAAATTGGACATTTTCTCAATGTGACCGGACATTTTGGACATTTATTGTCACTAATGTCACATTCAATTCTATTGACCAACTATGAAAAAAATCATTTGGTCACAAATAAGTCTATTATTATAAGAGAGACAGGCTTTAGTAATGATGATCTATAACAAAATGAAATTTCTAAAATCTTTCTACACGAACAAGCTAAAAAGTGTCGTATCGTTACGCGCGAGTTTTTTTTGAGTTCGATCCAGATCCAATTGCATGTTTTATTGTATGTTTTTATTGTCAAATACGTAACATTTAAGACTTACTTTAGTAGAATTCTTCTTTTTTAAAATTTATACTAAAAAATATATGTGACCACCGTGACAATAAATGTCCAATGTGACCAAGCATTTATCATAAATGACGGACGCTTATAGCATATGACCGTCAATTTACAACTCTAGCTGAACGTAGGCCTCACCTGTATGACGTGCATTAAATTCTTTAGCGTAAATTAATTAATCTTTTATACAATTATAATACGTCTCATTTTCATATTGATTATCAGAAGCCTATAAATTTTGACACATTGTGGCCAAGGACATAATTTAGCCTCCATAATAAAAGCTCTGCTTAGTTTAGGCCTAAATAATTATAATTCATAATTGTAGGAAGAATTTATATTTTTTAACGCCATTTTAAGGATTTACAAATAATGCACATATTTGCAGCAGGATTTTCTAAAACAATTGCTTGGAAAATTTTGCTATTTCTCAAGCATAATACGAGTAAAAATTCCATTTTGCAGCAATATAATTTTTTCGAACTACCTACTGCTGAACTTGTCGAGTCCGACAAATTCATTAATGGGAATGTCGGCTTTTATAATTTTGAAGTTTCGCGTTTTAGGTGCTAGTTTCAAATTAAAATTTTCGGTTTCTCTCATTTTAGTTCCGACTGTTCAAACTTTATTATCATTTAAAATGTACAAAAGAACTAGACAATGTTAATAAAATCGTATGCATTATTTTTATAACCTTTGGTCTTTTGTCTCCGTGTGTGGTATGGTAACGCTTACTAGCTCTGAATCACATAATACTCATTTATTCCCTCCCTCTTCCGGGCACTTACACGTCTCAGCCAGGCCCCAAGCAGATTGACGAGTGTAGATGTTGTGAATTCTTACTCCGAAAACATGTGCACCCACAAAGATAGAATTATCTTTACGATTTCAGAGTGCACTTTCATCCATAGAAATCTGTATTGTTTGACTGTTTCTTCCGCTTGCTCTTTCTTTTTCAAAAAGAAGGGGGTTCTCAATTCGACGGAATCTTTTTTTATATTTTTTTTTTGCTTTTAGTCCTTAGAGACCTTAATTAATGGTCTGTAAATAATTTTAAATATCAGTTTCACTAATCAAATCCCCTGGGTTTTGGTATGCCATTTGGAAATCTTATCAATAATTGCTACAAATCAAATGCATAGACGTTATCATTCATACTCCTCCTTACAAACAACAACTGGAGATACCAAAGTCTTCGTCGAGTGTTTCATTATACGAGTATACAGTGGTGGTCATATAATTAAGAACGCTGATATAAAGGGAAGATTTTTTCAAACTAAGACGCAAAACTTATTGTATGCATTTTTTATTTATTTCTCTCGGTATCGTAAAACTTTTCCATAATACCACTTTATTCATCGATACACATGATTAGCTTAAAATAAATAGACAAACTTTTTACACTACTCTTAAACATAATATTACTATTTACTGGCTGGTCACGTAATAAGGAAGGCTAAATAGTTTATATACCTTTATTCAAATTTAAACAGAGAACATTCAGTCAATTTGTTACTGTTTGTATAATTTTGGCGCCATGTAGTGCTGTAAAAGATTAAAAGTGATTGCTTCCTATGAAAAAACAATGGGAAAAAATAAAAGTTGTGATAAATCTACAAGGGAAGTAATAATAAAATTTCGCCGGAAGAATTGGTCTTATAAAAAGATAGCCAACCATCTGCAATGTTCAAAAACGATGGTTTTCTACGCTGTTAAGCATTTTGCTACGTATCAAACTATTTCGAATGTTCCACGTGTACCTAAACAGAGAAAAACAACTCCTCGAGATGACCGAAACATCCTTCGTATGGCAAAACAAAATCCTTTTAAAGGGTCTAATGAGCTGTGAAAAGAATATTTTGGTGAAAACAACCCTTCAGCAATCTCAGCACGCACTATTCTAAGACGTTTGGTGGAAGAAAAGTTGCACGGTAGGATAGCAAGAAAGGTACCCATGTTGATAATTTGCCACAGGCAAGCCCGGCTTGCATTCGCGAGAAAGTATGAAAACTGGACTGTGCGACAGTGGAAAAATGAACTTTTTTCTGACGAGACGAAAATTAACAGAGTATGTTCTGATGGAAAACGATATGTACGACGTCCCCCGAATACAGCATTCGACCCTAAGTTTACGAAAGTTACATTAAAGCAATGTGTGCAATGGTGGAAATGTGAAAATTTGGGGATGCTTTTCTGGACATGGTGTTGGACCTGTAAAGTTGATAGAAGGTAACTTGGATCAGTTCCAAAACAAATATATACAGGAAGAAACAATGTTACCTTATGCTGAAGACTTTCTACCTGTTATTTGGACATTCCAGCATGACAGTGATCCAAAGCACACTGCACGCACCGTAAAGGAATTTCTTACAGCGCAATCAGTTTCTGTCTTAGACTGGCCAGCGAACAGCCCAAATCTAAACCCAATAGAGAATCTGTGGTTCGAAGTACAGAAAAAGGTTTCAAATATACAGTGTGGGAATTTAAGAGAGTTGTACGACGTTTTTTTTAGAAGAATGGAACTCTATTTCTCTTGCGAAATGTCAAAAATTAATAGAGTCAATGCCTCGCCGGTGTAAAGCAGTAATTAAAAGCCGTGGATATGCTATTAATTATTAATTTTAGTTAAAACGTATTAAATTGCTTTTTAAATTTTCCGCGCTATTGTGATTTTTTAAATGTAAGTGTTATACAAAACAATTACCGAGCAGTTTAATAAATCGTTCTTAATTATTTTTCCAGCTTCAGTATTATTTGAATGTGTTACTCTGGTAAAATAAATAAAATGTGAAAAAAAATAGTTAGCGATTTAATTATTTATTCCTAAGCCACGTTGCTCTATTAATGTGTCTATTTTATAACATAACTAGACCTCAGAAGGTACACATCTCTGTGTATGACATGATTTAAATAAAAAAACTTCTAGAACTTCAAATCGTTCTTAATTATATGACCACAACTGTATATAGATCTTTTTTTTCATTCGTTATATATATTGATTCTCATCTCATAGATGATCATCATCATCATCATCTCTCATCTATTAAAGTATGTATATTTTCGGATTATAATAGTCAAGATAAACTTGACTATTATAATCCGCAGCCAAATCCTGTAAATGTCTCTAAACTTAAAAGATTTAACGAGCAACGAAGTTAGACATTTCAGTAATTGAAAAGGCAAGGACGGTCCCAAGTTTTCGAAAGAAATGAATCTTTAAAGGCGTGTTAATAATAAAATATATTATATATACTTACAACAATAGAGGCCTGTAGAACTTTCGTGCTTCGGAAACGTCATAAACAACTTGTTCCAAGTTTCAGACGATATAAGCTTGGACGTTTCTAGAGCAGAGATGTTGAATTTATATCTTCGGCATCAGAAATATACTTGCTAGTGTTTTAACTTGCATCTGATTTGTGATTTTTTTATTCCACACAACTATTTCTAGTTGCCAGTCAGAGATCAACAATAATGAGTTACAATAATAAAGATAACCACTCATTGTAGCATTAGGTTAATATTATTTGTAAGAATACTTACACTACTACATTAAATTGTAGAAAGCGTTCGTTCAATATAATTACAAATCGTGGGAGCTTGTTGATCTTTTACTTTTAGGATTTTCTACTGCTAACAGAAACGCCTTTTCTTATTCTAATATTTGAAATACTTTCAAAAGAACTTTGAAATTGGAAAATCACAGAACAGAGAAAAGGAATTCAACTTAATGATCCTAATCTCGTTTAGAGAACAATCGCTGAAATTCATTCAGTGAGTCCTTTATAATATCCGCTGTCACTCATTGAACGAGCTCCAGATTATTTTCAAAAGAATGTTAAGGCCATTAGAAAGTTGTACTAGTTTAATTTGTACGGCAAAATTAAATTTTTAAGCACCATAGTCATTCATTTTATTAGATTTTCGTTATTGAACTGAATTCTCTGTCTACATGAAAAGTCGTGTCCAATAAATGTTGAAGATTAGAGTTATTACTTTGGGTATCATTCAATATCACAAAAAAAAAGGTGATGAGAATCCGTAGGTCGTGAATTCGAATACTTTCGTTTGGTATCTCTGGATCTTTCGGAATTTGTGTACGGATATTTTGACCACTTGCTCAGCGGTAAGGCGTCTTGGAATAACGTGCACATTTAGATAAGGCCCGTGTAGTCGCCAAATGCAAACAAGTATGTGGTTTCAAAAGCCTACTACTTAAGCCCCGTTTGTCAGAAAAATATATTAAAAGTATGCTAAGAATTGTCAAAGCTTACACAACATTCTGACCATAGCATTTGTTTCTAGAACTTATACTTCAGGAGAAAAAAAATATTGAAATCATTGAAAAAACAGGCAAAAAAGATGCAAATTTTCCTTCTTCTTTTAAACCGCTTGACCGATTTAATTATTTTATACGTCGATTGATAGACCAACATAACAGCTACAAACTGAGCATAGGATTTTTTATTGGAACAATGGCGTCTATGCGAAAAATATTATTTTCCTCAATTTTCGCAACCTAAAGACGCAGCGACTGTCGTAACAGCCGCGTTTCATTGCGCGCTGGTATGAACCGTATTTAATGAGTTTTCGTGCTATATTCGTACTAACATTAGTCAAGTCGCTAATTTAGGGGCACTACTCGCCTTAAGTAGACATGGTCTAAAACCGTCTGGTAGATAGGGGTCTAACGGTTCACAGACGGTCTTACAGAGGTCTGATGATGGCAGCTCTCCAAATGTAATAACTAGACTTTCCGCATTTAATAAGAGAAGAGTGATATTACTAAAAGCTAATCTACCTCCAGCGTTGCCAACTTCTCATAATGTTTTCCCCCTAAGCACACGTCAAATACCCCTAAAATCGCCAAATTCCATTGAAAACCCCCTGAAAAACCTGTCGATACAATAAATACGAGTCCAAACAATCCGGGAAAACGTGTTTGAAATTGTCGTAGTGGTTATTGGACTGCTTTATATTTTTTAAACTCAATCGCACGCAATCGACCAACAACGCGGCAAACAGACATGGTATTAGGACTTAGGTTAGGAGATGCCATGTCAGCCAACCGGGTAACGACGTGCGTGGGGTGGATTTCTGGGTCTGTAGTCTGTCTCTATCACATGCTGCGGCGCTGACGGTCTGCAGCTGTGTTGCCGTTATTTTTTTAAATGGTAATTTATTTAATTTTAACTTTAATAACTTTTTATTCAGATTTTTCAATAATAATGCCCCTAAAAATATGGGGCCCCCAAAAAAATCCCAATCCACATGATCTCCCCCTAAATCTAGGGGGAAAACCCCTAAGTTGGGAACCCTGTCTACCTCCCTCTTTGTTCCCTCATAAATATTGATGGTATCATTGTTCACTTGGTGACAATTCAGCCGACAGACAAAAGTTACGTTTGCCAATACTGAAATATTGACCCATTTACAACATACGAGTGCGTATACGACCTAAGATATGATTTATATTTTCAATATTTGCATTGCATAATATTTTAACAGAATGCAATTCTCCGAAACCGCATTGGTGTGATGCACTAGTATTTGGATAATAATATCAAAACCATCGCCGAACGCCGATTCTAGGTCGCTATTGACCTTTGTTACGTCACTAGTTCAAAGAAAATTGGAACTATACTTTTTGTGCAACTGCAAAAGTAGCGTAACGTTTTCTTTTAGTGTTGTTTTTTCTCTTAATTGTTATCTGTGTTGTGTGTGACCTCATTTAACTAGATGGGTTTTGTAGTGCGGGGATATTTTTTTTCTGTACACTGATTGGAACTCTAAGGAACTTGTATATTTTATAAAAAAAATCTTTTGGTATTCAATTTTTTTTATGAATAAGGTCTGTACTATGTACTATATGTATGTACTATAATGACCTTATTCATAAAAAAAATTGAATACCAAAAGAAATTTATTCAGGCAAACAAAGACTATATTTGAATAATTAGGTACGGGTGTATTCGAATCTCAACCCAACAATGGAGGCTTGTTCTCTCTTCCTCCCTTGAATCACCCCAATCAAAAAATAGAATATCAAATATCGAAATAATCCTTTATACTTAAACAAACTAATGCAGCATTCCCGATTTTCTGTAAAATCAGGAAAGCAATCCGAAGAGTAAACACAACGAAGAAACGCAAACGGAGAGACTTTTCTATCTGGAGTGGCAAGACACAATAATTCACAATTTCAGCGCCATCGCTCTCCGACATGTTCGGAATAAGATTATAGAGAGAAATATATTCTATATCTTTATTTATTATATTTTTACTTTCACTTACGCAGATAACTTTTTTGAGTTAAGTCTCTTAGAATTGTTTAATTCGATTCACAGTTTATTCAATTTAACGAAGTGGCGCGGCCATTTGAAAGGGTGCGATTTCGTCCAGGTTCGATTCCTGGCCCCTAATACAGAACCATTAGACAGCAAATGGCCCATGTCAAGTGACCCAAGTGTGAAGTTTACCGGTTGTCAATTCGTCATTGATGGTTTGACGTGTGGGGCCGGCCGTGAAGAATACACTTCCCCACCGCCAACAGAAGGCGTGTCGTAAGAGACGACTAATTCCTGTATCACGAGACGGGCAGCAGCGTCTGCGTGCGAAAAACTGCGCTCGCCAACCCGCCTGCCAAGCGTGACGAGTATTGGCAATATCCCCTCCGATGAAAGTCATTGGGGGAGGCCTGTGTTCAGCAGTGGACGTCCATGGCTGCAATTATTATCGAAGGTTTCAATTCAACAAAGATTAAGCAATTCAGAAACGTTTTTTTCTAATTTTGTCCGGGTCTTGTTGTGCTGGCCTGGTTGACGCTAATGGCAAAATTCATTTATTTATTGTTAAGGCACACCAACAGCACATACATTTAAAAAATAACAATACAAGTTTACAGCAGATTGGTTCATTCATAGCCTGGTACCTCGTAAACACAAGGATGTAAATTCCTTATTTCCAAACTCCTATGACAATCGGTATGTTGTATTACGCATATTTTTAATTGTAACACTTATTGTGACGTATATTAATTTCCTTTCACTAAACTGGAAACGGCAGCAGACCAAAGTAATGGACTGAGTCCAAAAATGTGTGTAAATGCGCTAAAGTGACAGTGGGCCGGCCACTTTTGTCGCAGAACCGATGAAAGGTAGAGTAAACGGGTTCTCGAATGGAGACCGCGCCTTGGCAAATGTAGTGTAGTGCCCCCCAGCTCCATGGACCGACGACCTACGATGAAGATTAGTGGCTGGATTAAAAACGCAGGAGATCGTGTTCTTGGGCGCTCTTCGGGGGAGGCTTACGTCCAGCAGTGAACTGCAATAGGCTGACATGATGAAACTGGAAATGCCATGGAAACTGGACGGATCAAAGTGGAAATGGTGCCAACTGAGCTAGTTAGAGCAGTCGCCTGGATAATGAAAGTGGGTTTAGTTTCTATCTAAGTAAAGTACCATCTTCTATTATTATTAGCATTGTGAAATATAAAAATAACATTCAAAATTAACCTCCGTTTAATGCCAATTTTCCTGACCTGTATTAGTCGTGGGATAACAAAACTTTGTGAGTAATCCGCTTACTTGCCTTGATCGGCTTATTTAAACAAGATTATCGCATAATTTAAATGCTTGAAAGAGAAACAAAGGTGTTACATATTCAGGTAACATCAGTACATAATTTACAAATATATGCAAAGTACCTAAGTGAAAACTTTAAGATTGGTTTAGGTCCACGACAGACAAGATAGTATCATCAATCATATAAGAATTCAGGAAATGGGTCAACTTAAATAGAAACATATATTAGAATAAAGCCGTGTCTCTTCAAGAAATTTGACGACCGAAATATATGGCACCCAACATTATGACGGTCTGGCGATTTCTAAGACCTATTCTTTCTATTAATATCATACAATAAACAAATGAATCCCGTCAAGAAGCGGCTTCGTATTTCGATCGCGTTTAGGTCTTCATTAATGCAGGTTTTAAGCTAAAGGGGCACGCGGGAAAAGTACCATTGTCCGAGGGTTCACGCTGCAGTCAGGCTCTTAGCTTTCCAATTTTTGAAACCTTAAATAGGTGTAAAGGTTGAGCACTTATAGGTATGAGATTAAACCCCGACTAATACCATATCATCTGGAGGGTTGTGTTGAGCATTTTACATTCAAGAAAATCATCTTCATTACTCTTTTATTAAGTTCTTTTACTTTCATATAGATCGACTTGTACTACAATGTCCCTCCCTTACCTTACTTGGAAGAGCGGCTGTAACTCAAGACATTCGAATACACGAGTTTCTGCATAAGTATAAGGATTTTAAATACTGTCTTATCAGTCCTACTACTGCAATAGTGAATATAGGAGACACAACTATACCAAGTCAACATACACATAAATCCGCCTGGGGCGATTTATCAATTACGGAGCTGAATGGTAGTTAACCAATAAGTGATGCAGCAAATATAAGTGTGTTAAATATTTGATTCAATCTGGATGTGTGTATCTTTGTTTGCAGTATGATAGCCTTGCTACATGTCGCATCGGAGGAAATATGATCATAACTATAAAAATACGTCATTTCAAATACTGATCAGGAAATACTACTAGCAGTAGTATTACTTTAGAGAGACAATATTTGCTTCAAATGAAACATATCGAACACGGACGGGATACGTGACATGTTTGTGGAACTTCGAGGATGCAGTCGACGTGATTGCGATGTACAGCAAAATGCGAGGTCACGGTCGTGTCGTCGTGTCCTCCGATGCCCTAAATTCAAACAGGGTAGGAGTCCATACTCTATAGAGCCAAAGGCTGCGAATCACTCAAATAGTTTTGGTATCTTTGGGTCTTCTAGAAATAAATCTGATGCTATCCATCCATCATGTGACGATTCAATTCGATTGTCGAGAATACCTATAGATATTTGCGCTGAAATAAAAAAGGTGACCTCCGTTTTAACAGTTGAACCGTGAACCCCAAATGAGCAATAAAAAGTGACTGTGTTTTTGATTGTCTAAGGTAGAAGAAAACTGCTAAATGGGTCTATAACTTATTGCTATGTTTCGTAAGCACATTAGGTCTTAAAAGAAGAGGTCTAGAAGTCCTTCCCAAGTTATTTTCACGAATCATTTGAGGCAAATTGCGAATATTGCGATGCCAATCAGTGCGACAATGATTACATATGTTGTTAACTAATGATAAGTTCTTGAAAAATCTTCTGAAGAGGATTTTCTGTACTTCTTCTGCCTTTTTAGATCGAAATTTACTGTTTTAGGCGACAAAGATCCAAAATATATAATTTTACGCTATAATATTGTCGTACTTAATGTTAAATGTACCTAACCGTTAACTTCTACCAGTTAAATTTGCAAACTCAGAGGTTCATAGCCAGCCAGCGCCATATTTATCCTTTGCTTCTGTTAACCTACTTGATAGCTTTGTTGAGGTTTAAAAGGTGTTAGTCAAACTATCATTTTGAAAAGAAATACACTTAAACTTCTTCATAATAACAAACGCGTAGCAAGTCGAGCGCGTCGCTAGTTCTTACATAAAGTTGGTTTCAACAATATGCGCATAGCAAAGCCGACTTAAGCAGTTCTAGAAGACTATAAATTGAAATACTGAAGTTGGGAACTCCGATGAGCGTTTGAAACGACTTATTTTGTTTCAGTGAAGGCGATTAGTTTGTAGTTGTTGCCAATTAACGAATGGTTATTAAAAACGATAAGCTATAAACTTTTCTACGGTACGAATCAAAACATACGTACAGAGGGCTTAGTGTGAGTGCCAGTGCCACAAAACAATCGCTTTGCATACATCGATCGAATAGTAAACGTTAATTTGTATTACATTTTGATCGATTAATGCAAAGCGATTGTTTATAGGCTTGTATTTAATAGGTTTTACTCGGTGGTTTTTGATGACAGCTTAAACGCGAGACTGTAATTGCATAAGGCATACGTGGTGGCACCCAGCCCGCCTGGTGTTAACCTTTTTTAGGATTCCGAAACTAAAGGGACCCTAATACCTACTATGTCTGTCCGTTTGTCACAGGGCTGTATGTTTTAAACCGTAATAGACACTTAAAATTTTCACACTTGGAAAAGGTCTTCGATACCAACAACGTACAGAAGCAAACGTGCAATATCTCTCACCTTTTCTGTGACTGCTAACCCGGCATACTCCTCAGCGGAGAGGCAGTCTCCTTTCAACCAGCTGGCCAGGCGACCTAGCTCGCCTAGCATACCCGACGGAGTCAAAGAACTAAGTGCCATTGTTCAACTACCCGACTATAACGAACTTTAAACTCATTTGCGTAGGAGAACAAAATCTCAACTGCCACGAGGGTTCAAGACTCAAGTTTAATCACAGAACCGCTAACTTAATAACAAAGTCGACAAGACATAATATTATTAATGCAATGAACCGAAATAATGTTATCAACACTCACAACTTCAGTAATCTTTGTTTACGCAACTGCGAAATCACCCAAGTTTTTGGGAGACGCTATAAGACAATAAAGTGACCAATAGAAACTTTTCCAATTACAACCTCATTAGAGAAGTTGTCAAAAGAAGAGAGTATTCGCGCGCTAATTCGATAGCGGGAGTCACGACGTTACTCCACGATGCCGCAGAAGCGACTGACAATAATCTCGGATTCTTTCTCGACTCCGCCATCGAAATGTTTCGCATTTTGAACCTGGAACTGCTGCATTGAACGATGTTACGCTTTATTGTCTTCAATTACGCCCCATTTTCAAATGCCAAGGGGCAGGAGTCTGGTCACAGAGCATGCGCGCAGAAATGAGACAGACAGTTCCGATTTACCGCAGGTCAAAGGGCGACAGCTGATTTGACCATCGTTCGCCTTCTTGATATCAAAGACACACGTGTTACGGTACAAATATCTATGCGTGACGTGACGCCCCCGACAAACCTTACGACGTGCAATAAATCTAAAAGAACTCATAGAAAAAAATATTTGACCCATTTTAGTTTACTGATTAATGCACGAACACTCATTTGTTTTCTACCACCTAGGAAAAGGCAAACTGATTTAATTCGCGACATTTTGTGATTGTGTTAAATAACTTTTATCCTTCCTTCATCTCACTATTGTTTACAAACTTCAGTCGGTCAACGGCAGTTATTGCCATATTTACCATGGAGCAATAGCGCTTTCAAGTTTTCAACGCCAGATAGTCCTAGTAGTGGTCCCGTATGGTAACACCAGTCCACATTGCCGACACTCATTCAACCCATTTGGTGTGCGATTGCACGCACCTTAAGTCGCGAGAGGTGGACACCCTTCCCATGGTAGCTTACTTAAGAGGATTGCAGGTGCACGCTCATAGTGTCTCCAAGGGAGTTTCCAGTTAAAAAAGATAGATTTCACACCTTAACTTGGTTGTCTGTCGTCTTCCAGGTCTGGTAGATCAACTGAAGGGTCACGCTTAAGGCAGGCCAGGCTCTCTGGATGCACGAACATACCTACAGCCGAGTTGTATTCTGCTGGTATAAATGAATGTGGCGTGACAAATTAAAGTCGAAGAGCGGTTGAACGACATGATTGACATGACGATAACACAAACTCATTGACACAGTTAATCCAACAGACCTACGCAATTTATCAATATGAATTTAAAAAATGTTGTTATCTACAAGTTTACTAATAAGGTGAAACTACATTCAATTGTTACATGAGCATGTAAAACTCAATTAGTTTTAAGTTATTATGATAGAGAGAAAATTCTGAATAAAGGCTTTTATTAATATAAGTATTAAATGATATATACCCCAGTCAGACTGTGATCTGAATAATTGAGCTTTCAACTTCCTCTCCGACCCTATATTAGTCACTGTGACAATTTTTTTTTATTGTGCCTAGGTTTTCAGGATGTTATCTTTACTGATAACAAATAACACTAGATATCATTGAAAATTACTGCAGTCTGGTCTAGTGATTCATAACCCGGACAACAGAACCAGCCGTTGCAGGTTCAAATCCCATTCAAATATTTATAAAAGTAATAAACATAGGTTTTATACCGTAGTCATAGTTTTCTTACATTCTATTTAGATTCCAGAATTCTGATTCTATTTGGGGCTAAATAATTTATGTCAGAAATGCATCATGTTTATAATTTATAACATACAAAAATTAAGTTGAATAACTGATTGACACTAGTACCTACTTATTTATATTAAAAAAATTGATAAGGATACTAATGACTATTATAACATCAGGCACATGGCTATTGACTGTAAGAACTCAGTTAATACCTACAATATTTTAGGTATAGCCAGTGTCAACTAGGCATGAGCAGGGGCGTGCATTGGTTTCAGATGGGGGTAGGCTGTGAGTAAAAATTTAGTAAGTTTGCATGAAACAGTAGGCGATCTCGCCGCAGCCTAACATTAGTTAAATTGCACAGAAACGATCTAAGTTGCGCGCTTTAGTAAGGAATAAGTACAGGTAGACGACAAAATGGTTACAGAATATTTATTGTTTATTGTTGAATACGTAATTAATAATTATGGTTAGCTGTCGGTTTTTATGAAGGTAGGCTCTGCATAATAGCCTATATGGAATGCACGCCCCTGGGCATGAGTGACTAGTAGTCAATGGCCACTAAAACAGATAGCTGATATTTCTCCATAAAGGACAGCCTAGTGGCTGTTTCTTTGGGTAGTGTGGCTCGTAACTTGTTAACTTAAACGATAGACACCTGGTGCTACCATATTAGGTGCAGCATTTGGGTAGTGTGGCTGGTAACTTGTTAACTTAAACACTAGACACCTGGTGCTACCATATTATGTGCAGCATGCAGCAATATCTATCTAGATCTCAATTAAGCCACCTGTCACAACACTACAGACATTGTAAGCTGTGTCCTGTTAGTCAAAATTACTGTTACATTAATTTATAAAATGATAATGAGTTGTGCATTGCCTCTATCACAGTGTGACAAAGATTTGTTTATAACAGAAACAATTCACAAAACAAAGCTTGATAAGACTCTCAAAGTGAGATATCAGTGTAATTCCAATGAGTAACAACTGATAACAGCTATGAACCTGTTCAAATATCGCTGTATTCACATTAATTTACTTAAAAATACGCTTACCTTAGGAGTTTTGATGATATCCATTGTAAAATAACTCGTAATCGATAATATAGCCAAATACACTTCACAGTCTTTTACGATGTTTGTAACACAGCTGAAGCCCAAGTCTCAGTTCAGATCACAAAATAGCACTTAAATAAATACGTAAGAAACACATTAATACAGAAAGTAGGTAAAACTGTAAAAAACGAAATCCAAATCACAATCACCAGTACCAAACTTTAAAGAAATTTGGCATTTGATTGACAAGCTAATGACAAGATTGACTGACTGACAGAAGTATGTGGAGAAGAGAATGTTCTTATTCCACATTTTTTGGTACTATCCTTTCTCGCAAGAATAAATAATCTCTGCTATCTTGATAAAGTCTTAACCCTTAATAAAGTCTTAAGGTTTTTACCGCATAGATTTTTTAAAAGTATAAAATTCTGTCTATCGTATATTACTCATTTTAATGTTTGGGACAAAAATAATAGTAGTAATTAATTAAGATAATGAAAAAAAAACAGTTCCAAAACTGGAACAAGATGCATTCAGATCATGAAAAATCTTCCAACTTTGTCACTATGCAATAAGGTTAATGAATAAAATGTAACTATGAATTATATATACCTACCTATCATTTGACTAATTATTAAAGTGGTTATTATTATTACATTTTTGTAGAGATTGCTAATGTTTCGATTGATAAATTTAAGAAATTAAACTATAAAATTCTTTATAACAGTTAAGATTCTTATTTAAACACATATAGCATTTGCACTTCTGAAACATAATTTGTGATTTTGACCGCATCCTTCCAGTTTGCACCTCTGCCGAATTTGCATTTGCATTCTGGATAATGATTGAACCATCCTCGGGAACTTTAAAGAAGCGCTAGATGAAAAAAAAAGAAAAATGAAAAATATTTCTTTCTTTTCATGTAGTGTCTGACAATAATCTGTGGTTGGGACCATCCTTTTAAGCAACTGATGCTTGTGTCAGGAGGCCCCGCTCTTACATATCTAATATAATGCTACATGATGTTATCTTATACAATGCTACATGTAAATAACCGTAATTTATTACACTTTTAACAGAGTCATAAAACTTATCTATTACAAAACCAAAACTAAGACTAATACGAGTAACATTCCTTAAATTATTTATTTTTGGATAACGAGGAGAGAGAAGGTGATTTAATTAAATTTTTGTTTCTATTAAGTGTATGTTTTAATTTGTTTATTTATTCCTTTTTTACTTAATTAGCATATTGTATTACATGTCCCCTTTATAACTGTTTAATTTCTATTGAGTGTATGTTTTAAGTTATTTATTTATTTATTTCTATTATTATGATATTTATTTATTTTTACTTATTTTGCATATTTTATTATTTTACTTTATTTTTGAATGTTTGGTATTTCTTTTTATACTTATATATTTTAATTTTTAACATTTTTATGCAATGTTTTAATTTGTTACCTTTAGTGTTTACGTTGTATGAATTTAGTTGAGTATTAAATTTTAAAATAATGTTAGTGTTTAATAACTGCCTTTTTATACTTAAGGAGAACAGGTGTCCCTTAGTGTGTGTGTTGAATATTGTTTTCTGTTTCTTCGTAGCTAAGACCAATTAACCATTTTTCTATTTTAATTTTGCATTCACGAGTTTTCAAATTGTATATGTCAAGTTTTTTATGAATTGTATTATAAATATAAGCAGATTGCGACAAAAACTGTCGACCAGCGAACTTTGTCCTAGTGCGTCTAGAAATTTCAATGTTAATTTTTCTTCTCCTCTTTGTTGCAAGCGAGGGGTCGAATGAAAGAGATTTATGTAGTCTGACGGCTACCAGCAACATGTATAACTTCCTAACTGACAACAGTTCACATAATTTATAAAGTTCATTTGTAGGAAATCTAAATTTTTTTAAATGCATTATTGTTATTAGACAGCGCTGGCTTCTTTCGACTTCTAGGAACTTAGACTTTGTTGCACCTCCCCATGCGGATAGACAGTAAGCTATAACTGATTGAGCCAGTGTTTTATATATCTGATTTATTAATTTTTTTTGTTGTTACGTGTCTCAGTGTCTTAAATATCCATGTTAGTTTTCTGATTCTGTTACAAGTGTACCTATTCTATCTGTGGGTGCCAGGACAAACGTTGGTCAAGAATGACTCCTAGATATTTGGTAGATGTAACCCTCTTAAGAACAGGACATGAACATTGACTAGTATCTAGTTTGTCACATTTATGAATTTTAAGTTTTAGGTCCGTACTTGGCTCGGTTTTTTTATTAATACTAAAGGGTATGTAATTAGATTTAAGTGCGTTTAAGGTAAGCAAATTTTGTTTAAGCCAGTTTGAGACCTTTTCAAGACCTGTTTCTGCAATTTTAAAAACCGAATTCCACGATGTGCCAGTAAAAACTATTGCGGTGTCATCGGCGTATGAAAAAACTCTCCCTCCTTCAATATTTAGGTTAGTCAGGTCATTTAGATATACTACTAAAAGAGAGGATCCTAGCACACTGCCTTGGGGAACACCGAATGAAACGCTAGAGTTTTCACTGATTAGGGAGCCTATTTTTACAGATTGAGTTCGGTTATTTAGATAGTCTTTTAATAATTTCAAAGGTATTCCTCTTAAGCCAATAGTTTCCAGTTTTTGCTCGAAGATGGGCAAAGAGACGGTGTCAAATGCCTTTTTTAGATCTAGAAAGACTGTTAAACAATTATTCTTCTGATTTAAATGTTCAGTTAGTAACGTTGTTAGAGCTAAAACCGCATCTTCAGTGGATTTCCCTCGTTAAAAGCCGAATTGTGAGTTGGACAGAATGTTAAACTTATATAAATAATTGGTTAGTCTTGTGTTTATTAATTTTTCAATAATTTTGGATATAGCTGGTAATACTGAGATAGGCCTGTAGTTATTGACGTCGTCTCTCCTCCAACCTTGTGCACTGGAGTAATAATAGATTTTTTTAGAAGATGGGGGAAAATGCCCTTTGCAAAACATATATTGGCAAGGTGGCAGATTATTGGAATAACAACCGGTCCTGCGGCTTTAAGAAATTTTGTTGGTATGCTATCCCACCCAGGGGCGCTTTCTGTTTTAAGGCTATTAAGTATAAGGCCTTTAAAATAAAAGGAGTTATAATCATGTGCAATATTTTTATCATCAGTAAATCATCGCTACAGATATTGTCTTCTCAAATTACTACCATGTTGCCTGTAATAAAATAATGTAATTATTAAATACATATGTAATAATTAGTGCATGATGTGCAAAATTTGACCAAATAAGTTTTAGTATGCTAGTGCATAGTGTTTCAAATTTGAACAGCAATTTTATTCGTTATTGCATACAGTGCTAAATATGGCACAAACTTAAACTGTTCATATAAACATAACTGATTAAACAATACTTACGTTTTAACTCATAGAAATACTCTGGATCCATTGTTTTTTTTTAGAAATATTACTGTCTATGCCTAAGATTTTATGACAATTTCCCGAAATGTTGGGAAAAACTAGCAAAAACTCATGCACACAGAAAATTGCCACTTCAACTACTTCACCGCCCGATTTTAACTATTGACAAACCTAAAGAAGATAACTAAAAATAAACCAAATCTAAAAATGGCACATATTTTCTTAAAAAGAAAACATGTGTGTTCCAGTCTATCGATAGTATCGATAGAATCTATAGACTATCGATTTTATCGTTTTTCCTTCAACTATCCATAGGCTATCGATAGACAATCGATATTGACCTATCAAGCAGCAACACTATGGGGTAGCTCGCATAATCCAGGTCTAGTCAGGACCAAATTCGATTACATTAATCATTTAAAAAAATATATAATAAAAAAAAACCCTAGCTGAACTATGACGCATGTACTGACAACACACACATTTATTGGATATAAAGAAAATCACTCAATTATTTACTCTCATGGAATAGAAGCGCCAACGACAAAACACTTGCGATCACTCAAGGGCGCACCGATTACGTCACTCAATCCTTATCGCCGCGTGGTCGCTCATGTCAACAAAAAACTGTCGTTGCGTTCGTTACTTATAACGTACATCTGGCAAGTGATGTTTATAATTAAGTGTTAGAGTTTAGCTGTTAATTCGTAAAAGATTTGTTGAAATCGGTTCTTTCTTGGTAATGATACTTAATTGTAAATATGAGCTACGCAAAAGTTTTATGAAAGTCTGATTTAAAAAAATTGTATATAAAAAACTAACGCTGTAACCTATTTATTTTATTCTTTGCATTAGTTAAAAAGTTCAATCTTATTTCGAATAAAATATAAAAACCACACTTACCTCTAGAAATTAATGTTTTATCTTGGAATTTGCGATTTTAGGGAGTTTTTTTTTTAAGTAAATTTTTAGGGGTGAATCTAAAAAATCATAAAATTTTTACTTGTTTAAATAAACTTAAAATATTACTTGCACTCGTATGATATGTTTATAATCTAGCTGTTTTGTAGAAATCATTTAAAAATATTGAATGATTGCAGCAAAACATGTAATTGTACTAAGGTATCAAAATTTTCGAGAAAAACGCTGGGTCATTACTTTTAAGGTCTTATGTTATGTATTCTAAATTTATGAAGAATACAATTAATATTTACTTGAAAGTACAAAAAAGTATCTTTCCAAACATGTCTCACTCTTAACTGTACATCTATTACAAAAAGAGGTATAAATTAAACTATGTGGTCGTAAATTTCACCGGACGGCAAGTTCAGACGGCTGAATTTGTATTTTTTTGTCTCTGTCTCCAAACATCGTACTGTAGATTGTTTTATATCAACAGATGCGTTGTGTAAGCCACTTGTAAATTAAAGTGAAAGAATAAAAATGTTTTGTAAGTTAGAACAGAATAAAGCTAGTTTTTAACACAACTCCGCGCGGGCGGTCGAAATAGTTTTTTGTGCGATTGTGAACTCTATGGCATGGCATCGCGATAAAAAAGTTACTATAGTCACTTTTTCAATTTAATATGTGTTAGGTCACAAAGAACATTCATGTTTGGATGGTAAACAACTCTAGAGAATGTGAGATGTAATTAGTAGGTGTAGAGTATTCAATTTAATTCCATTTATACATAACATTAACATTGTGCTGAACGTTAATTAAAAAACATTTGAATAATTAGATAAAAATACATTATATAAATTTTGTAGTAATAATTGTATATGTATTTAAAAGAGAAAAACAAAGTCAACAAGATCATAATATTATTTCTATATTATAATGTCAATGACTTAAAATAAATATGTCAGTACTGGAGAATGACCTAAATGTTATTCTTGCGTCAAAAGATCGATTTGGCCAGCCTCTGACAGCTTTTGCTGCTATTCCGTCATCCCCTGGCAACTAAAGGCGTGGAGTGTGGTTGGCTATCAGAGGTTGGTGTTTTGTTTCATCTTCTTGACTGCACTTATACGCACCTGCGTAAAGTTTTTTAGTAGTATGTTGTAGGTTTTAAGCATCCTGTGATTATTAAGCAACTGACCTTTCTTGAAAAAAAAGTCACGCATAACTCCTACCACCGGGTTGTATCGTAAGTGAGTATCCTGCCTGCATAAAAAAGGGAGTTGCTGCCTGCCTAGCATGAGCACTAAAACACAATATGATATGATATGATATACCGATATATCGACACCAACTGTAAAAATATGATAGATATAGCCGCCATGTTGAATCGCCGTGCCGGTGACGTCACATATTATGATCGCTGTTTCGATAAAAATTCAAAATAGCGGCTATAACTAATATATTTTTACAGTTGGTGTCGATATATCGCTATATCGTATCATATCATATCGTGTTTTTAGTTGTCATGCTAGGAGGGCTGGAATTGAAAAAAAAAATCCAACCCACCTGTAAACCACTTACAAGTCACAATGTAATAAAAACATGAAAATCGACAGTTATGGAACACAACCTTTTGATTGACAGATGCTAGCTGAGCTAACTGTCAAACTTCAATCAATCAATCGGTTCGATGTTGTTTGTCTCAGTCTGTCATCGATGTGCTACAAAATATTAAATAATTAGCAATATTTTTGCGAAAATATTGTAACAATCATTTTTAGTGTTGATTAAAAGTGTACAGGAAACAAAAATGACTTCGACTGTTCCTGATGATAGAAACGAGGAGCGTCGTCGAAGGGTAAGTGTTGTCAAATTCGCGAATTCAAGTGTTATCTTATTTGATAAAACGTAGAATTTTTATGATTCATCCGGTACTGCTTTTGTTAGACTCTAAAGATCTGTGTTAAACAAGTTCTATCAACGATTTTCTTAGCTAAACAAGATATGTCTTTTTTGTTTTGGTCTCTAGAATGTATTGATTGATGTAGCAGATAGTAGTGGCTGGAAAATTCCAGAGATGCTTGTTTTTATTATAGCGATCTAAGTGTGTCGTATTTACCTATTTTTGATAAATATTACAACTCATCTTGATTTTGTTACTGGAACAAAATTCGAATTGAAATACTTAGGTAGTCTAATTTATTACCAAATTATTACTGTATTCACCAATAAATCTAATTAACACAGGCAGGGTGATCACATTAGTTAAATATAAATGAAATTAATTAAGTTACAGCCTTTCTCAACTCAAAGCAAAAACACTGATTTTCAGTATTGATAAAGAAAAAGGAGAGATTAGACTTATACCTAGCAGTCTGCTAATTTAGGCTTATGAAACTCATAAATCAATATGGTAGAAACCAAACAGAGAGTGCCCTGATGTATTTTTAATGTATGAACAATACCAATATGAGTCAAATTAATTTTACCTTCCATGACCTTGACACATCCTTGCAAGCACAAGAGGTGAGGGCCAAATTAACATGGTCCTTCTGGAGGATGAGTCTGAGGTGTCGCCTCACCTAGAGTTTGCCAAAACCTGCCTGATATTATTTACATTTTTATAAGACCTAAAAAACCTCCTTTTTTTAGTGACTTTCCTGCGTTTGGTTAACCAATTTTAATGTTTTCAGAAAAGTATTTGTTACATTCTGGAGAATGTTTTAGTGTACAACAAATGGATACCCAGTCACCTAGTCCGCTGCCGATCTGTTATTAAGCAATATATTTGTTCTACTTGACAGATTTTATTGATGCGGTTTATTTTTTGTATCTATGTTACCCAATATCTTCGACAATTGTGAACTGATTTTAATGATTTTTATAATAAATAGCTTTAAATAATATGTACTTCAAAGATAAAATATTTAAAATTTGTGAAAAAAAAATACCCCTAAGGGTGAAATTATAGGGATAAAATCAATGTTCAGCAGTTAACTTGAGTTTGCACTCATATGATTCGTTTTGAAGAGAATTTTACACTGTAAATTCATAAAATTATTAAATAAATAAATAAAAATTGAACTAACATCCAAAGACCTTAAAGCTAATAATAATATTAACTCAAAGTACCTACCCTTGGAGTGGGTGCCAGCCGATGAGAGTTTCAATGTTTTCGTTTCTACCGACTGCAGAAGTAACGGATCAGGTACTTTGTTGTGATAGTATTATTTTCGGTTTTATGAAGTCGTTTTTTTTTATAATATTTACTTGGGTAAAGGGTTCGTTTTTATTAGACACACAACAATATAAAATGAAAATAAAGAGCATAAAACAAGAACAGGCCTATTAAAATTATTTATTAGTTTGAACTGTAGAAAAACAATATGGTTCAAACTGTAGTGGCAATTGTATTGCTACAGACTGGCTGATTTTAAGTCGAGGTCATAGTATCAATTTTAACTTGTGTTCCTAGGTCTTGCTCGGACCTCTTCCATCTGGTTTCCTCAGAGCAGATGGGACGATCGACAACATTGATGCTGACTACCAAGCTGCTCTGGCCTTGCAGCAACAGCTGAGCGGCTCTACAGTAAGTAAAGCTGACCAAATATTTGTCATATCGTCTTTTCTCAAGGTTAGGTTAAGCTTCAGACAGACTTGCGTATTGCCTCTAAAAGTTTAAACTGGACTCAGATGGGCAATGTATAGTTTTAAACATGCAAATCAAAAACCTCCCTGCTCTTGGTATGTCTGACTGAACTTGAAAATTTAAAAAAAAATAACATCATGCTTGCAGGAAATTGAGATTTGCGAAATGTGCGATGGACGGAGATCCTGGCATACGAAATGAGATGTCAGTTAAGATACTGAGATAACAAACAAAGGAAGATACCAAACTGTTTCTAATCTTATTTACATAACTCATAGCTGCCCAAAGTAGGGTTCGCGAGCGACACAAAAAAAATCGCCGTACCGTGGAACGACTTTGTATAACAGGTTGGACGAAGCGTCCGGCGCGAGAACACGACGGTGTATACCGATGAGAAACTTATTACATGTTTTAGAATCTAAATGTTTAAGCCTAACACCCGGCATGCGCGGGCCGGCTCGCTGTGGGCGCCCATTTAAACGTATGTTAATAGACCTGCCGTACTCCAGACTCGACCCGTCGCCGTCCCGCTCATACCTTCTGTGTATGTTGCGCCTTATTGTAGTTGTTTTTTGTTTTAACATTACAGTTGCCCCCGGCTGGCCCTCCACTGACAGCCAGGCTAAGCATCACAATAGTGCAAGCAAAACTTGTTAAAAATTATGGTAAGTAATTATTTTTTTATATACTTAAATATTTGATGATAATTATTTTGTGTATGTTGTTTTTTCATTTATTCATTTTACTTACTAGAACCCAAAAGCGCCTATGGCCTACGCCAAAAGACCATAGTACTGTGTTGAATAGGCTTGTAGTGGTGTAGTAATGTTTTTTTTTTACTAATTAAATGTTAAATGGCCAGGCCTCACTAGAATGGACCCGTACGTGCGCCTGCGCGTCGGGCACTGCATATACGAGACCCACACCGACCCCAGCGGTGGGAAAACGCCTAGATGGAACAAAGTTATCCACTGGTAAGCCACTATCATTTATTTGTAAGTTCTGACCACTTGTAGACCGAACGAAGACGGCTAGTGTAGTTTTTCGATTTTTTCTCAAAAAGAGTTTTCGCCGTCCTTACGCGAAAAAATCAAAGGCTTAACTTTAACCCATCATAATATCAGCATAAATAACACGTAGAACTAACTGTCAATTATCGAATCTTGAACTGAAACGTGGCCTCTCAATGTGGGCCAGATCAGATAGCTTAAGGTACTATGGAAAGGGCTTTTATCGGTGTTTCTTTGCGGATCTAATCAAAAATGAGGAAATCCGTAATCGAACAAAAGTCGTTGACATAGCTCAACGGATTAGCAAGCTGAAGCGGCAGTGGGCGGGGCACATAGTACGTAGAACTGATGGCCATCATCATCATCATTTCAGCCATAGGACGTCCACTGCTGAACATAGGCCTCCCCCAGTGACTTCCAGATTGGCCGGTTGAAAGCGGCTCGCATCTAGCGGCTTCCTGCAACCTTTACCAGGTCGTCTGTCCACCTTGTAGGTGGACGTCCTACGCTGCGCTTGCCGGTACGTGGCCTCCATTCCAGAACCTTTCTGCCCCATCGGCCGTCAGTTCTACGTGCTATGTGCCCCGCCCACTGCCACTTCAGCTTGCTTATCCGTTGGGCTATGTCAGCAACTTTTGTTCGTTTACGAATCTCCTCATTCCTGATTCGATCCCGCAAAGAAACGCCGAGCATAGCTCTTTCCATAGCACGCTGTGCAACCTTGAGCTTTCTTATGAGGCCCATAGTGAGAGGCCACGTTTCAGTTCCATATGTCATCACTGGTAACACACACTGGTTGTAGACTTTCGTCTTTAGGCACTGATGGCCGATGGGGCAGAAAGGTTCTAGAATGGAGGCCACGTTCCGGCAAGCGCAGCGCAGCGTAGGAAGTCCACCTACAAGATGAACAGATGACATAGTAAAGGTTGCAGGAAGCCGCTAAATGCAGGCGCTTCCAAGCGGCCTATCTGGAAGTCATTGGGGGAGGCCTATGTTCAGCAGTGGACGTCCTATGGTTGAAATAATGATGATGATCAACATAAATGAGTTTTTGGGGAATAACAAGCATAATTATATTTTTATTAGCTTATCCTAAATCAACTGGCATGTTATTTTTTTAAAACAACTTCTTATTTTATATAACTTGCAAAGTACGATTTCATAAAAGGCGCTTAAGGTAACGACGGCGCTCTTAAGCTAAGAGTCACTCCAAGTACCCCATGCGGTATGTCTTTACAACACTATTTCCTTACACATAGTTTTTTTTTAATAACAAAGAATACAATACATTAAATGTGATATCTTTTTAATTTTATTATAAGGACATTACTTACACATAGCAGCAAACAACACAAACAATGACATTACAGAAATAAATAAAAATAACAACAACAAACATAACATATGAGTAAAAGACTTATTTTCCCGTTTATGTTTTCAAATGTGATCCCAATTCCCGTAGCCTCCTGCCGCCAGGAGTGAACTCCATATACCTGGAGATCTTCGACGAGTGCTCCTTCACGATGGACGAGCTGATAGCCTGGTCCCACATCACCATACCACAGGCTGTACTCAATGTAAGTCTTATTCGTTAAGTGCAAAGTGGGTGGTGGGGACAGTCAAATCGATCGCAGCGCGCGATGTGGTAGAAATGTGAAATAACTCTGGACTGTCATTTGTCAATTTGCTATATTTCAATAGAATTCCATATTAACGTTATTAAGTATATTTAAGTAAAAACGTTAAAATTCGCGATGTGTGCGAGTACGTGTTGTGTTATAAACTGTAGAAAGAATGGGAGAAACCATAGACTTGGAATACGCTACCTAAATCTATGGAAAACAGTTCGTGCATGTTTTATTCGTTTCCAACATCAAGATGGAAATTGGAGCAAAGAAATAAATGAATAGCTGCTGTGAAAAGAAAAAAGTTTGTAGGGAGTTTGTGTCACAGACGTTTGTTTTATGATCACAGCTCTTATTAAGTAGCTTAGCCCTTTTGTTCTTAGCTCTTAAAGTCTCTCGGATGCTGTTATATTACGATTTTTTTTCCTTTTTGCACAGTTTGAGGTTGGAAAGTTATATCATGTTGTATCGATTCAAATCCCGTACGTATTATAACATTCATATTTTAGTTCAAGTAAGAAAATAACTTATTTTCATCTAATTTCGAACAAAAACAATCCGAAAATCATTCTCAAACCATCCAGTTGCCATAATTTGAGAAATCTAAGTCGACAATAATTGCGATCACTAGGGGCGCTATGATCGCATACACAGCGAATACTATTTGTAGACGGGTCAATTTCTACGAAAAGTACTCCGTTTAGATTTAACAAATAATGGTTATTACTCTATTCAGTACAACGTTGCACAAGCTATTCTTTAGTCACATTGATAATATGTTACGTTAACATGTGTCATCATAACAGAGCGTCAATTTTGAATGTCATTCTATCATTTTAGGGAGAGACACACGAAGACTGGTACCCGCTGAACGGCAAGCAAGGCGATGGTGTGGAGGGGATGATCAACCTTGTACTAAGTTATTCGGTGAGTAATGTTTTTTGTTTAAACTATAGCCCATCAAGCTGTTACACTATACTCATTCGGGTTGACAGGCGTTGGCTGGGACATAGGTACTATCAAGGTATTAATTAGTAAGTATTAACTCTCCCACTAGTGTTGGCGAACTATCGATAGTTAGGCTATCGACATATGACCTTAAAATTTAGTTACACTATTGATTGCTAAAAATAATTCAATACCATTGATACGCAACAATATTAAAAGTAAGTTTGAAAGTATGCCACCATAATAGCAAACTATTGATAGTATCGATGTTATAGATAGTATTGTTAAGCTTAACACAATAAATATCAATATAATCGATACTATCGATAAACTTGGACTATCGATTGTAGACAGTGTTTTAATACTGTAAGGTCTCATTACTACCTATACCTGATCTTTAGTAAAAAACTATCGATAGTATCGATTCTATTAATGGTATTGATATTTTGTCCTTATTGAAGAACAATACTATCGATAATATCGATATTTATTAGTTCTTTGGGATTAATATGAGTACTATCGATAGTAATGTGTTCAATCAGAACTATTGATGTTATTTAAGAATCGATGCTATTGACAGTTTGGCTATATTCGATACAAGGCCTATCGATATTTGACTATCATGCGGCTACAGACCCCCCCCTCCCCCTCACTGCACTCCCTACCGCCGCTGACAATTGTTGCCTCGCATAAGTGTCATGCGCAACCTGGACTGGCTGTAGATAATAGAGTGCAATTGTGTTCGAATACTTATTTTTATTGTCTATTGTTTTGCAGGTAATTCATTGCTTGTGTTAGTGACTAAAGTACTAAACATGTCAGTATCAGTGGAAGTCTATCAGATGATTATATTCCCATTGTCATAATTTGGTCTAACGACTGGTTAGTTTTTTAAATTCTATAGTTATTTTGTTATTAACAATGTAATTTCTATTGTGTCTCATTCACACATGCTTGACAGGTTGAAATCGTTTAATGACATTTAACAATGAGTCACTACCTTTAAGGGCGATCATTGTCGTGATGAAACAAGGAGTTAACATTCCTATCTCACAAAATACTCTGAATTTTGTTAGGAGCGCCATCTAGCAAACTCAAAGCTAAACCAATTTTTTATTTTTATGTTGTTGATATTTTATATCTGTTTTTTATCTTGATCATAAGGTTAGGTTAATGTTATAAATAAAAAGGGTACTTAGTAAAAGCCTTTTCGGCTTTATAAGGTCATAATCTAACATCCTGTATATTATGTCGTGCAGTCCAAATTCTCTGTACGAGTATACTGACTAAAAAAAAAACTTCAATGGTTTTAGGTGGGCCCAGCGGCGGTGGCGACGTTCCCACCGGTGCTAGTTGTCCCGAGCACCGGCATGGGGTACGCCGCCATGCCGGTGTACCCCGCGCCGCAAGCGCAGTACCCTGCGGCGCAAGGGCAGTACCCCGCGGCGCAAGGGCAGTACCCCGCAGCGCAAGGGCAATACCCGCAGCCGGCCCCGCAGCACCCGCCACAGCCGCAACAGCAGCCGGTCACCGCGGAACAGTTGCAACAGGTATGATGTAGCAATGGGGTGGGGTGCGGATGTACCCCACGCCGTAGCCGCAGTACCCAGAGCCGGCCTCACCGTAGCCCGTCACCACGGAACAATTATGAAGCAGCTACGGTGTGGAGGTACGGGTGTACCCAAGTGTCCCCAGTACAATGGTCCTAGCAGTAGCAGCAAACGAAACAGAACAGCAGCAGCAGGCATAGAGTGCAGACAACTGCCATGGGGGTACCAGTGTACCCCGCGTCGTTGCCGCAGTATTTAAAGCAGTTCCAGCTACCGCAGCAACCCATGCAATGCGTAACAGCTGCAGCAAATATGAAGTAGTGCCTACCACTGGTATTGGGTATTGATGAACCCCGCGTCAAAGTTACAGTACCGACAGAGCTGTTTTGCCCGGACCAGCAAGACTTACATCGCGTAACAGCAGCAGCAAGTATAAAGTAGCGCTGACCACCATTGTGGGGTACAGATGTACCCCATGCCCACAGCTGTAAAGTTATTTACTTTTAAAGATCTTCGTTAAGCTCTGACTGTACGGCATTAGTAGCCTTTATACCAAAAAGAGTTAATTTCTAGTGTTATAATAAACAGTTAGTTTATTTTATAGTGTTTTTTTTTTGCTAAATAATTTTTTTTTTTTGCTAAATAATATGCCAAGATATTTTACAATATTATTTACCAACCATAAATGAACGGACTTAATGTTCATGACCTTCCGACTGTAGCAACGTTAAAATGACACATAAAAACACTTTTCCACACAAGCTGATAGTGAAGTTATGGACAATAATTATAATCTATTCCTTTCCTAGATCGAAGAAATGTTTCCCAGTATCGACAAAGAGGTGATCAAGTCTGTGCTCGAAGTGAACCGCGGGAACAAAGACGCAACCATCAACTCCTTGCTGCAGATGTCGGAATAGACCCCTAATGTAAGAAGAAACCTAGAGCTACAAGACTACTACGACAAAGTACTCTCACAAACGATTTTGAACCGTATTCCCTTGCAATAAGGTTGATTTAACATTATAAGAAGATCTTGACTAGGTGAACTAACTTAACACGTTAAGCGCCACGTGGCCTACAGATGTACACAGTAGATATTCTATTGTGTCTAGTTTTTACCATTAAAATCTTTCGACGACCACTTACGAAATCTTCAACCGTATTTACAAGAGAATAAAGTTTAAAAAACGTTTCTCAGAGCCAGCCGTGTAGCTCTCATTTATTTAATGTTAAAGTATTGCATGTGACATACCAATTTAGTTTAGAAACTAATTGGTGCCTAGGTTTTTTCTGTGGTCGAATAAATCTCCTTTGCTAAACTGTGATTGTTATTTACAGTTATTTAGAATTTGAACACTGTGAAGCGAAACTTTGTCAGTTTAGTTGGCGTTGGCTCTTTTTAATAGTTAAAAGTGTCATTTATAAAAAGAAGGAACTAAAATAATTTGCATTACTCATACTTTAAAGTTTGTGTCTTCAAAAATTAACGTAGAATCAATGCGTTTTTACTAAATTTAAGTCTAAAAAAAAATCTTTGTTCCAACAGACAAAGCAAAAGTATATCAGATCCAAATGTCAATGAAAATCGCGAAACATGTATCGCAACTTATGTGTTGTTAAACTTTTTTTTTATGGACCCAATCCTGCTCTCTAAGAAGAGCAGTGATTCTGCCAATGTCGAGTTTTTCTTTAATAGTGTTTACAAAAAATAACAAGTGTTTAGTTTTTTTGCTATTCTTGGATTCAGTGGAAGCTACTCATCCAGTAGAAGCAGATTTTAAGACGCTATCGGGTCTGTCTGTATAAGTTGTCTTAAGACAAGTCACTTGACACTCGATGCGGGGTTGAATACACTAAAACATTGTTCAATCAATTAAAAACACTTATTTGAATACTAAATTGACATGTCACATGCTTATAAAACTAGAGTCCGCGCTACCAAACTGAAGACGCGGCGCTGCAATCGCTTATTGGTATGTAAAATAAAGGGCATAATTTTAGTTCCAGATTTTGTCGGACTACAGATGCTGGCGCGGACTATTTATAATAAATGCTGAAAGCATTAGGCCACCATTTTATACACGTTCACACTTGACTTTTTTGAGGTCAGGCCTACTATAGAATGGCGGCTTTTATTATATGTAACAAGCTTAAGATCCTCACTGTACTTGTATAAAATACATTTACTATCATTAACTTCGATCAACACAAAATAAATGTCGACCCACTAATAAAAACCCTGACAAATATTATGCCATTATTACGTTTGAAAAACATACACAGAATTTAAATAGAATTGGCTGTTAATACAAGGTGTCAAAAGAATCAAATGGGTTTTTGAATCGTTTTTCTTCTTTAGCTATTGGCATACTACAACAGTGTTTTGTTCATTCAAACGTATAAACCTAATAAATTAAAATAACCATTCACTTGTGTGCATCCTTTGAAAAAATATAACATCTGAAACCAGCCGGGTAAAAAACACGACCGTTTTAAATTGTTTATAAATTGTCAAGGGTTTGGAACAAGTAGATGGTAATTTAAATTGTTAGGTTTATACCTCCGAACGAACGAAACATTTTCCGTAGTAGGCTTTCAGACTCGATTCTGTATGATCCCCTAAAGTTAGGCTCGTCTTTTTAACACTGTATTTATATCTGGATCTATGACACGAATGTAAAATCAAATGATAATCAAAAGTTGTTCACCATGATATTATATAGAATATTTGGTTACAAGGGTAATGGGACACTCTGTATATAAGGCGACACTTAGATATTGATCGAAGGTATAGTTGACACAAAATGTTATATCATTGTTAGCAGAGCATTTTATAGGACGAGCACGCGGTAGTGTACATACCAATAATTTGAAGTAAAATGTATAAATCCAATTTTATAATTAAACAATACTGCGTTTTGTCAATAATGATAATTACGAATAATTAGGCCATGCGCTGCCTCGAGCGGGTTAACATCGAGGCTCGAACGGGTTAACATCGCCTGGCTTCAGCCTCTATTCCAAATTTATAGAAAAATGACAAAATAACTGTCTTTGACGATAGACGTAAAGCAATGACTGATAGTCAATTTTGTGTAATTCTTTTTACAAAACTAGATAACACTAAGCTCGTTTGAGACAGCATATGGCCTTCGCACTGGTTCATACTTGCCTAATTAAATTAGTTTCATATACATTCCTATGTGGATCACAAATTGAATTACATAATAAAAATCATCAGTAATTATGTTTAAAAGGACTTTTCTAAAATATTCATTCACTATCAATTTCACTAATATAATAAAAATATTTCACTTAAATAAAAAACCTACAATACAAGATTATTAAAAATGTTAAAGAAACTATTACTACATCTTTATAAATTAAAAACAAATTAATTTCATCAGTTATTTTATATAATTTGCTCAAAATATTTTTTTACTTTACAATTGGTTATTTATTAGTTTACGAACTAACGTGATAAATTGTGATTGTTGTCGTAATATGAATTTTGATACGAATAGTTGGCACGGGAAGAGCGCTAGAGAACACAATATTGTATTAAATCTTATTCGATACACTACGGCCTTTTAGATTGCAATTATATAATTTCTTCATACATTTTCATATCATACATTATTATTGAGTATACCCATCATCTGTAGCGATTCTCCTCCCTTGACATTTGTACATCAACTTATCAAACTTCAACAGAGAAGATTATGAATGTGTACCTCTCTCGCAATAGCAATTGGTTGCTCAACAAATGTCAAACAAGGAGATTGCCATAAATGCCGATTCTCCGTCGCCCATGTTTTCGATAAAACAAAAAAATACATATGTTAAGTTATTTATACTACTTACAAATGCTTTATTACAAACGTGTCATTTATTGCTGATGTTCAAAAGAATAATTAATTGTTGGTCGCAAGAGACTCGGCATTACCCTTTGTCCTAGGTGAGCGACAGATAGCGACACTTTGCGGCGCGACGCGATGCGACGTAATACCAAAACACAAATTTCACTTGTTAGTTCGCGTCTTGATCAACGCGACAACGTAGGCCACGATATAGGAACAGCTACTATTTGATATTTCATCGCATACAGCATTGCATCGCTTTTGAAGACGCTGAACATCAATTCAGTTCGTATTGAACGGTGAAGCGTCGTCGCAACGCACCGGATATTACTACTATGCGACGTATTCACATCGCAGTGTTGTGGCCTAACCTATCTCTAAGAGAAAAGTCACACTGCTCCGTTGCGTTGGTTGCATCACCTGAGCGACGACGCTGCGTCCGCGTCATCCTTAATATTTAATGATATGAAACATTATCTGTTGCGTCGTTGTGGCACTTGGTATGGTGAACTATTCCGTTGCGACGTCGCAACGCAATGCAACAGTAGTGTGGCTTTCTCTATCGTGTCGCGTCGCGTCCTGTTGCCGCGTTTGCCGCTAACGTAGGTTAAAATTTTAGAGATATTCACCCAGCTAGCAGGGCTTCAGGGACCGCAAAGGTATTATGTAAAGCAAAGTTGCTGAGGATGGAGTTGACTTCACGGCTTACCGGCTAAATTTTGTGCCAAATCATTTGCCATCGATACTACTTACATTTCGCTTAAACAAAGTATATTATTGTTGTATTTATTTGTAATTTTACAATGTATAAATAAATAAATTATTGATTATGTTTTGTTTTCTTATAATTCCTCTGTTTATAAAACTAATACAAAGACCCTGTATTAAGCCATTTGGGTTCACATATGGCTCTCGCGCTCTCCTTCTAATGAATGAAAGTTAAGTTGATCGATTGATTTTTATAATGTTTCAGTCATATTAAAATCGTGACAGAATAACGTCCTTTCTGAAATTAAGAAAATTTGAATTACGCAGGCTGCATTGTACGATCGTCATAAAATGTTTATAGCAGGAGACTCGGCGTTTCTATCAGTCTGACTGACGTGATCTAAATGATAGTAACGACGGACTTTGTAACTGATTATGATCATTAGTGTAAAAGTATATTTTTGAGGGGTTTTATTCATAGTAAAAGTATTAACTATTTAATAAAAGACTAAATGAGTTGTACACATTTATTTGTCACTCAGTTTCTTCTTTTTCTTTTTGTGCTCATTATTTGCACTTTGGTTCTTGGCGTTATCTGCTTTTCTTTTAATTTTACTTATCTTTCCTATCACGTTTTTGAATCTGTCATCTTTCTTCATCAAACCTTTGTTAACCTTCTTCAAGCCATCCACGATGCTCGCATCTATGTCTTTCTCGCTCGGTTGTAGGCGGTTGTTGTCTTTCTGTCCCGCTTCCTCGCTGCTAGCCATTTGAGCTTGGAGTTGTTTGATTTTCTCCAGTTTCGCCTTTTTGGCCGCTTTCACTCGTTTTCGACGCATTTCTTCCAATCTGAGAATATTTTTTAAGTTACAGTTAATGTAGTACGAATTTGCCAGGAGCATCTCCTAACACTTAGTGTCAATTAAAAAAAATAACTTTTTTGTATAGAACGAGTCGTGGACTATTAAAAAAACCGTTCAAGTGCGAGTCGGACTTGCCCACAAAGGGTTCCGTACAAAAAGGTAAGTCTCGCAGTTTAACTACAAATGTTTTCATATTTTATAGTTTTTATATTTTTATTTTACTTGTAGTATAAGACGTTATTACTTGCCAAATATCGTATTTCTAGGTCAACGAAAAGTACCCTATAAATTTTGCTTCCTTTGAGAGTGTCGAAAAATACGTTTTTTGCGGCATAAACGACCGTATCATTTTTTACGTTTACATAGAAGCTTGATTTTTTCATACCTTCAAGAGACTATGTTGTATGTTTTAATTTAAACTCGTTACCTCCACGCGGTCTCGAGATAAAAGGTTTTGGTATACAGTCGGATAACAAAGCGATACATAAATAAGGGTTCCGTTTTTTCCTTTTGAGATACGGACCCCTAAAAAGACCTCAGGAAACGTATAGAGGCATTCAAAATGAAGACATACAGACGTATGTTGCGCGTCAGTTGGACGCATAGTCATCAACGGGGAAGTTCTACTAAATAATCACTACGATACAGGTTATAATAAGCTGTCAAACGTTACTTACGTCAACTAGTGTTACCTAAAGGTTGTCTGGAAGAGATCGCTATTAGCGATAAGACCGCCTAAATTGTACATCTTTCTGTAAAAATCATGTGTATTTTACTTGTATGGTGTGCAATAAAGAGTATCTATCTATCTATCTAGTGGACCCAGACAAAAAAACCTTGGACATTTGGTCAACATCACATACATAACTTTGATTCTATGGTTAGTAGCCAAAGCACTTGAGTTACAGAAATCAGAAAATTTTCGTTGACATTAGGTCACAAGACCAAACACGGTGGCGCCACCTGAGAGCTCTATAGATAGATAGATAGATACTCTTTATTGTACACGACACAAAACAAACAAATCACAGGAAAGTAGTTAGTGAATAGCACAATTTAGGCGGTCTTATCGCTGGAAGCGATCTCTTCCAGACAACCTTCAGGTAGAGGAAAGTTGAATTAATAGCTCTATTAGTGTAACTAGCGACTGACCCCTCCAGCATGAGGTCCGGGTCGAGGCCGGCGAGGCGCCAGCGCTTGACGCGGTAGTTGCGCGCGCGCACCTCGAACTCTTCGTTGTCCAGCTTCGCCTCTTGCTCGCGCCGCGTCACGCTCACCGTCGTGAACACTTTCACGGCTTCGTCGTCTGCAATTATAATACCTATTTTAACCGAATTTAAAAAGAAGGTTCTAAATTTAGAAAAAAAAACTCCCTAATTTAAAAAAAATAGATGATAAAATCAATATTACCCACAGAAGGTACCTATCTTTTATATTATTCAAAACTATGCGCTTGCGCAGGACTCGCCCGCCACGAGTTCGCAGTGGGCTTACCGTAAGCGTAGTTCTTTCTAAATTCTTTCGCGCACTTAATTCTGAATTCGCTCGCAAACCGCTGCTGTGATAAGGCTTTTAGTTCGTCTTAGAAAACACTTAACACTAAAAAAACAAATCTTTTTTTAAAACCTATCTAACATCGCATCTGAATCGGTCGAAGCGTTCCAAATATAAATGTCAACATTCGAGTGCACACAAAAAACCAATTCTCTCTCATTTTAACGCATAAGCCTTCTCCGTTCCGTGGTGGGTTAAAATTGACTAAAGATTTTTTACAGTCGTTCGGATATTATGTCAATTTGTGCAAAATCTGGATTCCGTTGGCAATGTGAATAATCCCGCATTAAATATCGTGTTTTTTGACGAATCATCAAGGAGGAATCCCGTGTAAATGAGCCCTTATTGTTTTATTCACTATAATGTAACAAAGAAAACATTTGAGCTGCCATACCATCAATCTTGTACTCAGTCAGCTTGGTTTTGATGTGGTCTTCGATCTCGCCCAGCCGCAGGATGTCGTACGGAGTGATCAGCGATATGGCCAGGCCGCTGCGACCCGCTCGGGCTGTGCGCCCCACTCTGAAAATACATTAAAAATCCAATCTCCTTTTAGTTCAATAAATCTATTGCCTCTAAATTCCAGCAAGCGGCGCTACCACAGTATATGTGTAAAAAGTCGACTTATTATTCTATTCGTATAATGAGTTATCAGTTAATTTTTTTCTTGAAAGCCATACCTGGGAAATGACAGATATTGACGGTCAAAGTTGCAATTTTTCTTTCTTCTTTTTAACCGCTTGACCAATTTAATTCGTTTATACGCCAACATAATAGCTATAAACTGAGCATAGGATTTTTTCTTCGAACAATAGGCTAGTTTCCTGGGTCAAAAAAATATTATTCTATTTAGTCTGTCAGTTAGATTATAATAAAATAGTGGACCCACATTTTGTCTTTTGTCAATCAAACAGAAATTGACGGAGCTAAAGCGCATCTAAGTTTGGGAATGGAAGCACGTGACGTTACGCGGAACATTAACGGGCTACAGCTTCATAATTTTTTGTTTGATTGAGAAAAGAAAAAATACGTGTCCATTTTCTGTTAATCCAACTGACGGACTAATTAGAATTTTTTAGGAAACTGGCCCATTGCGTCCATGCGAAAGTGTTCTCAATTTTTCTTACCTAAAGACGCAGCGATTGTCGTAACAGCCACATTTCATTGCGCGCTGTTATGAACCGTTTTCAATGAGTTTTCGTGCGATATTCGTAAACATTAGTCGAGTCGCTAATTTAGCGGCACTACTCGCCTTAAACTGACCTGTGGACGTACTCCTTCGGCTCGAGCGGCAGCTTGTGGTTGACGACGAGGTCGACGCTGGGCACGTCGAGGCCGCGCGCCGCCACGTTGGTGGCCACCAGCGTGCACCGCAGGTTGCTGCGGAACTGCGCGAGTGCGGCGCTGCGCTCCCGCTGCCGCATGTACCCGTGCAGGCACACGTTGTCCATGCTGATCGCGTTCAGCATCATCGAGATCACTTGGCACTCTCTAAGACAACATTATCACTTTTTAAGGATCCGTACCGTAAAAGAAAAAAACGGATTTTTATAGTATTCATTTGTTGTCCGCCTGTCTGTTAGGAGTCCTAGAGACGTAAAATGACTGAATCTGAACAGTCACTATGGTCAAATAGGATAGACGACTAAGAACCTAAATTGACTCAAACATTTCTGATTTATAAATATAAATAAATATGTAAATACTATTTATATTATTTGTTAATAGAAACTAATAAGCGGATGACGATATACTTATATTATAATAACAACAACATGTAGTCATGATGAAATCCTAAAAAGATAGCTGTATATTTTAAGTTTCATACAACCGCGCTGTAACCTGTGATAGAAACACTTTAATAAATAATATTATTTACATCTTTATTTATATTTAATTAGACATAAATGTTTGGAGTCAAATTGACCGTATTTGACCATAAATGACTGGTCAGATTTAAGTGTTTTACATCTTCAGTTAGGACCCGTTATCTCTAGAACGTGTGGAAGTATCAAGTTGAATTAAAACCATATACTCAGGTCTACAGTCGTTTAAAGCTGTTAAGAAATCAACCTTCTAAGTTAACGTAAAAAAAAACGCAAAAAACTTATGTTAATGACACTATCGAAGGAATCAAAATTTATAGGGTACTTTCTATTGACCTAGAACTATGAAATTTGGCGAGTAATATCGTCTTATACTACAAGTATAGGGAAAAATCTAAAAACTATACATCTGTAATTAATTTGCAATTACACTGCGAGACTCATATATACATAGAGTGTTACTCACTTCTTAGTGTCCGTGAAAACGATGATATGCGAGCTGGGCTTGGTCTCTCGGTACTTGCGCAGCGTCTGCACGAGGTACACGTCGCGCGCGTATGCCGGGCACACCACGTAGCGCTGCTCTAGCGTGGCCACCGTCAGTTGAGGGTCGCTTTCCGTCCAGATCACGAGCTTCTGGGCGAGAATGAGTCAAGTAAATAAGCCAACTCGCCCACTTATATAAACTTCTGCATAGCGTGCAGGCACTTCACTAATTAAGCTACAAATGCCTTACGCCGGGCAGTGACCGGGCACACCACGTAGTACTGCTCCAGAGTGGCCACCGTCAGCTGCGGGTCGCTCTCCGCCCACACCACGAGCTTCTGGGCGAGAATGAGACTAGTAATTAAGCCATCTCGCCCACGCTAACCCTTAATTTCTACATAGCGCGCAGGCGCTTTACTAATTAAGCTACAGGTGTCTTACGCCGGGCACAATACGTAGCACTGCTCCAGCGTAGCTAGGGTCAGCTGGGGGTCGCTCTTTGTCCACAAGCCATCCTCGCCCAAGCCGAACACTCCTGCACATGTGCACTGGCTAAAGCTAATTATATTCGGGATATCATTGTTAGCTCTAAAAATAAAATAAAAGCTACTTGGAGCATTATTAATAGAGAAACAAGCAGAAACAGACAATCGGATCGCACAATTAGCCTTAATATTAATAATAAAATTATTAAATCAGACAGTGAAGTAGCAAACGCGTTTAATGATTTCTTTTCTAATATACCAATTGCTACAACTAATAAATTAAACTCTACGCCAGGTCTTGCGGAAACTTTTTTGAAATCAAATGTGGATGAATGCAATTCTTCCCTAAAGTTTAGACATGTTAATCCTGATGTTATTGTTAAAACATTTAGAGAGCTGAATATGAAAAAAACTGAAGATTTATGGGGCATTTCGACCAATATAATTAACCATATAATCGATAGTATAGCAACTCATCTTGCTTGTATATTTAACCAGTGTATTGATGAAGGTACGTTTCCTAATTTAATGAAATTTAGTAAAATTATACCATTATTTAAATCCGGTGATAAAAGTGATCCCTCCAACTTTAGACCTATATCAATACTACCAGCTCTTAGTAAAATATTTGAAAAGATAGTCTTCAATCAACTCTTATCACATTTTAGAACTAACAAACTGTTGCATGAGAAGCAGTTTGGTTTCACCAAAGGTAGAAACACAACTGATGCTGGAGTTGCACTCCTTAAGCATATCTTCGATGCTTTTGAAAAAAAACAAGATGCTTTAGGGATTTTTTGTGATTTGTCTAAGGCTTTCGATTGTGTAGATCACAAGACTTTATTAATGAAATTACGGCATTATGGTGTCTCAAATGATTCAGGTAAATTGTTAGAGTCATACCTCACAGATAGAATTCAAAAAGTTAATGTCAATGGAACTGACTCTTCTGGAGCTCCAATACGCATTGGTGTGCCCCAGGGCTCTATATTGGGACCTCTATTATTCCTAATCTATATAAATGACCTTCCTTACTTCACTAAAGATCTTTGTGAGATAGTATTGTTTGCAGATGATACATCATTGATTTTTAAAACTGACAGAGGTAAAGCTGCCTTTGACGATGTAAATAGTGCTCTCTCTCAAGTAGTACGCTGGTTTACAGCTAACAACCTGTTGCTAAATGCAAACAAAACTAAATGCATTAAATTCACTATGCCCAATGTGAGGCAGTTCAGTACGCATATTAATATGTCAGACGATCATATAGATGCAGTCGATTCCACAATTTTTTTGGGAATTACATTAGACTCCCGGCTCCAATGGGGTCCCCATATAGTTGCCCTGTCAGGAAGACTCAGTTCAGCGGCTTATGCAGTGAGGAAAATAAGGCTTTTAACTGATGTCAAAACGGCAAGACTAGTATACTTTAGTTATTTTCATAGTTTGTTGTCGTATGGTTTACTGCTATGGGGCTCTGCTGCTGACATTGAATCAATCTTTGTGTTGCAGAAAAGAGCCGTACGTGCAATATACTGTCTTGGACCTCGTGACTCTCTGAGGGAGATTTTTAAAGATATTAATATATTAACAGTAGCCTCTCAATACATTTTTGAAAATATTATGTACGTTCGAAAAAATCTAAGTTTGTTTAGCTTAAAAAGTGATTTTCATCATTATAATACTCGTAATAAAAATAAACTTGCCGTTCCGAGCTTCAGACTTCACAAAGTTGGTAATTCATTCTTGGGGAAATGTATTAAATTTTTTAATAAAGTTCCACAGACTCTTGTTGAACTACCTGTACATGAGTTCAAAATTCACATTAAAAAAAACCTTATGAAAAAAGGGTATTATAAGGTAGACGATTTTTTGAACGACAAGAGTGCATGGACTTAACCTGCTTAGCTCGCACTTACTTCATGTCTTGTAATTGTATTTCCTGTAAAAAAGGCTGACAAAGGTGACTGAGTTTGTTGCGCCGTTTCTTCTCATCACCAGCCGATATGTAGTCCCGAAGCGGTGGTAGGGTAAAGCTATATTTTGGGACGTGTATAAGTGCCCGGAAGAGGGCCTATATACTGAATAAATGAGTATTATTGAGTATTATAGCGCGCAGGATTAAGCTACAGGTGCCCTACGCAGGGACAATACATAGCACTGTTCAAGCGTGGCCACCACGTGGCCACCACACCACGAGCTTCAGGGCGAGTATAAGTCAAGTAAATAAGCCAAATTGTATATCTTTCGTTGTTCGCCAGTCGCCATAAATAACAATTTATAGGTAAAACCAGTTCGTATTCTCTTCTACAATAATAATTAAACAGTTTTGAGATTTATTATTAGCTTTTTTCTAAATTTAATAATAAATTTTCTCCTGAGGCATGTTTAGGCATCGAGATCTGATTTGGAAGCCTGATTAGCAGATCCAGCGTAGCTACCGTCAGCTGCGGGTCGCTCTCCGTCCACACTACGAGCCTCTGGGCGATAATAAGTCAAATTGTATATCTTTGGTCGCCATAAATAACAATAACTAGGTAAAACTAGTTCATATTCTCTTCTACAATAATAACAAAACTATTTTTATATTTCTTTTTTCTACTTCTGCATAGCGCACTTCAGCGTGCTGCCAGCGAATACATGGTACAACAGAAGAATCGCTCGTCGAAACAGTCAAACAAAAATAAATTTTGCCGCGCTAGAATAAAGTGCAATCTAGATCGCACCACCATCATATGCCTGAAATTATGAATAATGAAAAAATTAAGTTATTAGTTTCGTACCTCTTTATTTAATGGGAGTAACTTTGATTCTCTCACATCCTCTGTTATTGTAGCGGAAAACAGAAGGTTTTGTCTTTTCTGTGGTAGTGCTTTGAATATGGTATCTAAGTCGTCTTGAAAAGATTCACTGAAAAGCCTGAAATTAATACAATTTATTTGTAATACAAAAAAGGTCATTTTAGATGCATGATGCATGAGTCTTGTTACCCTGGTCCGAGGTGGTAAAACAATAAAGTATGACTTTTTTTCTACCCATGCGTTGAACAGACATAGGTATGTTTAAGTTACGAGGTGTTTCAGTCTTTTTCCTACAATATTTTCAACCATGGTTACTGCATAAGTATTTGTCGCAGTCGCTGCTGGCAGTGAACGAAGAAGAAAAGCCGACGAACAGGATTAGTGGTGTGCATTATGGGTTTTTATGTCCAGTAGAGTACTGATGAGGGCTGATTATGATAAAGTATTTGTTACGGAATATTAGTAACTTTCGAGTAACAAAAATAACTAATTAAATGCACGTGTGGAATATCGTGACGAGTCAAAAAGTAGAAAAAAAAAAGATAAAAATAACAAAACACAATCGACGAAGCGCGACGAGCGTGACAACAAAAATTGCCTGACAGTATCCACCATGTCCATGACCGAACAGTATTTTAACGTAAATAAATGGTTGTCCTCTACCCATAGATTCTATGCCTCTACCTGAAGGTTGTCTGGAAAAGATCGCTATTAAAGCGATAAGACCGCCTAAATTGTACATCTTTCTGTAAAAATCATAAGTAACTTACTTGTAAGTTGTGCAATTAAAAGTATCTATCTATCTATACCTAGAAATATTTAAAAAATAAAGTTTCTTTAAAAGTAGTAGGTAATAAATTTTTTTTATTTAAATAATTCTTAAAAAAATATTTATAATGAACCTTCTTGATAGAGAAAGGGTTCTTTCTTTCTTTCCGGAAAAAAATAATATTTCCCGAGAGATGCGAGAATAATGTCATATTGTAACCCCCATATACCTACTTACAAGATTTCTTAAAACATGCATTTTTTTAAATAATATTCTACAATGATCACACACTGAGTGGAAACTTTTCATGTTTATACAATATAATAACTTAAAAGTCAATACCTATCTGCCTCATCCAGCACCAAATACTTTATTTTCTTCAACGAGAAAGTATCACAGCCTGTTATGTGATCTGCCAATCGGCCGGGCATGGCCACAACAATATGTGGTCGTTTTGCTAGCTTCAAAGATTCTTCTAGCTGGTCTGACCCTCCGGTGACAATGCAGACTCTGAGATTTAAGGGTTGCCCAAGAATACTAAACTGGTCTGCAATCTGAAAGAAGCAACATCTATTCATTTATTACATTATTTCAAAGGCAAAACCTGTCAATTGGTTTCAGGAGGTGCAAAGGTTTTCACATATCTCAGAATCGGCTATAACAATTTCAGTAAAATTTTGTATTTAGATAATGTTTTGCTTCTTAAGTTTACCAATATAGTTGTAATTCTTATAAAACGCAACTTTACAACAGAAAAAAAACGAATAAATGACTATTGTTTTTTCTAAGAACCTTCTATCTACTTTCATGCTCACATATTCATACATATTACTAATATTTTGTAAATTTTTGTGGTACTTGTATTAGTGCTGACGGATGATAATCAAGTAATACCTCAAAATTTTGTGAGACGATGCTATATACTAAGCAAATTATCGCATAGTTACAGTCGGCAGCAATTAGATAGCGACATCCAAGGCTGTCAAATAGTTAGATATAGCCAAAGTGGTAAATTACATCGATACAGCCAAAGTGTTCAAATTATTGAGTGCACCCAGCCTGTCCAAATATATCGATACACCGTATTGTCGAATATATAGATACACGCTCGCCGCCAGTATTATAGCGACAGGCAAAGCATCAATAGTAACCACCGTCTATATTTTGAGATATTATTCGAATCTATTGAACTAAAAACAAAACACATAGCAATGACGTCACGCACGAAATGACAAAGATAGTTATATACAAAGTTTTAGAGGAAAGAAAGAGATGAGACGCCTGTCACCTTAATCTCAGATAACTGTCATCGTTGTTACTTCCCAGCTAGTAATTTATTTTGAGCTCTATGCTCATTGCTTAGGGTGTAATTTTGCAGTTGTATCGAAGTTTATGGCGAGGGTGTTGCTTAGTTACATTTATGGTGATTTGGCTGTCGTCATATATGTGGCGCCCTGGTAGAGCCGATATAATTGGTGACATGCGCGTTCCGTTACTTTTGACGAATAAAATGTCTCTATCTATATGAGCGTCTCGGGTGTATCGATATTTTTGACCACTTAGGCTGTATCTAACTATTTGACAACCTTGGATGTCGCTATCTAATTGCTGCCGACTGTACTACTAGTAACAAAAAACAGATACATTTGCAGATGGCCATTTTATACAGGTTAAAAAATATAGATTTTAGAGTTACTGTGTTTCTCACCTGATATGCCAACTCATGTGTAGGTGTAAGAATCAACGCAAATATTCCATAAGGATCTTCAGCGAGGTTCTGCAATATTGGCAGCGCAAATGCGAATGTCTTGCCTGACCCAGTCTTGGCTGCACCGATGCAGTCAGCCCCACCCAAGATGCCAGGTATACAACCTTTTTGGATTGGTGTCGGTGACTTTATACCTAAAGTTCATGATTATATAATACTATATTATATTTCCTGTACATTGTATTGTATACATGGTTCTGAATAAATGTTCTTCTACTCTATTCTATATAATAACAAAGCCTTTCTTCTTCTTAATTCCTATATAAATCTTAATTAAAATACATTTAAATGTTTATAGTGCTGTATTACTTTTAATAAAATCCCGGCCTAAATAACAGAGCTTTCATACACTAGATTTAGTCAGCACTTCGAAAATAGCTAATGCTGAATGGTTTTTATATGATTTATGTTTTTTTTTTATTAAAAATCTAGTGTAATTCTTAAATATTTTGTGACATAATAAATCAAACTACACTATCGTAGCTTAAGATTTGTATGCTTACATTTAGCTAAATGCGCAATGATCAAACTAACCCTAAACACATTACAAATAAGTTTTTATTAATTTATTATAGTAGTAGGTAGTTGATATGGATATGTAGTCATAACCCATACTGGTGTCTTTTATATTTAAGATGTGGATCCCGCTCTAGGTTGATGCTTCCTATAATTACATCTAGGATTAATGCTCTTAAAGTATTTGTTAGAAATATATCAGTTTACTAAAAATTAAGGCACAAACCAAGACTAGAGAGTTGCTTGATGAGCCACGATTTCACTCCGAGCACTGAAAACTCCTTTCCTTCATTTTCATCCATCTTTCTGAAATTTTATGTATTTAGAATAACGTTGTAAATATTATTTATTTTCGGGGGAATTATACATAGCACAGACACAAGTACAACAACAAAAAAAGAGGTTAGATTTGTGACAGCTGTCAAAAATATACCACATGTTTGTGACATCTCTGTTATCCGTTCAAAAATCAAAAACGATAGATTTTAGCTTCGTATCGGTATTTTTCACACATAACGTTATTCTTGCAGTTTCTAAACGATTAACTATGTAAAATATTTATTCATTGAACCTCCCTCTCTCCCTCCTCAATCTTCCCTCCACCCCCCTCCACACTCACGCCGTGTTCACGCAGGTGGTGCGTGTTTTTTGTTGGTAGAAATCGAAACTTCTCTTACAAAATAATTCAAATTTGTGTTATACCTAGTTTCTGTAAATCTCTAATAACTAAATTATTTTGATACACCAAGTAAGTGGATTATTTACGAGTTACCATCTCATCGTTCGTGTGAAAGAGAGTGCCAGCCAACTGATAGCAAGCACATTAGCACAGTTAAAATTACTGTAATTGTAGCATTTGTGACTATTTGAGGGTAAGTTTACAGTCGTAAATTCGAATCTATGTATTATACTTTACTTTTATGTGTGAAAACCTCGTTTAATTGTCTGTTTCTGTAATATGTAGTAGGTATATTTTTAGGAAGAAAGGCAGGCCTCACAATCTCAAACACTATCATTTAGAGAAAAAAAATACTACCTAAACATAAATAAATAACATAATACGTAAAATTATTAACACATTTTTTTTATTATTCATCGTTCTACGCATAAGCATGTGACTAATTTAATTAATGCAAAAAAAGTGCGTGGTCTCCAATGCCTATATTATTAAAATAGTTTAAAATAGCTTACATCAACTTTTAAAATATTCCTACGGCAAATTTATTGGATTCATCTTTAATCTACAAAGAATAAAAGATGACAAACATCAGCTGGCATACACTTGCAACTTGAACATCCACTTTTATCTGTACTTCTGTACACTTTCAAAAAAGAACATAACATGGTATAACTTTGTGACAACAATTGAAGATATTGAATTGTTATTCAAACCAATTTAAACATTTAAAACCTTTCAAAACCAAATAGTCAATTAATTAATCTATATTCCAGGCTCACTAATATGTGCTTTTCCTGTACGCACAGTAAAATAAAAACATATTAATTATTTTGGAAAGTCTCTTTTAGAACACAGAAAAAGCTATGGGCAAAACCTTTCTTTTTCTGTCTTTTAGGATCACTTCTTCTTTTAAAATTACTTCTTCTCTTCTCTTTTTCTACACTTTGATTTTAAAATGATGCTTAATAATTAAGAATGTTAGGTCAATAGGGTTTTTATTTATGACTCGTCAACTCACCTTTGTTCACTGCAATCTAATGTATAAGCAAGTGGAAGCTGGTCAAGCTGTGTTGGTCATTAATTCATATCAATAAATACCAAAAAAAATATTAATTGCTTGATGTACAGTTGGACTGTACAAGCAGCTCCATTTCTTGGTGCAGAAAACTGCTTATAAAATCATAATTGACGTCGCGTCTGGCGATCTCGGGGTATTTGCACGCATAGCGCGAGTGCGAGAGAGCCATATCTTTTTCTTGTGATAAAAAACTTTCCCCATTGATATTTTTTACCTTTGGCCTCATTTAAGTCTCAATATTTAAATTGATTCTTTTCTTTTTCCAAACAGTATAATACTTGCTGTTGTGTGTACAAGTAGTTGAATTATTATATTTTATAGAATTATCATAATTTTATCAGATCGTGAGAGGATATCAAGATGGGAGTTTTCCGGACTGCAATGTCAATGGCTGCATATAGCGCGAAGGTTGGATTAAAAAGCAAAGGAAATGTAAGTAAATTTTAAATTATTATGCAATTTTATTTCAGAGTCCATGATAGTTTTAAGAAACCTTAAATAAATTGATGTATTAAATGATCTAACATCTTCTATGCTACAAAATAAGCGTGATACATGTAGGCCTAGTTCTTACACCTATTGTATTGGTTAATTACAGCTAGAAAATAGATTAGATATAAAATACTATCTGCTAATTAAAATTTCCATTAATTAATTTTATTACATATCTTTTTAATTCAAAACTACAGTACATTACCTACAGTGATAAAAACTAAAACTATGTATTCAATCTTAAAGTATGTTCAGTAGGTAAAGTAGCTAAACAATTGCTAATCATTATTATGTGAATAAAAATATTCAATAGACTAATTGACTAATAATAGTTACCCTTTATGTAATTCTTGTTGTTGTTTATGTTAGCAGAATGTAAACAATAACAACACAACATTTGTTGTGCATTTAGAATTATGTTTAGAACAAGAATTCTAAAAACGCGTTTTTTGGACTCTACTGGTCATAGAGAAAGCCTGGACACTATTTTTTTCTAGTCAATGGACACCTGCCTGCCTAGCATGAGCACTAAAAACACGATATGATATGATATAATATAGCGAAATGTCTGTAGGTACATCTGTATAATGTTTTTAGTGCTAATGCTAGGCAGGCAGGAACCGACTTTTTACAGTTTTGTTATATGTGTAGATGGATGTCAGATCAGAGATATAAACACTAGTCTTTACTTGTTTTCATTTCTAAAATCATACCAATTAATCTAGGCCCTAACTAAACAGAGCTTGTACAATGGCGTCTAGTAACGTGTACGTAGACAAACAAATATTAGGACATCCATTAATTCCATGACTGAGGTACCAATTTCTCGTGTTCATTTATGTATAGGTATTTATCCAGTGTCCAGTCACCATAGTACAAGCTTTGCTTAGTTTGGGGCTTGATAATTGTTGTGATTGTGATTTATTTATTACTAGCTGTTGCCCGCGACTTCGATCGCGTGTCTTTAGTTTATTTATAGAAGACTTTCTTGTTGTTTTTTTTCCATAAGAACCTTCTGACAACAACTAACACAACGAAAAAAGAATTAGCGAAATTGTTCCATCCGTTCACGCGTGATGCGATGACCAAGGGAAATAGAGATTCATTTTTAAATATTAGATTATACAAACATGCCCCTTGCAGGATTCGAACCCGCGACCGCATAGCTATGTTGTCCTAAGCTCGAACCACTAGACCATAAGACCAGCAAAAAACACGACATTAGGAAGCTGGAATGTCCTATGTGATTGTAGGTAGTTTTATGACAAAGCAATATGTGTAACCACGCTAGTCGCTAAGCTTATCAGTTGAGCATGAACTTTGTACCTTCATGTTCGTAAGTGCGCTTTAGATGCATAGTGGGGCACATACGGAACAATTTGTGGTCACGATCCGTAGTTGTAGACTGAATCAGTCGCGTCGCCTCGCCACTACCTCGTGGCGGCGTTCATACACAAAAACGATTTATGTTAAGAGGCCCTCCTAGAATTCGTCGTATTTCCGTACATTTTGTTCTCTGATTGACGGGAATGATAATTGAAACAATAACACGTGATTTTAAAAGATTAGTTCTTATTCTTGCATGTAGCGCGAATGAATTTTTCATATCATTTCAAAAATAAAGGTAAATCACCAAAAGAATTACCATTATTTCAGAAAAATGACGTGTCGAGTTACGTTTGAACATCGGTTTACAAGAGACTACAAGTTATCCTAACAATTCGATTTTACCATTTAATTGAAGATATGGTCTATTTGCACATAGGTTGAATACATTTTTTTACTTTCTAAAAAAATATGGAAAAAAAAAAATGCTGAATTAACATACAATTTTAGATATTTCCATTCAAATATCTTTTTTTTTCTATTGTTATGAACAACTATTATAAGATTTAAACACTTCACAAGAATCTTCAGGTATACATTTAAAATAATATATTTTTATTTTATATAAAAAACAAAAAATTAAGTAGTAAACCTAAGTCAAAATTAACTATAAAATCAAGCACGCAAAACTGATCGTTCTTCAAACCTACGTAGGACGTCCACTACCAAATAAATTATCAATATTATCTTGTAAAGGATCAACATTGTTGACGCTTTATCCCGCATCATAGATGTACACAAGCATAGAACTGTATTTCAATTTTGCACTCAAAAAAGGTGCACGGCCTCTTAATAATAATGCGAAAGTTTGGATTTTCAGGCTAAACGAATCAGTATTAAATTTAGCACAAAAGTAGATTATAGCCTGAAATAGCAGATAGGTTAATTTATATCCCGGAAAAAAATCAATTTCACGTGAAAATGTTTTTTTTTACGGAGTAAGGGATTGGCACGATTTTTGCGCAGTGGTACATAGTTTAGGGGTCAAATAATGACATAGGCTGATAGGCTTCTATTTTTAATTAATTACATTAAGAAGCAAAATAAATAACAAAGAATAAATCAAAAAGCCGTATTCCATGCGGGCGAAGCCGCGGGCACAGCAAGTTCTATTATTATATTATGTGACGAAACGAACGTTAGTTTAAGGTAAAGTTATTCTAAACTGGCGCGAGTCGGGTTTATTTATCATGGTTATAACAATACGTTCGCTGCACCAAATCATAGTCTCTGAATTTAATTGGTGTCGCCATCTCTAAGGTCCCGGGTCCGATTCTACATTGACCCAATGTAGAAAACTAACTTTTCTATATTAAGTAAGAAGTGCCTACCTAGATTTTTGAATGAACATAATATGTGACACCACGCGGGTCAAAATAGGCAGAGTTTTGTGAACTTTATTCATCATCATCATCATCATTTCAGCCATTGGACGTCCACTGCTGAACATAGGCCTCCCCCATTGACTTCCAGATTGGCCGGTTGGAAGCGGCCTGCATCCAGCGTCTTCCTGCGACCCTTACCAGGTCGTCTGACCACCTTGTGAGTGGACGTCCTACGCTGCGCTTGCCTGTACGCGGCCTCCATTCTAGAACCTTTCTGTCCCATCGGCCGTCAGTTCTACGTGCTATGTGCACCGCCCACTGCCACTTCAGTTTGCTAATCCGTTCCGTGAACTTTATTACAAGGGTATAAAGTTGTCGTTATCTAGAGTTCTGTAAGTTATTTTAATTATGAACTCGACTCTTAATTTAACAGTGTCGTTCACAAACAAATAGACGCTCTGCCCGCACCGCCAATCTAACCACCTATTTGCATTCGGATTGTCTATGACTGCAACTACAATAACATATTCGATAATAATGCATAGACGTTGCAGCAGGGCTTAGGGCTGTCACCTAATAGTGTCAGGTCATGGTTTTGTTGACCTTGACAGCTCAATAATCTGCATTTTTTTACATAATATCGTTACAGTGTGTCGAATGTCGAATAATTATTCTTAACATCCATCATGTCATGATTAAGACACAAATGTTGGTGTTCAGAAAGTAAAAACAAAAAAAGGCATTTAATTGTATTTACTGAGACTAGGCAAAGTTATAATTTAAATAAACAACGTTTAAGCAACAGCTCGTCAACCTACCACAAAATGAAAAATTTTATGAAATTTACCAAATCTTTACGCGTCGGACTTTAAGTTTAAAATCGGTTCAATGACCTTTAACTTTTTGGGTAGGTTTACCTGCCGTTGTCTGTTATATCAGGAGAGCTTGAATGTTTTCGTTCGCACCGACGACTCTAAAAATAACTGATTAGGCCCCCGATTCAGAACCCTGACCACCGGTAAATCATGTGTCACTAATGTTAACCCTACAGCGCATAGTGTGACACATATGGTACATACCGAATTATTGCCTATATTTCGTAACTCGACGCTATTTAACGCCATCTATTAGAAAGTACCGTAACTACACACTATAGCACATAACAACATAGTTGACATTTGTTGCCACGGAAGCGCTGCATTCAATAAACAATTTTGCATTCACAATAGCGGTCAGTTCATGAAAAAGTTTACTACGTAGAGTTTTACTCTTGGGAAAAAAGTGTCCAAATTACAGTGTTTTTGTCCGGATAAATATAAAAGAGGTAAGTTATTGTTTCTAGTTTATTGTTAAAAAAGTGTTTCATGATATGAGTTACTATCAACGCATATTTTAGATTTTATTTGTATGTGACTGATGTGGGCCACTGTGCAGTAAGGGTAATTATATGATATATGATTGATTTCAGATGAAGGTCCGCAAAAGAGTAACAGAAACCGAAATTGAGCATATTTTACATATACCATCAGGCAGTGAAGATAAACTGGAGGTATCTGATGAAGATAGCGATGATGACTTGATTAGACTACGTGATTTGGTAATGAATGAAGTGGTAAAATCGCCGCAATTTCTTGAGGAGGACTACTTGGACCAAACCTTCAATGAATCTTCGTTACAGGCGAGTAACTCATTGGACATTACTGTACCTAGCGTTTCTGGTCATGTCAATGCTCCAACTTCAGCAGCAGATTCAAGTAGACCGCTAGTAGAGGGTCTTAGGGCAAGTACATCTTCAGGTCACCCTGTTCGTCAACCTACTTTGAAGACTACGCTTTTGATTTTGAAATCTATTCTGGCACTGATAATGACCCTGACCTGAGACTGACAGATGAACCTGATTTGGACGCGAGTAGTAATATAGTGGTGCGCCTCTGTCGAACAATTCCTAAAGAACAAAACTACAAAGTTTTTTTTTTGATAATTACTACACATCACCGGAATTGATCGCATATTTAGCGAAAATAGGAATTCAAAGTCTAGGTACTGTAAACAGAGGTCGTTTAGGTACGATCATTTAAATGACATCTCAGAAGGAGCTATCGAAAGCTAAGACATTTCGCGGATACTCTGAAGAGTGGCAAACCATAGTGGAAAATGTGCCAGTGGTTGCAGTTATGTGGCTAGATAACATACCAGTGACACTAGCATCTTCTTTTGTCGGTGAGAAACCTAAAGAGAAGGTAAAGCGATTTGTAAGAAGAGCAATCAGTACTAGAACAGACACATGGGTGGTGTCGACCTACTTGACTCGTTTATAGGGAAGCATAAAATAAAAATGCGCACAAGAAAGTGGTACATGCGGTTATTTTACCACTTGCTTGACGTGATGCTCATAAAACAGTTGGCTACTTTACAAGAGAGTTCAAAAACAACGAGAAAATAATTCAAAATTGCTAAAATTACGTGAATTTCGACTGCAGGTGGCAAAAGCTTTTTGTTTATCTGGACCTTCACTTATGCGTAAAAGGGGACGACCATCGTCATTCGTTTCTGATATGCTGGAAGAAAGGATGAAAAAAAAGCCAAAAGCTATCGTGTCACCCAAAGACGCCAGGACTGATGGCATCGACCATTTCCCGTTGTGGTTAACTTCTAGACAACGTTGTAAGTTTCCAGATTGTAAGGGAAAGTCTTTCGTAAATTGTGAAAAATGTAAGGTGGCACTGTGCCTAAATAAAGATAAAAATTGTTTTATGTCATTCCATAAGTAAATTTTATAAATAAAGAGTAATTAAAACGTAAAATTTCATTCAAGAGGGTAGAGACTGCATAATGATTACTGATCTCAATAAATTCCTATTTTCTATTATATTATGGTGTCGTTACTTGCTATAATTTGTCAAAAAGTTAATTTAATTTTTAATTAAAATTTATCATAATAAATATTGCTGTTTTATTTCATTCTCACTGAGAGTCAGTCAGACTATACATAAATCTTTTAACACCCTAAACGTATTTTGTGACATATCTGGTACATACTGAAACACTCGAAATATTTCCGAAAATATTAAAAATATATTTTTTTAATTATTTTTCTCTAAACATAAATAACATTTAAAAGTACATATATTTTTTCTGTTCAAATTAGAAAAATGGTGCACTGTAGGGTTAAATCCTATAGTGTCACGTGGTTTTCCGATCGACAATTTGTTACCGAACAGTTCTGAATCAGGGCTGGATGTTGTTGATATAATTTTTGCTAGTCAAATTTTAGTTATTTGATAGTCTGATTTGGTTTGTCTGCTGTGCGTGTAAGTAAATCAAAGTGTAAGTGTTCGTCGCGCGCGCAGCCCTATGCACTTGGCATCGGCCGGTTCCGCGTCACGAGTCACGGTGCGCTCGCACGTGCGCCCAACTCGGTATCGCATTACTCCGCCACTCGCGACCTTACGGTAACTCGCCCTACTTCCAGATTAATTCCCTCCCCCGGTTATGAACCCATCGATAACGAATTACTTACCAACCGATAAATGAGGTGACAATTACGTTAATTCTTTTCTCGGAACGGTTGAAAAGTTAGCAAAAAATTAGGGGTGAATTTGACGACGATTGGCGCAGATTTAACACAAGTTTCGATTCCTGGTCAATTCAGAAAATGTTTTTTTCTAAATTAGCTCGGATCTGGGTGTGTTGAAGACACCCCTGTCAATATTCATTACCTTGTAACACAAGCATCATCATCACCATCATAAGTGTTACCTTCTACCGAAGTCTGGATGTCAATTATCTGAAATCGAAGGCGCTCACTGACTAAGGTCTTTGACATTGCGTCAAACTATTTGCGTCTTTGACCACCTAGAGCTCTTTTTCTTAGTAGTTTTCCCTCCAGGATCAGTCTTATAAATTCATATTGCGCGCCTCTCTGCAGATGTCCAATAAGGCAAAATTCCTTTTCCTGATCATGTACATGAGCTTCTAAACGTTTTCCGAAAATTTAACCTTTCAAATGCTTCCAACCGCTTGAAGATTTTATTTTTCATAACCAAGTTTCACGACCATATAAAAGTGTTGACCTATGCAACATTTGCTTAAGCGGAGTCACACAGTACTTTGGCCATTTTGAGGAAAGCCAGACACCCATCACAACGCGGCTTTTAAATAAAATTGATTGAGAAGTTTTAGTAACACAAGCATGTCAGTTCCTTACTTCAGACCAAGACAATTTGGTGCAATGTGTTGTCTTGTCAGTGGATAATTATTAATAATTAAGCTCTTCTACTATTTACATTTATTCAGCTCCAAACTAAGCAGGTCTCTGAGCTTTTCTTGTATTATAACGGCTACACATACCTACTTGAATACATTGACATCTATCTCAGATACAATTGCTCACATAGCTCATTATCTCATCATCACACAGACATGAATCTTCCTCTTTTAGTTTTTGTGGTACCAAATAGAGAAGAAAATAATTAAAGATGGGTTTTCAATAACAGGTACATCATTTTAATAAACTAAAATAAAATTTGGCCAGATAGTAGGTTCGCAACTGACAACCGAACGGTACATAAAAGTCAAAGCCACTCTCCTCTCGTACTGTTACATCCTAGGGATGTATGTAGAAATGCTGACAGAGCACCCTTTATACATCCACGGATCAGAGGGGACTTGACAGTAGCTTCGGATCGGGCATTCGTCAAAGAAGGACATCACTCCCAATTTCGCGTGACCGGGAGTTTACCAAACTTTCCTTAATTCATTTAATTATTTTCGGCAGGAAGCCGGGAATAAATCTTTTTTTTTTTAAAGACTTGATTTCCAAGATCTAACAGTACGTTGATGTCCATTAGGCGCGGAGCGGCGACACGTCAGTTGCGAAAGAGTTAATATTTTTAAAGATAAAAAAGGCTAGGCTTTTATGGAAAACAGTAGTCTGGAACCGGAAATCGCGACCCAGGAAAACCGGAGATTGGTCAATTTTCGCGAAGTTCGATTTCATTCGAAAAGCGGATTATTAATGCTAAGGCATACATAAAAAATCATCCTTAAGTTAGCTAACTTAAATTAGCTAATTAAGCACTAAGCATACAATTGATGAAGACTAATTTTGCTATGTTGGTGAATAATTGGTAGTGTATATTATTATTTTAGGTAACATATGGCAAAGGTTACGCCTATTAAGATATTCAATAGAAAATCGTGAAAACACTTGCTTTCCTCTTGCGGAATTCTAACCGCATGAGTAGTATAGTCGTCATTTGTCTTGTATAGCGTACAAAACAACTATTTTCCCTATGATGCAGGAAGCAAAGCTAAAACCTTCCGCGCTCTTGATCTTCGCCATCCCATCGAGGTCCGTAACAAACATCAAATAATTTCAAAAATTACAACATGATTTATTATCCATAATAGTCATTGTTTAATCAAATAAGTAATTGACGATGATATAAACAGTAATATTAAATTATACGTTAGACAACACTATTGTAAACAATTGTTGTGGTCTTAAAGTAAGGTATTAACATCCTTTTGTTACGGGAGTCAGACAAGGAAAATTCATGCTGGGGCACACTCATTCTCGCCCCAAAAAACCTTTTCTGAATAGGGATAACTGTTTAAAGAAAATGAAATTCTATTTAGTCTGTTAGCTGGATTATTAAAAAATAATGGATACATTTTCGTGTTCCAATATTTTTTGATAATCTAAATCTAAAAAAGTTGACTAAAAGAATAATAATTTTTGACCCAGGAATCCAGCCTATTGCCCGAATAGCACTGTGGATATTTAATTGTTAAATAAATAAATATGCGCCAGCCAACTGGACACACCAACTTTTATAGGAAGTAAAGAATCAACATTCTTGTGTTACGAGGTACCAGAGTATTTTGCCAGAGGCGTCTTCCAGCACACCCACTATCGAGCCAATTTAAAAAAAAATATTTTTCTGAATTATTACTAGTAAATTTTTCGTTATTATTGTGCTCGTTAGCGCTCTTTGGTGTAGGCTTAAGTCCAGCAATGAACTGGAATCGGTTGATAATGATAAACTATTCATCATCATCATCATCATTTCAGCCATTGAACGTCCACTGCTGAACTAGGTGGAAAGGATGAACTATCATTGTAATGTATTTTTTTCGATTCGTGTCCTATTTGCTGACTATACAGAGTGTAACGAAAAGGTGAAATAAAACTTTAAGGGGTTATTCTACGGCTAAATTACATCAACTTTTTCTATGGGACCAACATCGAAATCTCAAAAAAAAAATTGACGTTTCCATACAAACTGATGCCAGCTGGTCGCGTTTTAGTATGGGAAAGTGTTTTTTTTTTGCGATTACGATGTTGGTCCCATAGAAAAAGTTGATGTAATTTAGCCGTAGAATAACCCCTTAAAGTTTTATTTCACCTTTTCGTTACACCTTGTATAACAATGTGTTATCGAGTTTATTTATTATTATAATGCTATGCAAATACGTCATGTAATATTATTAGCGTTATATTGGCTCTCGCTATGGAAAATGCCGCATGCAACAAAGTAAACGATTCCATTTCACGACCGTCGAGTCGTAATGCGAATTGGCGTACTGTTATCGGATAAGATGACAAATTTTTAACCTTAGGGTAACAGTTTTAAGGTACAATTTTATTTGTATGAGACGGTTTAACTAGCAGCCATTGTTCCAGCAGCCAAAGTTCTGCTATCCACCTCCTGGCTGGCTCTATCACAGCTTATCATCATCATCATTTCAGCCATAGGACGTCCACTGCTGAACATAGGCATTCCCCATTGACTTCCAGATTGGTCGGTTGGAAGCGGCCTGCATGCAGCGGCTTCCTGCAACCTTTACCAGCCCCCCTAGCATGTCTACCAAACAAAACACGATATATGATATGCTATAGCGATATATCGACACCAACTTTAAAAATATGATAGATTTAGCCGCCATTTTGAATTTTTATCGAAACAGCGATCTTAATATGTGACAGCGATTCAACATATCGCTGTGTGCGCGATGACAGCGCCCCTAGTGACCACAATTGTTGTGGACTTGAGTCTCTCAAATTATGGCAACTGGTTGGTTTGTGAATGATTTTCGGATTGTTTTTCTACGAAATTAGATGAAAATATGTAAAAAGTTTGCGCAGATTATAATAAGTGATTTTCTTACTTGAACTAAAATTCGAATTGTATAATACCTACGGGGTTTTATTCAATACAACATGATATAACTTTCCAACCTCTAAATGTGCAAAAAGGGAAAAAATAGTATTAGCACAGCGTGTGAGAGATTTTGAAGAGCTCAGTACCAACGGACAAAGCTACTTTATAAGAGCTGTGATCATAAGACAAACGCCTGCAACACAAATTCTCTACAAACTTTTTTCTTTTCACAGCTGCAGCTATCTATTTATTTCTTTGCTCTAATTTCCATCTTGATATTGGAAACAATAAAACATGTACGAAATGTTTTTCCCATTGTTTCTATACTTTATAACAGAACACGTATGACCCATATCCCAAATTTTAACGTTTTCACTTAAAATACTTAATAACGTTAGTATGGAATTCTATGGAAATATAGCAATTGGACACATGACAGTCCAGAGTTTTTTCACATTTCTGCTACATTGCGTGCTGCGATCGATTTGACGGCCCCCACCACCCACTTTGCACACAGCGATTATCTATCTTATTTTTACCGTGTTTTATCGTGTTTTAGTGATCATGCTAGACAGGGTGTCTGTCCACTTTGTGAGTGGCGTCCTACACTGCGCTTACCTGTAGAACCTTTCATCAGAGCTTGATGGTATTAAATTATTGTTGCTTAATGTTATAAATGTTTTCATAAGATATTTTGCACTTGAAAAAACTTTTCAACTGCTTTTTAACAACAACAACAACTTTTGCAACTATGGTTAAAAAAAGCGCTAGATTAACAAAAAAAAATGATTCAATAGAATAAAAATATTTATTTTATTTATGTAAGCAAACGCAAAGCAAAAGCAATGTTATGTATTTAAGAAAACTAACCTAATACTAAAAATAATTGAACGCCTACTAAAGTTAACTGCATACTTATGAGCAATCTGACTTAAACAGGTTTCGCCATACTTGATTGGTTTCTACAAATTGATATAAATTAAGAACCTATTAATTAAGGTTACCTGTTCCTTCTTTAGGAAGTTATATTCCTGTTTCCGACAGTACTAAACTTAAGCAATGTTTGCATATATCATTTTAATATTTTTAATGTGGACGTTTGTTACTTATTTTAACAAATGAACGGAATAAGCTAAAATTTCGCACACATACAGGGAGTTAAAGGTATGTGCTAACATATTATGCTTTTAGGGTTCCGTACCTCGAAAGGAAAAAACGGAACCCTTGTAGGATGAAGGATCACTTTGTTGTCCGTCTGACTGTAAAGACCTTATCTTATCTCAGGAACGCGTGGAGGTATCGCGTTGAAATTAAAACCATGTACTCAGATCTACAGTCCCTTGTCCCTTGTTGAAAAAATCAAACTTCTAACTTAAAGTTTTAAAAAATGATACGGCTGTTTAGGCCGCAAAAAACGTATATTTTGACCCTCGGGAATCAAAATATTACAGGGTATTTTCCGTTGAACTAGAACTATGAAATTTGCCAAGTATTATCGTCTTATCGTAGCGTGTCATTCCTGTTCTGTGATCTTATATTTACTACAAATACTTACATGTAAAAATAAGAAACTAAATTTGTAATTAAATCATTAAAAATATAGTCTTTATTTATAGTTTCGGAAAATGCTCGGGAATAACTGCGAGATTCGATTCCTGAACTATTTTTGCGTCCAAAGCGGATCGCTTTGGAGCCCAGGGTCCGCTTTCCTTGATTTACTTCTCCACTCCGTTGAGCGTCTCTAGTTGTGAGATCATTGGCACGCATGTCAGCCCTCACGACGTCTTCTACTTTAAACTATTCAAAGCAACTAAAAATAGAACAATAAATAAACTAACTTAACCTAAAACTAAAAACTACCTACTTAAAAAAGCGTCGTTTCAAGTTTTTTTTTAAGAGTAATTCCTCCTTACATTCTGACGTCTACCTCTAGACGAAGTCGCGTGCAGAAGTTAGTAATGTATAAATATGAATAATTCTTAACTCAGACTCTGTTTAGTTTGTAGCTAGTTCTCAGTTCTCATACAGACTAATGTCAGCTTAGTCGCGGTTAAGTATGGGAAAGCGAATTGATTTTTTGCGATTTCGATGTTGATTCTGAAGAAAAAGTTGTTGTATCTGGGCAGTAGAATCACCCCCTAGAGAGAAGTAAACTTTTTTGGACCTTAAAAAATAATTTCTTATTTCTATGCTATAACATTGTATACGTTTTGTATCTCAATTTCTATCCTTTTCCTACTCTGTCCATTGTTAAAACCTAGATCGCTATCTAGTGCAGTGCCAGCTTCCAGCCACAACGAGCATAATAGACTCGACACAGTTGTGCCGTTATCAACCTTATGACATTGCAATAAGAAGCAATCAATTATAAGATCGGCCTTGACCGTGACTGGCATTGAAGCCGGTCATCAGTCATTATATTACTTACAGTAATATCAGCTATCGATGTGCTTCAGTATTTGCTATGTTAAGGACATTTCGATGAAATATGCCGAACAATTGAAATTTATACACTACACAATGCCTTTTAACTAACTTTTCATCATCATCATTTTAACCATAGAACGTCCACTGCTCATAGGCCTCTAGACTTGACAATGACTTCTAGACTTCTAGATTGGCCGGTTAGAAGCTTCCTGCAACTTTTACCTGATCGTCTGTCCACCTTGTGGGACGTCCTACGCTGCGCTGGCCGATACGTAGCCTCCATTCTAGAACCTTTCTGCCCCATCGGCCGTCAGTTCTAAGTGCTACCTTTACGTCTAAAATAATGTAACACTTGAAAAAGTTTGATATTATACTGCCTTAGGTGGGAATTAAACCCGCGTCTCTTCGCTACCCGGGAGATCCCGGGTTCGATTCCTAGTCGGGTCGATGTAGAAAACAAACATTTCTATAATATCTCGAGTCTGGGTGTTGTAGTATCGTCGTTGGTTCTGATTTCTGTAACACAAGTGCTGTAGCTACTTTAGGATGAGAGCAATGTATATGATGTTGTCTAATATTTCAAGTCAATCACAACGCCACTACACTAATAGTCTGCGTCAAATACTCTTCTGTGTTCATACTTGTTTATTCTATTTAGATAGAAATTGCCTGTATCGTTTAGTCTATAGTGATTAAACTCATTACAACATCATTACTTCTACTAACATTAAAATTTCAAATCATTAGGTAACCAACACAAAATCATTATCATATCTCCACAGACTATCATCAGCTAATGCATTGTATGTAATCAGTTGTTAACGAAACTCATTGTTGATCTGTGTCGAAATTACATGAATATGAATGTACTATGTACACAACAAATCCGGTCAAAGTAACCCCTTATCTCGTTATCATAGAGTCCAATATCAATAGTCATAGTAACTTCCGTACCCATAGTTAAGCACCTTGAAAGAATTGTAATAGTATACCTACTCTTTTTATTCTCGTTTTTGTTTAAAATAATGCTATGAAAACACGGCGTAAAACATGCCAAAAGTAAAAACCCTTGAGAGTTTATATGATGACTTGAGAAATGTTTCCTTAACTATGATTCAAAACAACTGTATTATCCAAATGCTTTATAAGGAAATGTTACTAAACATTATAATCTATACTTCCATACTAATATTATAAATGTGAATGTAACGTTTTCACGCCAAAGCCGTTGAACCAATTTTTATGATTTTTGGTAAATTGGACCTTGAAGGAGGACATAGGCTACTTTTTGTCGCAAAAAATGAACCGATTTTGATGAAATTTTGTACGAAAAAAGCTTGAACCCTGGGGAAGGACATAGGCTACTATTTTCTAATCCACCTCCTAAGGGAGTAAAATAGGGTGTGACAGGCCGTATTCCACCCTGGCAAAGCCGTTGGCACATATATTACGAACAACAGCACATCAACCTACCACAAAATGTAATGTGTTTAATGACCTTTAAGTTTTGGGTAGCTTGCCCTGCCGTTGTCTTTACTGTCTAATATTTTATGTAGTTTAGAATTGAAAAACAAACGGCGGTAGGTGCGGTCTAAGTCTCCTCTTACATCCGTGAGTCGTGAATTTAGGAATACAAACTCTAGGATTCTAGATTTTTTGAAAACTATGCACGGATTTTTACCACTTGCTCGGTGGTGAGAGGAAACATCATAAGGAAACTTTCATATTTATATTAAACTGGATGATCCAAGTGATCTGTTGAATTTGTCCGCAATCATAACTAAGAGTACTTGTATATCTTATCTTACGAAAACCTTATTAGTGCTATTACTCTATTTTCTCCTTTTCACTCTTTACACCAGGGTTTCTTCTTCTTCTTCTTTCTTTATGGCGACGAATGTTTCACTGCAGTGTATACACACACTACACTGTTAATACACTGTTAACTTTTTCTTAGTCATGGGTCTCTATCAAAATTTCTAAGAGCCCCTAACATAAACCCTTTCCGCAACAGATAAAAATAACAAGGTTAAGGTTTTACCATAAATAAATAAATAATAAATTGTTTTTACAATCATACTAATTATTTAGGTCCAACCAAACTAAGCACTATGGCGACTTGATAACGAATAAACATTCCCCTTTCAAACTTGCCCCTTCTTATCTGTCCTCTACCTGAAGGTTGTCTGGAAGAGATCGCTTTTAGCGATAAGACCGCCTAAATTGTGCATCTTTCTGTAAACACAAATTGTAACTTCTTTGTATGGTGTACAATAAAGAGTATCTATCTATCTATCTAAACATTCTTAAATACTTTTATAAACATCCATGACTTAGGTACAGTCAACGGCAGGTCAACCTACCCAAGAGTTAAAGGTCACTGAACCGATTTTCAACTTTAAGTCCGCCCCGTTGAGATCAATATCAATTAAGAAAATTTGACGTTTTGTGGTAGGTTGACGTGTTGTCTGTACAAATGCTCGTGCTCATCACACAAACATTTGCCTCTTGCAGGATTCGAACCAGCAAGCGCTGGCTTTCTAGTCCGGAGCGCGAACTACCACAACCAGACTATCGTCAGACTACAGAGATCTATTAATAGTTAGTGTGATGTGTGTGTGTGTGTGTGGTTATGTTAGGTAGGCTCGCCGTGGACACGCGGCGTTTATTACCCGGTCCTTGGACCACAGGATAAACAACCCAGCTTTACACGATATAGAACACCAGGTTTTTGTTACAGAACCCTTTTTTTGTTGCAGTCTTTCCGTCCGCTGCTGACATGCGCCCCGGTGGCGATGGTCAGCTTCGACCGCAACGCGCACACGCAGGACCTGACCAAAAACATCCAGTACATCAGCAACGACAAACTCAAGCTCACGGCCGACCCTGCCACCATGAAGTAAGCAACCAACTTTACAATTGTACATCCTTTTTCATAAAAACTTTTCTGTCTTGATCCATCTTAGCGCTGTCATCATTTTGGCAGAACGGTACAAGGTAGTCCCTACTAAGGACTTTATCCAGAGCTCAAAGCAAGCATAGATTACTTAAACGTGTTTATCCTAGAAAGCCAGTACTGATAAAGTTCAAATAAAGTACTCTAATGCCGTTGTTGACTTGTAAGTGTAACCTTGGAGATGGTCAGCAATCATCGAGCGAACTTTACATTGTAATCATCACGGAATGTGCATGGGGATTGGGTACTCTCGGACACCTTGCTGTATACTGGATTTTATGTTGGACTATTATCCTTGAACCATAATCCAATATCCATCCGATATCCCAAGAAGCAGTGCTAAACCGGCGCCATTTTTCTATCCAGGTTAAACAAACAGCCAAACAAGCCCATCTGCATTATGATCAACTGGCTGCTGGCGCGGCAGAAGCACGTGATGAAGTACGCCGCGCTATACCTGGAACAGGGCTTTGACGTAGTCTCCGTGTCGTGTACCCCATGGCAGCTCACGTGGCCGCTGAAGGGATCACAAGTAATTATTTTCCAAATTTTGTACCCTACCGAATGGTAGCCGCGAATCTTCGTTTTCTCGTGTCGAAGGCAAATGTTTTTGTGTAAACAATACTTCGTTACACGGACAGCGTTTTCAGCCATTGCTTCAATTGCTCGAGCAGCTGACAGGATGAGAGATGATGAGTTTAACGGGAAGCTCCGCACTTGCATCTGTTTTTGAGGTAGTCAGTATAGCTTCATCTGTAAATATTAAAAATAAAGCAGCTAGCAAATATTGGGACGTGTAAAAGTGCATTTAGTAGCCTATTTGCAAAAATAAATGATTTTGATCGACCGACCTGATGCCAAGAATGGTAAAAAGATACGTAGCGTAACCGGCCATCTAGCAGGAGATGGTCGGTTGATATCACAAAAACGACAGGAATCGAGAGGACTCGATTAGTACAGGACTGAAGTCCATGGCGCTCTCGCCAGGAGGTATTTACTCCGCAGTGTGATCAAAGTAGCTGAAATGATGATGGTGATGACTTTGGGACAATAATAACTGTGGGAATGTATGTGAGACCATAGCAAATTTATTTAAATACTTTTATAAACATCCATGATTTATGTACAAATGCTAGTGCCCATTACACAAACATTTTCCCCTTGCGGGATTCGAACCCGCAACCGCTGGCTTTGTAGTCCGGAGCGCGAACCACTACACGGTCGTCATTAGATGCCAGGCGATAATCGAGTATAATGTTATCAATTTAAACTTAATACCTCCTCTACCCATTATATGACTAAATGTTCTGTCAAGCCAACAAAGTGATCCTATAAGAACAAAGTATACTGACGTTTTCTCTCCCACAGCTGGTAGCCGAAGACCTGATCAAGTTCATGGCGGCGAACGAGAGCGAGCACCCGCTGGTGATCCACGGGTTCTCCGTCGCGGGGTACATGATGGGCGAGGTGTTCGTCCACGTCATGAGGAATAAGGAACTGTAAGTAAAAATATATACATTTTAGTGTAGGCAAACGTTTTCATTTATTTAAAAAAGGTGAGGTGTTTGTCCACATCTGGGTGTGTGTGTTTGTTGTCTGGCATGTAAGTATGTATTTATTCTTATTTAGATAAATACAAAATGCATCCAGACAAATGGACCCAGATTCACACTCAATGGATTCCTGAAGATGGGTATCGCCGTAGAGGACGTCCAAAGAAGTGATGGCGTGACGATTTGGAGAGCCATGCTAGGAATTGGCAGACTTTGGCCCTTAATAGAGAAACTTGGGAGTTAGGAGAGACCTTTGCCCAGGAGTGGGACACCATAGGTTAAAAAAATGTGTGTACAATCGTAATCGTATATTTTTAATTCTTAACTTTAAAAAAAAAGAACTCATTTTTAAAAAATTACTTTTAAAAGAAAAGCTAAAGAAACGATTTGCTTTTAAAGTTGCTAATACCGTAATCAGTTTGACACCATGATCCCATCACGCGATCGTATGACACACAAAATAACCAATATTTTAGCTTTTTACATAAAAAAAAAACACTGCAGCGCGTGCGATGACGCATCTCCATGCGCTGCTACCTAAAAACATGGTTTGAAACACAAATACAAAAATAATTTTGGTCCTTCCTTACTTAATCAATAAGCCCGAGACCAAGACCAAGCAGTTAGTACGGGCACGACTTGTCCATACTAAATTAAAAATAATCTTGGTAATCCCATTATTTTTAATTTAGTATAGACATGCCGTGATGAGAAGAGAAGAGGTGTGTAACGAGGAGAGTGATGTATGAGTATTGATAGGCGGTGAGGTAGAGGACTACCAAAGAAGAGATGGGTGGATTGTGTGAGGGCTGATATGACTGAGAAGGGAAGGGATGACGAGTGACGGGATTTCATTGAAGAGAAAAACATACTGCGCCGATACCAGATGACTTAGGAGCTGGGCAGGCAAATGATGATGACTTTTTATTTAGTATGATCCAAACATATCTTTAATAGATCGGCCCCCCTAGCCCATGTTTCTCTAGCACATTGGCCATTTCAGAGGCACAACCATATTTTGAAATATGGCTGAAACTTTATTCTACACGTGATTTATACGTTTGAATGTGCAAATGCTCGTGCCGGTCTCTAAAGCGTAACACACACAGACGGCGTGAGCGGGACGGCGACGGGTCAGGTCGGGAGGACGGCGCCTTTATTAAAATACGTTTAAATGGGCACCTACAGATGCCGGCGTGCGCAACCCGCACTGCACACACCCGTCTCTGTGTGTTACCCTTAAAGGGTGAATTTAGTTGGTTTGGGAGCCGAAAATATCACACTCTCCCTCTGAACAATAAGAACAACTTTGTATACGAGACCCAAAAACCATCATCGACATTGACTTATCTTTTTCTTTATTTCAAATAAAACAATCGTTGTCGTATACTAACTTCTGAGCCACGTGATATGATTTGTATGAAAAATAATTGTTTTTTCGATGTTATTCCCATAATAAAAGTTGTCGTATTTGACCGTATTAAGTTTGCGTATTTGGAGTTACACGTTGTATGTATAGGCATACTTTTTTAACCGACTTCAAAAAGGAGGAGGTTCTATGTTTAACACTCAATAATTTAATGCGTTCCATAGGTTACAAAAGGTGTTATGTTTAACACTCAATAATTTAATGCGTTCCATAGGTTACAAAAGGTGTTACATAGTCTTATGGTATCACTATGGACCCTGACTATGATTATGTTTAAAGTTTTATAGTAGTTCAGTAAGCCGTTGACAGTACATCTGGTTCTGTGTTGCAGCTACCAGCCAGCCATGGACCGCGTGGCCGCCCAGGTGTGGGACTCCGCGGCCGACATCAGCGAGCTGTCCATCGGCGTGCCCGCGGCCGTCTTCCCAAAGAACAAAATCATGCAGAAAACCCTAAGAGCTTATATGGAGTAAGTATTATTAAAAACCGAGACAGCTGTCTCGGCGATCTGCCTCTTCATTTTATTTTCTACTGTTATAATAGCTATTCTGCTATTCGTGGCGAAGACAAATCCAACAAATCAAATATTATGAAAATCGGTCCAGCTGTTCTTGATTTATAAATATGGTGTAACTAACTCGACTTTGTTTTATATATTATATAAAAATAAATAAACAAAAAAATTCTTACCAAAATAAACAGACGTAAAGAAAATGTAATTCTATTAAATTCTGTTTAGTCCGTCTTAGATTATCAAAAAATATTAGAATTCTTTTTTTTCTTTTTTCAATAAAAAGGCACTACTAAAGTACATCAAATCTATCTACTTACTCCGATCACTGATGATAATCATCCAATCTGAATGTGGTCATTGACTTTTGTGGTGTTGACCGTATTATGGTGACTAGATAATGAATAAATGAAAAAAAACACACCGAACCATTGGACTAGAGGATCATCATTTTCTATTTCAGACATTTTTTTTTTGCTAATATCCATTTAACTCGTGAGGTGGCATCTGGTGTTCTTCTCGCAATGTCAAAAAGGTTCGCTTGTGGCACTAACCTGCAGAACACCACTGACGTCATGCTTTTACGTCGAGTCGCGTTCAAAAAATCATAGGACGGTGACAGACGGGAGTCTCAACCGTGTATCGCATACCAAAAAAAAGTTCAGAGTACTGCCAATAGATTGAAAGTGTTTCTATGATCTCTGCGTGTAAGGTCTGTTTAATCTGTGCGTGCAAAGTTCACCATATGATTCTGACATTGCGTGCGTGGGTGCGTGTTGATAAATAATTTTGTTTGATCAATGTTTAAGTGAAAATACATGAGAATAGTGCTTAAATCGATAAAGTGAGTGTGTTTAGATGGATTTGCAGCATTAGTTTGCATAATGGAATGATATTTCAAGGTAAATTTTATAAAATGTAAACAAATATTTTGGCGGCCGCCATTGCTCGAGATTTTTGGTTAGTTTCAATATTAATTCGATAAATTCATATCAAATAAAGCTTTGATAAATCTATTTATAGAGTCAGCAACGTAATTAATTTAATAGATTTGTTTTAATAAGCCATAATTACTTACAATATCGAAATATTTAGCGCGACGGCACTTGACAACAAAAATGTATGATTTTGTTGGTCATTTTTAGAATATCAAAGTTTAATCCTTATCCTTTATTTTAAGATAAATCTAAAGTAAATTTGATAAGCTTTATGAATACATATTTACTTTTTAGGAAAAATAAATGAGTTTTGTTCTACACACCATTTGTTCGAGGTACCTACCGATTTTAGGGTGATTTTGCAGTGGTATTTTCATTTACCTTAATTATGTATTAATTATTTACTTTTCTTACATTATTATTTCAAGAATAACAATATTATGAATCATTCATGTAATTCAGTCGTTTTTTTGAGGCTAATTGGCCAACTTAATTTTTTGCAAAAATTTATTTTCCCGTGTTGGCGGGTGGTCTGCAAAAGACTTTTGCCAAAAAAAGCCATTATTTAGCAAAATTTTTATGGAGTTGACTTTTTGTTTGTTTGTGCTTAAAATCCATTGTAAATTCGTATTGATTAATAATGAAATAAATGAAAGGCAATCTCTCGATAGAATATTGTTTATTTGGTAGATAATTACCTTTTTTTGCAAAAATCGGGGAAATTTAAGGTCAGCTGGATTCATGTCGCTAATAAATCGCGTAGTTAACTCGAATTGCATAATTTAATACATAATAAAATAGGTTGTTTCCTAAGGATTCCAAAGGTATACAATACAACCCCCTTACGTGCCGGCTAAGCCACCATATGTTAGTTTGACCCAAAACGCGTCATTATCTGCGTCATGCGCTGCTCACCTGTGCCAATTGTAAGGTGAAAGTGATTTATTACCGTGCCAAAGGAAGGGTTAAGTGACTGAATCCACTGGTCTAGTTTTCCAATCTCAATATATAGGTTAATATTTCTAGGCAACCTTTAACAACTGATCGGCTATTTAGTATAGATAAGAGTTTTTATTTCGCGGACATCAATAATAAATAGTTATCAAAGGTGTTACTTAAGTAGCATCAATTTTTCCATTTCTTTATCAAGATAACGAACTGCAGGAATTGGGTAGTTTCGAAGTCCAAATGCATTTAAATACTGACCGTGACCTACAATTGACTTTTAAGCTATCGCTAAGGAAACAATATCAGCTGATGTATTATTTAATACATTATTTATCAGTGCTAGGAGCAACATAATAAGCATAGTTTTTGCTCTTGCTTTGTCTTGGACTCACAATCACAACTAAGTTTAGTATAGAAAATAAAGTTGAATACGACTAAAATTGATTCGTTTAAAATTTTAAAACCTGCCTTTGACCTAATCCCGCTCTGCTGTTCAGAGTGGTGATTCTGCCAATGTCGGGTGTTAAAAAAACACGATCTAAGCTGTCAGAATATGTCCTACACAAAGTGTCTTGTAAACCTTTAGCCATATTATAGGTAAGTTGGGTCAATAAATTCGAACAAGTTTGCCTAAGAAAACAACATAGGTTGTAATATGAAAAATAATTTTGGTCTTCATATAGGTTCCTATTTCTGGACTTTGCTCGAAATAAAAATGTATTTATTTATACAAACTGCAAAGAGGTCCTCCTTCTCCATAAACTTGGCCAGCCTCTGTCCCCTAGGGTTCCGTTGCTCATACCCAAATTGCCCCACTCTCAACTCATTATCGCCTCGCATGCCCAGTTTCGCATTGAAACGCGCACACAGGGCCTTCTTTACCCTATTGGGGGCCCTGGGCATATTAGGATAATGGGGCCCTTATAACTTTGTCAGTTATTGGTTGGTGATCTGGCATGTTCTAAAGGGGCCCCTAATCGATCGCGGGGCCCTGGGCACGTGCCCAGAGTGCCCAGTGGAAAAGACGGGCCTGCGCGCACAACAACATTGGTAGGTTTTAGTTGTATGGGATACATATCACGTAGAACTGACAGCCTATGGGGCAGAACGGTTATATAATGGAGGCCATGTACCGGCAAGCGTAGCGTAGGACGTCTACCCACAAGGTGGACAGAAGAATTAGTAAAGATTGCAGGAAGCAACTGTATACATACTGCTGGCCCACCGATTTCAAGTCACTCAGCAAGCTATTAAAAGTTCGATGCTTGGAATTTCGTTAAGTGATAAAATCCGAAACGTGGTTATCCGGCAAAAAACCAAAGTAATGGACATAGTTCTGAAACGTATCAAGCTAAAGAAGCAGTGGGTCAGAAACATCTGTCGCAGAACGGATGAAAGATGGGGAGTAAACCATTACTCAAGTGGAGACCACGCCTTGGCAATCGTAGTGTAGGACGTCCCCTAGCTCGATGGACCGACGACCTTAGGAAGAAGAAGGCAGTTGCATAAAGTGATTTTTGTAAAATTTGTGACTTATTTGTGGTTGAAATAGAAAGAAGTTTGTTGCGGAGCGAAAAACGACGAAGCGATATTTCACCCACTTCGTCCATAGTAATTTGTTCGTACTATTTGCTCATTTTCATACTTTTATTTGGTTTGACTCCGGGCTGGTCATGTATTTAACATCAATATGTATGTATATATGTATTTTTACACATAACTATCACACCTTCCTTCTGTAAAAAAGACAATCAATTTTAAATCATATTTACTATGAGTTAAAACTCGAATCTGATTGATAAATAGTAATATTTTGAAATGTTATCAAAAGTTTCTATTTGATTACGTAACAATAATCTAATCGTTATATGTTATGATTATCAAGTCTCGTGAATAAACTCGTGGTTATGTGGTTTTATTTTTGTTTAGATTGAAATGTGTCATCGACACAGATCGTAAATCTTTAAGAAACGCCGAAAAACATGGACATACATGGTCTCGAAATCCTCTGCGATCTGTAATTACAGCAATGGGTGTAGTTCCTAGATTTTCGCGCTTAACATTAATATGTTAAATGTGTAACACTAATGTGTTACCAAACTATTGATAGTTTGTTTATTGTTACCCTTGAAAATTAGTTACACTATCGATAGTATCGATACATCGGTCGGCTCATTGTGTAAATCGAAATTTCCAGAACGGAAACGTTGAAACCAAAATACACCGTTCGTTCGTTAGCGGTGCCTGGTCCGTACACGTCGTTAATTCTTCGAATCGTTTCTGCAGCACTGGTGCCACGGTGGAACTCGTATTCGTAAATACTGCGAATTTTCAATTTGTCCATAGTTGTTGTTATAGCAATGTTGAAGCTCTAACAAATGATGTGGAAACAAATGAAATACGAATTTTAAAACAATATTTTTCTAACTTTATATCAAAATAAATTTAAATTTAGAATTCCTAATCAAAAGCAAGTTATTTGATGTTAAATTTGCTAGTATTGAGTATCGGCAATTTCATATGTAAGGACCATGGTAAGGACCTAATATTAAAAAAAAACAACAAACATTAATTTAATATCTAGAAAAAGTTAAGTCATTAAATCCGAAACAAGGTTATCCGGCAGCAGTCCAAAGTAAAGGACATAGTCTTAAAATGTAGCAAGTTAAAGTGTGTCGGTTACATTTGTCGGGTTCGGGTTCTCGGGTTGAGATCACGTCTTGTCAAACGTAGAGTAAGACCCCCAGCTCGATGGACCGACGACCTTAGGAAGATGGCTGGCAGTGGATGGATGAAAACAGCGGGAGATCGTGCTCTTTGGCGCCCTTTGGGGGAGGCTTACGTCCAGCAAGGACTGCAATAGGCTGACATGAACCTAAAAGACTGTAGCGGTGTAATTCCACTTTAAGATATCGTATAAAAGTTGTCAGTGGCGTGTCAGCCGCGCGACAGTGGCACGTCTGTGGCGCTTTTCCCCGTCACTACAGAATTTATTTAGCTGCATTTTTATTATTTCTTGACCGGCAATTTTATTTGGTCTTAAAATAAATTGTACTTAATTAATATTAATTAAACTCAACTAATTTTCCATGATACTACCTGACTTACACAAAGGAGATCCGATTCGTACCGTGACGTCACAGGACACGTCCGCCATACATTTTTCATAGTAAAATTTGTTTTAGAAAGAGAGGTATTCTGAATTTCTAATTACTGTGTTATGGTTATTTTTTTACCTAAAATCAATTTTGTTTTCATTATTAGCACTATAATCTATATATATAAAAGAAGAAACTGACTGACTGACTGACTGACTGACTGACTGACTGACTGACTGACTGACTCACTGACATATCAACGCACAGCCCAAACCGCTGGTGCTAGAGATTCCAAATTTGGCATGTAGGTTTCTTATAAGGTCTAGGGGTGCACTAAGAAAGGGTTTTTCAAAATTCACCCTCTAAAGGGGTGAAATGGGGGTCCAAAGTTTGTATGGGGAAACAAGATTAGTTAGACTATTTTATTCGAAACTTCACAGGAGTATTCCTAACAATAAATGATTAAACACGTGTTTCAGGTTTTTTGCGAAATCCACCCCTAAAGGGGGTAAAAGGGGTGACAAAGTCTGAAAATCAACATGGGTATTGTTTCCATGGTTTATTGGGTCGCTGATTACGAAAACAACAACAATTTTAAAATACAACGTTACGGACGTGAAATATCATCCCCCTGTTGGGATGCAATGGGGTTGAAATATCTAAATATCAATATGGGTGTCGATTTTATGGTTTTTTGGGATGTTAATTACGAAAATGACATCGATTTGGAAATTTAATATTGTGGACATACAAAATTCTGGAACTCAACCCTTAAGTAGGTGAAAAGGGGGTTTTTTTTTTGTATTTTAGTTATCTATTTATATAAAATGGTAAACTGACAGGAGTATTCCTAACAATAAATGATTAAACACGTGTTTCAGGGTTTTTGCGAAATCCACCCCTAAAGGGGGTAAAAGGGGTGACAAAGTCTGAAAATCAACATGGGTATTGTTTCTATAGTTTATCGGGTCGCTGATTACGAAAACAACAACTATTTTAAAGTACAACGTTACGGACGTGAAATATCATCCCCCTGTTGGGATGCAATGCGGTTGAAATGTCTAAATATCAATATGGGTGTCGATTTTATGGTTTTTTGGGATGTTAATTACGAAAATGACATCGATTTGGAAATGTAATATTGTGGGCATAAAAAGTTCTAGAATTCAACCCTTAAGTAGGTGAAAAGGGGGAATTTTTTTTGTATTTCAGTTATCTATTTATATAAAATGGTAAACTGACAGGAGTATTCCTAACAATAAATGATTAAACACGTGTTTCAGGGTTTTTGCGAAATCCACCCCTAAAGGGGGTAAATGGGGTGACAAAGTCTGAAAATCAACATGGGTATTGTATCTATGGTTTATCGGGTCGCTGATTACGAAAACAACAACAATTTTAAAGTACAACGTTACGGACGTGAAATATCATCCCCCTGTTGGGATGCAATGCGGTTGAAATGTCTAAATATCAATATGGGTGTCGATTTTATGGTTTTTTGGGATGTTAATTACGAAAATGACATCGATTTGGAAATTTAATATTGTGGACATAAAAAATTCTAGAATTCAACCCTTAAGTAGGTGAAAAGGGGAAATTTTTTTTGTATTTCAGTTATCTATTTATATAAAATGGTAAACTGACAGGAGTATTCCTAACAATAAATGATTAAACACGTGTTTCAGGGTTTTTGCGAAATCCGCCCCTAAAGGGGGTAAAAGGGGTGACAAAGTCTGAAAATCAACATGGGTATTGTATCTATGGTTTATCGGGTCGCTGATTACGAAAACAACAACAATTTTAAAATACAACGTTACGGACGTGAAATATCATCCCCCTGTTGGGGTGCAATGTGGTTGAAATGTATCTCTTATGTATTGTATTTCAGTTATCTATTTAGATAAAATGGTAAAACTAACCCAACATACATTGTTGTTTTCACTCGGCTGCCGTAGGAGGGTTATGTTTTTTGAGCGTATGTATGTGTGTTTATAATTTTTTGGCACGCTTTACAGCTTAAGCCGTTAGAGATGTATTTTATCATATGAGATTCTTCTCAGTTGTGGAAGTGACAAAACGTATATCGTTTTCCGGAATTCCCATAGGACATAGAAATTACGCGGGGAACTCTGATATCTAATGGTACTTACCTGATTTCAACCCTCGATGAAGGTCTGCTTTAGATTAGTTTAACTCGTGAGGTGGCATCTGGTGTTCTTCTCGCAATGTCAAAAAGGTTCGCTTGTGGCACTAACCTGCAGAACACCACTGACGTCATGCGCTTACGTCGAGTCGCGTTCAAAAAATCATAGGACGGAGACGGGAGTCTCAACCGTGTATCGCATACCAAAAAAAAGTTCAGAGTACTGTCAATAGATTGAAAGGGTTTCTATGATCTCTGCGCGTAAGGTCTGTTTAATCTGTGCGTGCAAAGTTCACCATATGATTCTGACATTGCGTGTTTAGGTGCGTGTTGTTAAATAATTTTGTTTGATCAATGTTTAAGTGAAAATACATGAGAATAGTGCTTAAATCGATAAAGTGAGTGTGTTTAGATGGATTTGCAGCATTAGTTTGCATAATGGAATGATATTTCAAGGTAAATTTTATAAAATGTAAACAAATATTTTGGCGGCCGCCATTGCTCGAGATTTTTGGTTAGTTTCAATATTAATTCGATAAATTCATATCAAATAAAGCTTTGATAAATCTATTTATAGAGTCAGCAACGTAATTAATTTAATAGATTTGTTTTAATAAGCCATAATTACTTACAATATCGAAATATTTAGCGCGACGGCACTTGACAACAAAAATGTATGATTTTGTTGGTCATTTTTAGAATATCAAAGTTTAATCCTTATCCTTTATTTTATGATAAATCTAAAGTAAATTTGATAAGCTTTATGAATACATATTTACTTTTTAGGAAAAATAAATGAGTTTTGTTCTACACACCATTTGTTCGAGGTACCTACCGATTTTAGGGTGATTTTGCAGCGGTATTTTCATTTACCTTAATTATGTATTAATTATTTACTTTTCTTACATTATTATTTCAAGAATAACAATATTATGAATCATTCTTTGTAATTCAGTCGTTTTTTTGAGGCTAATTCGCCAACTTAATTTTTTGCAAAAATTTATTTTCTCGTGTTGGCGGGTGGTCTGCAAAAGACTTTTGCCAAAAAAAGCCATTATTTAGCAAAATTTTTATGGAGTTGACTTTTTGTTTGTTTGTGCTTAAAATCCATTGTAAATTCGTATTGATGAATAATTAAATAAATGAAAGGCAATCTCTCGATAGAATATTGTTTATTTGGTAGATAATTATCTTTTTTTGCAAAAATCGGGGAAATTTAAGGTCAGCTGGATTCATGTCGCTAATAAATCGCGTAGTTAACTCGAATTGCATAATTTAATACATAATAAAATAGGTTGTTTCCTAAGGATTCCAAAGGTATACAATACAACCCCCTTAGGTGCCGGCTAAGCCACCATATGTTAGTTTGACCCAAAACGCGTCATTATCTGCGTCATGCGCTGCTCACCTGTGCCAATTGTAAGGTGAAAGTGATTTATTACCGTGCCAAAGGAAGGGTTATATGTGTTCCAGAGACGCCTCCTGGGGTCTACGGGGGCCAAAATTTTGTTTATTTTGAGCTAGGACGCACCGTTTTCGAGATATCAACGGCGCTGCGTACACTACGTAGCAGGGCGGGCCGGACAATTTCGCCGCAAACAATAGACTAAAGGGAATCGTATACTGCAACGCACACGGCGGTCAATAAGACCGCGCGCCAGTGCCCGCCCCACACCGCGGCATATCCGTGGCTGCCCGCCGTGGATCGCACAAACCAATTTGTATACACTAACGCAGACGGCAGCGCGGGCGACTAGCTTAGTCTGCGTCGCGCGCTCTACTATAATGGTTGTCCTAAACTGACCGTCGTGCACGTTGAGTACGCGGCGCGGGCAGCCGCGGGCATCGATGAGCAGACGCGGTCTTTATTGCTTCACGGTCAAAAAAACCGCACCACTGCGTTGTATGCGCAGCACCTTACTCCATTCTATTTTAATTAATCTATATACATATATAAAAGGCAAAAGTGATTGACTGATGTATCAACGCTCAGCCCAAACCGCGGGTTCTAGAGATAGAGATAAATTTGACACGTAGGTTTCTTTTCTAGGGGTCACTAAAAAAGGATTTATCAAAATTCATCCCCTAAAGGGGTGAAATGGTGGTCCAAAGTTTGTATGGGTAAACAAAATTAGTCAGACTCTATTATTCGAAACTTCACAGGAGTAAGTTCTCCTTACGATAAATAAGTAAACATGTGTTTCAGATTTTTTGAAAAGTCTACCCCTAAAAAAGAGAAGGGGCCTGACAAAGTCTGAAAATCAACATGGGTATTGTTTCTATGGTTTATCGGGTCGCTGATTACGAAAACAACAACGATTTCAAAATTTAACGTTGCGGACGTGAAATTCCATCTCCCCTGTTGGGATGCGATGGGGTTGAAATGTCTATCAATATGGGTGTAGATTTTATGGTTTTTTGGAACTTTGATTTTAAAATTGAATATTGTGAACATGAAAATTCTTGAAATTATTTGTGCTAAATTGCAATTCAATCGGTCCAGTAATTTCGGAGCTAATCGGTTGTAACAGACGGACTGACAGGCAGCCACACGTAATCCCTACACAATGGTTCTATTTTTGCATTTGATGTATAGAACGAGACCCGCGTTATCCTAAAATTGATAAATCGCTATATTATATCATATCATATCGTGTTTTGATTATTAAAAAATACTGTCTATAAAGAAGGTTTGTAGTTTTTTTAAATTACTGAGTTTGACATCCATACTACACTTAAAATCAAATCTAACGCGAGCGAAGCCGCGGGCAAAAGCTAGTTTCTTATAAATATGGTAAAAACTACTTTTGTTCGTTAACGGATCTCCTCATTTCTGATTTGATCACGAAAACACCGAGCATGGTCCTTTCCATAGCACGCTGTGCGAGCGAGCGAGCTTTTATATGAGGCCACGTTTCAGTTCCAAATGTCATCACTGGTTGTGGACAGACTACCTGGTGAAGGTCGCAGGAAGACGCCAAATGCAGGCCGCTTCCAGTCGACCAGTCTGGAAGTTAATGGAAGAGGCCTTTGTTCAGCAGTGGACGTCCTATGGCTGAAACGATAATGATAGTAAAAACAATATATGTATGACTTTCGTGCGTATTCCCTTTTTAGCTGCAATTGGCTAGTTTCCTGGGTCAAAAAAATATTATTCTATTTAGTCCGTCAGTTAGATTATCAAAAAACATTGGACCCATATTTTGTCTTTTGTCACTCAATCAAAAACTGACGAAGATAAAACGCATCAAAGTGAGCACGTGACGTCACGCCTTGCTAAAAAGTGTCGCAAGGCGTGACGTTACGCGGAACTTTAACGGGCTATATCTTCATAATTTTTAGTTTGATTGAGAAAAGAAAAAATACGTGTCCCATATTTTCTGTTAATCCAACTGACGGACTAATTAGTTTTTTTTAGGAAACTAGCCCATTATATTGTTTCCTGACCGGCAATTGTCCCTCGTGCTCAGATACCACATGAAGACGTTCCACGAGGCGGCGACGACGCACTACATCCGCTCGTCGCAGCTGTTCCACACGACGCTGTGCCGCGCGCCGGCGCTGTTCCTGCTGTCCCGCAGCGACCCCGTGGGCGCGGAGCGCAGCAACCGCAGCGTGCACGACAGCTGGGTCAACCTCGGCGTCAAGGTACCTTCTTAGCGTCATCATTATAGTTAGGGGGCGTTCAAGTATTACGTGACGCAATTTGGGGGGAGGGGGTTCTTTTAAAACGTTACGATGCGTTACAAGGGCGGTGGTTCAAACAACACGTTACGTAACGTTTTTTTTTATTAAAAAATAAATAGGGAGTTAAAATGCTTAAGTTGGCATTACTGGGAACTATGTATTTTAATTGTAGGTATTTTGAACAGCATAATTTTTAAGTTAAAATGGTGATATGGGTGTTACGTAACGTTTAAGGACGAGGGGAGGGGGTTTCAGAAAAACGTTCCCGGGGGAAGGGGGGGTCAAAAATCTTCAAAAACTGCGTTACGTAATACTTGAACGCCCTCTTAGTTAGTTTGGCTGTGCTTTCTCCGCACTTAGCCTCATGATTGGCCCATTGTGTTTGTCATCATCATTCCAGGATCATCATTTAAGCCATAGAAATAAATATGCGCCTGACATTATACAGGGTGTCCCGTATGACGACATTCGTAGCCGAGAGGCGAGCATACCGGACTTGGTGTCGCTATCTCTGAGGTCCCGGGTTTGATTCCCGGTCGGTTAATGTAGAGAAATAACTTTTAAGGATGTGTTTTTATTTATTTAAGATCAATTATGTACAAGGTTATATACAAGAAAACCAAAACTAAACTTAAAACTAAACCTTACGAAATAAATATTTACAAAATAAATTACAAATAAAAAATGGGTCCCAGATCGCCGTCCAAACACAGCGACATAGTCCCTAGAACGCTGGCCGCATTTCTACGCTTTATAACCAAATTGATACGTTGGCCTAGAAATGCGCCAGCCCTCCGATCGCCCGTACAGTCAATCAGCCGCTTGGCTAACTGACTGTACATGAAGGCGCCACTACGCCACGACCACACACAATAAAAAATAATTAACTAAAACAAATAACTTATGTTATCTCGGGTCTGGGTGTTGTGGTACCGTCGTTGTTTCTGATTTCTGTAACACTAGTGCTTAAGCTACTTATCCATAAGATCATAGCACTGTATGTGATGTTGTTTAATATAAAAAAAAACTAGGAGCCTTAATTTTCAGTAACTAAGCAGGCATTGTATAAACACGTTATATTTCAAATTTAATTCAATTTTGGTGTTCGCACTAAACAATCAAATTTTATATAATATGTATTACTTGTGAGATACATTATGTTTTCATGCGATGGCCAAGTCAAAGATTTTTAATATTGATATGGTGATTCAGTCAGTGATTTGCTTTGAATTCATAAGGCCCCGTTCGATTGCCGATTCCGGTAAATTCAGAAAATGAACTTTTAAAATTCTCTGGGTCTTGGTTTGCTTGGAGACGCTTTTGACAAAAAATAATTGGATGTTAAATGCTTACTTCGAGACCATTACAATTAGCATATCCAGGATGCCTTGTAACTCAAGAATAACCTGGTAACCACATATTTTATACATAATACCTAGTTTTTCCATAAAAAATCAATCGGCTGTTTAGTAATTTTGTATGGGTAGTCGATAAAATTTCATGCAAAGCATAAGTAATAGAACAAAAGTTGTTCACCATGATCTATTTGTTGGAAAAGGACTAGTGTTCTCACGCGACTCAGACATGATAATCGTAATCCCTACTTTTTGTATGGAGGTCGGTCATTATTGAAAATAATCATTACCAACTTAAACATTTAATCCAAACACTATACTGTTAAACCAAAAGAACAAAGTACACTGCTATTAAAACTTAAACAATTAATTATGGAGGCAAACGATCCGTTAGAGAGTGATCAGCGCCGAGCGCGTGCCGGTTGCGGACTGCCAGCTCACGGCGCCTGCTGCCTCGACGTCCCGTTAGCGCGCGACAAAAACGCGTTACAAAGTTATCCTGGAGTTACGGGACTGAATAGATTACTATTATTAATTATACATTACGCTCGAAGACCGAAAACGCTCATTATTTTAATTTATTTATTTGGGACAACAAACAATTACATTAGCTGCTTAGGTACTGAATATAAGTTAAGTAACTGTTACTAACAATGTTATCAACACCATTACATCCAAATCACAAAATTCGTGTTATAGGTCATATAAAAATGCTCACGATGCGTTGTGGCAATCACAAAAATACCTCATAGCTAAATTCATGTCCTGGCTATCATGCCACATGACCACGACGCGTTGTGGTAATGCAGAAAAGCATACAAACAATGTCTGACTCACCGTCGCAAGCGCCGCACAACGCACCGCGTCCTCCAACCTTATTTGAAACAATTTTTTCGTCCCCCAGTGCACATGGAAATGCTGGGACCGGTCTCCCCATGTGCAGCACTTCACCTGCCACAAGAAGGAGTACGTGGAGGCGCTATATAACCACCTGCACGCGTATGGTCTACTCGCCCAGCCGGAGAAGATGCGCCAGAGGTTATAAAACTATTATCTTGTAAGCTTCGTCTCGACATTGAATTTGTGTCAACAACCCTGTTTTTAAACTATATGTCATTCACGACTTTCAATTTGTTAGGAATAGAAAAACGGTACTAAAACTTTACCTTAGTGAGTAGAAGCGCTCTTTTTATGTGAAGCGAACTGTATTCAACTCCGTAAAATGTGTAAAAGATTTTCTCTTTGTTTTATTTTCAAATGAGTTCTCTAAAACTGTACACTCTGTATTATTAAGGCGATATTGTAAGAGAATGTTCATCAAATTTAGATAAAAAATATGTAGTGGTGTTACAAATTCAAAGACAAAAGATTATTTATAGTTGAGTTTATAAATAAGATAGAAATTATGTCTATTTAAAAGAAATACTGGTTATTAAACATTGATATCCTAATCAAAATTGCTCGTATCGGTTAAATTGTGCCCATGACATAAAGATGTATCTTTAATATAGTACCCACATTTGACACTTGAGAATATGAGACCATAGAGCCAAATATCTCCCTCTCTTACGCACAGGTACAAGTGTGAGTGAGAGGCCCTTTACTGCCGCTGACGCCGCCAACCGTCAGTTTAAAATGTGTGCAATAAAGTAAAGGTAACTTGTATATTTCTAATAAAAAAAACGTGTTTATCAGTTATGGTAATATTTCTTCTCTTTTAATATTACACCATGACGACATATCTAAACTACCGAAAAATTATAACGAACTAATAAAACTATCCATTGTGACAAAGAACGAAGCCGGCGAAAAGAAAAATAATTCTGTTTTCTGTAACTTTTTATTGGGTTTATAATAATTATAATATTGTTTGTATTTTAAATCCTTTTTTTTTTAGTCCAATCTTTAGTTCCTAACAATATTTTTTTTCTCAAATAATCTAAACGTCTGAACACTAAATGTTACTTAATTATTTGAGATGTCGTTAAATATTCTAACGTCAGTACATCTGACGTTAAAACATTGTCTAGTTTTGAAACTAAAAACATTTGCAAGATGACATCGGGTACGATTCCTTGGAGCCCCTTTCTTAGCGTTATTGCCGGTTTACCTGTCTCTTTCTTATTTTGTAAAAAGAAATGAAACAGACAGACATCTGTATTTAAAAATAATATTAAAAACCTATGAAACTCACTTTATTTGTATTGACTCGTCAAAATGAATATTATGAGCGTACAAACGAAAGTTAACACACAACAAACACCTTAAGTAGTTGATGATATCTATTATTCACATCGCGCCTAGGCTAGTTTACTAATAAAATCTAATTAGTCCGTCAGTTGGATTATCAAAGATCTTGGACACGTATTTTTCCTTATGTCAATTAAACAAAAAAGTGGTGTGCTAAAAAGTCTATCACAATGAATATGATTATGAAAGAAACGTTACAAACAAACGTAAGACAGTTTTAAAATCTATAGTCTTGTCTCTTTTTATTTATTAGTAAGAGAAAGAGAACGTAACCCCAATTGAGTTAAAATAGCGGCAGCAAAGAATGAGTCCCATTTCAGGCTTAAATATCTATTCAAAATGCCGGCCTAAAACTAAATTTAAATTAGTGCAGTCAACTATTTTCCTATTTATTATTTGTAAAGATTTACAAAGACAATGAGTATTGTTATTTAAATGTAATTAATTCAGTGCAGCCCCATTTGTGACCGTTTAGGTGCATGCAATAAGAATATATTAAGACTTGGTTGGAATTAGCATGACATTATATTAATTGTAATGATAACACATGGTGAGTCATTTTGAACTCTTAAAACCTAAATTGTTGTTACTCTATTCAATAGGTTTACTCTATCCTTCTCATATTTATGGGATTGAAAAGAAATGCAAACACTATTTAACTCTTACGGTTAAATATATGTGATCAAAACAGACAACGCAAGACAGCTAGACGTCATTGAAACAAGTTTAGAAGCTCTGAAGTATAAATTGTGGAAACGCAGATTGGCATAGGTACATCAAAAAAAAAAGAAGAAGAAATATTATACTAAGAAATATGTGACAAATTACGATAGCAGCAAGTACAGCAAGGATTAGTTAGTAGCTGCAGTCAAAGGATGTCAATAAACACACAATGCCCCAATGCCCCAAAACATGATATGAATGCTTATATTTAGCAGACAATTTTGGCACAAAATCAACCTTTAACCAAAGCTTATTTTCTTTCTGTTCCAAAATTAAAAATGTGGAAAAATGGGATTACAGATGTGTTTGTGAGATTATCGAGCAGGGTAGACGTGTTATCGCTACAAAAAATAATTTCGTTTCATGTAATCCTACAATAATTAAAGCCGTTGGTATCCACCACTGATCAAGTAAAACTACGTTATAGTATCCACAGTAACAAATTGTCTCCTCTGTCTGTCAAATGCGTCAGTTTCCCCATAACGTTCTTCTTCTTTTGATTATGGATTGGGTTTTAACATAGGTCTGGAAATGGCGCCCCCCTTGTCGCACAAAAAGTCGCGACTCTGGCAGACTTATTGTACGATTGATTGAAGATATTGGTAACACCATCTTGTAGCAGTTATATGATCTTAAATAAACACTGCAATCGCAATCACATATCAATCGAAAGTGTATTGTTTGGATTAAATAGGAAACTACGGTCGTAGATAGACATCTTCATTTTATCAGCATATTGCAGTCCCCTGCTGGACGTAAGCCTTTCCCAAAGAGTACCAAAGAGCACATAGCTGGGAGGCGTACTACACTACGTTTGCCGAGGCGTGGTCTCCACTCGATAACCTGTTTACTCTACCTTTCTGAAAGGTAGAAAGGTCGGATCTGCGTCAGATGTGGCCGGTCCACTGCCACTTTTGCTTGCTAATTTTTTTGACTATGCCCATTACTTTGTTTATCTGCCGTATGACTTCGTTTCGGACTTTATCCCATAACGAAATCCCAAGTATCGACCTTTCCATAGCTCACTGAATGACGTGAAGTCGGTGGGTCTAAGTCAAAAGTCAAAAATCATTTATTAAATTTAGGACAGAAAATTGCCACTTATGAACATCAATAATAACATTATTGGCCCATATGGGGCAGAACATGTCTCCTTATTTTTTTGGCCCTACTAGCGCTATTTAAAATCAAAATACACGTCATCAAGATAGTCTTGAATTTTATAATACCCCAGTCAGTTTTACTGCCATGTTCCACGTTTCGGTTCCGTAGGTAATCACTGGTAGGACTATACCCCCCGATAGACATGCTCAAACCGCCAAAAATACCTAAAGGACTAACACATCACCCTTCGATTTAGAACCCTTCGATAACGATTTAAATCAGCAAGTTACGTTATACTAATGCTAAATCTTATTGTCACGTGATTTTCCAATCGAAAACTTGTTATCAAACGGTTTTTAATCGGCGATCAGGTCAAGTCACAACAAAAGTTATAAATCAACTTCATACCTGCCATTAAATTAACACAATTTCATTAAACAATTAAACCAATATGTTAAGTACACACAACAGCTCGTCAACGTACCACATAACGTCAAATATTCACAATTGATATTGATCTTTACATGTCGGACTTAAAGTTGAAAATCGTTATTTTTAACTGTTTTGTGTAGGTTGACCTGCCGTTGACTGTACTGACTGCAGTTTATGACTAAAGGATAATCATAAAACCTGGTTTTGCTTATTTTAGGGCACCGTTATATCTTTATTATAGTGTTTTAAAAAGGTTTCGTTCCAAAAAAAGTTTGAGATCCACTGTTTTAAGGGCAGTCGACAAATAACAGGCATTCGTGTTAAGACTGATATTAACAGTTATCCATAATGACAGAGACGACGCTCTACAAACCCAAAATTTGCCGATATAGTGTTCATGTATGGTGGGTTTAGAAATAATATTATATTCGGAAGATATTGTCCGATTTAAGTAAAATTTTGCAACGTTAGTTGCTATTGATCTAGATTGTAAAATCGATTGTCAATTAATATTTAAAACCAGGCCAGGACGTGTGAGTAAAATACTCGTCTTAATTATAATAATATGTTTATTATAGTTAGAATAAATGTATTTTTCGTATCACCTATTGGCGGATAGAGGATTTATTTTTAAGATACTTTATATTAAAATTTATACGCACTATAGAATTTAGAAGTAAATAAACTTTTTTAAAAGCATAAATGTGTTCTTATTGTTTATTATTTTCTACTACCAACCAGTAAACGCCAAGGTGGATAACTAAATAGAAAATGTTTTTATATTTATATTTATTTCAGGAATATATTATTATCATAAACAGTTATTAAAACCAATCAAAATTTAGCAATAAATCTGAATATTAATCATTCAGAATTGAGGAATGTTTTCTCAAATTAAATTCAGTTTTCATCGATCGCATTGATCAAACTATTTAAAAATAGAACAGTAAAATTAAGTGCTGGAATTCTTTCCTTTAACTCAAGCTCATGTGACCTCATTCTGCGCGGGCGCACGCACTTAACATTTAAGGCTTGTCATCCTCTGAACACGATAACAATAAAATGACTGCTAAAATGTTAAGAGCATCGTCATTGGTAACATAATTACTGCTCAAAAATTAATGCCATCCTTGCCTAAGCAGCCAAGTCGGTCAAATAGTATTTACTCTAGAATAATAACAAGTAGTTAAGTATTTCAGTAGTTGTTATTATAATTAACAATCAGATAAGAAAAATCGTCTAGTAATACTTTTTCAAATTTAACTCGGAAAAGATAGATACGTACCTACTAACATACAAAACAAGTGGTGACGTTTAGGCCGTATTAATGATCGATAGTTAATTAGATAGAAGTACGTATATTACAATATTTCGAGCCTATGAAAACTACCTAGATAGGTTATTAAAAAGAGTAGTAAGTAAATTCTCACCACGTGGAAAACTTATTTAAACATAACCAAAATGCATCAGTTCAAAACATTACTCTTATTCCCAAACTGCATGGCAATGACATTGAGTGCAAGTCGTACACCCTCTATTTATAATTTATCGAAGGTCATTTGAAAAGCTCCGCAAGTCATAGATAAAAATCGATTTTACAACAAAAAGAACGATTCATCGAGTTGAATGACCTCGACCCCACAGTCTGTAATTCTATAGCTGGCTGTGGAAGCCGGCCGGCTTGGTAGGCAACAAACAACTCGCAGTTTATTTTAGACACGTAAACCGAACGCACGTTACCATCGCTTTAAAATAGCATTGTTTATTTTTCACTTGTTTTGTCAATGTCAAACACTAAATACAGCTTGAAATCTATTTAGTTTCTAACAATTATTATTGTGTGAAGTTAAATTATGTATGAATTAAGTGTTTCAACAAGTAAATGCTAATCTTTGCATGAATTATGTTGGAAATGGTGATTACATTACGGAGCGGGTCATTTGAATGTGAGTACACGTTATTTATTTAGTTGTTTTCTTAAAATATTATAAATAGAGACTCTCGCTTCTTACAATCTACGAGTAGATAAGAATATTATATATAATATGGTAGGTTTCTATTAAAACATTATATAGATACAGTATTTTAAAGTAAGTCAAAGGTGAGTACTTACTTAAAAATATATTTAAATAGGTGGCCTAGCACACGGATCTCATTTTAATTAAGTACTCTTTTGTGCTAAGCAATCATTATCAATTATCTACTTTATAACGTACAACACAATGTACAAATGGCGGACTTAATGCCATAAGACATTACCAACACAATGTCCTCTTGGTAGATTCAAACCCGCAACCGACAGGCTTTGTAGTCCGGAGCGCGAACCACTTGTCCAGACGATTGTGATTATGTGACTTATGTTTTCTTGTATTGTCATCTTTCGTTCATTTATTGAAGGCCATCTTATACGAACAATTTCCAATGGCATAACCGTCTACTATTTATTACTTGGGCAATATCAAATGAGTATGACTAGCGTTGAAAAAAAAAGGAAAGATAACTTTTTTTAATTAAAATGTTTTATTTCCATGTTTTACTCGAAATATTCAAAGAATATCGCTCGCAATTTCATGTTTTTTTTTCTTCAAATATAACCGAAAAAAAATGAAATAATGAGAATTCATTAACATTGTCATAATCTGTTTTTATAATATTTATATATATAAGTGAAGTTACCCGCCTGCTAAGCGTGACGAGTATTAGCAATCCCCTAATGAAAGTCATTGGGGGAGGCCTGTGTTCAGCAGTAGACGTCCTATGGCTGAAATAATGATGATGATGAAGTAGTTATATCACGAAAAAGAATAGGGTAGATAGATGTTTTTGTATTAGTTCATACCTGTCAATAAAACATGTTTATTGCTGCTGCAACTGTTTTTTTTTTCAATATTTCAATGCAACATTCGAAAAAACAATTTTTCTCCTTTTTTTCAACTAAATCTTCCTTGTTTCTTTCAATGTTAAGATAAAAAAACGCATGATTTTTGTTGTAAAAAAACAGATGTTTCTTTTCGGAATTTGCAACGCTACTATAGTCGTACTCGTGTTTTAGGAACACCTTCAAAAATGGCTGCGCTTCGTTCTGCGTTGTTTGCCCTATGTAAAGGATATAGATTTCAAGTAAGTAAGGCTACTTTATACAGACCATACTTTACCTCGAATGTCGATCAAACTCAAATCATAAGTGGCAACACACTTATGTGGTTTCAGACTTGGAAGTAGGTACTATACCGAATATTGGACGCGTCCTGGGCCCTTAAATAAGACACTATTTCATTACTTATCTATGTAAATGTTGCCATGTAAACAGTTTTTTCTCGATTATGGGCCACTTTCACCACTTGCTGATAAGTTCCGGATAACATAACTGGCACTTGTTTTGACAGATAACCCATACGATTATCTTTAAAAAAAGTGCCAGATAGATTATCTGGAACTTATCAGCAAGTGGTGAAAGAGGCCCTAAGGCCCTAACTCTCTCGATATTCATTAAATTCTCGATAGGTAACTTTTTATGATTAATTATTGACATCGATTTTTAATGCAATACCCTACCTACCAAAGCTCCGTATGAAGCTGGTGTCGTCAGTAACATCATCATAATTAAGTTTACTAATAAGTATTATTGAGACAAGATAGTAATTATACAAACTGCTTTCTAGAAGTCATTGCTAGTAGCAAGTTTGTTACTCAAACATTGCTAGATGATAAACTGCTACTAGTAGTTAGCTACTACTCAATCATAATCATAATCATAATACTTTATTTGCATCAAACATGGTATAAGCAGTTCTTCATTACATTTTTGAGTCACATGTTAGGCTACGGGAATTAGCATGCAAATGTTCGTTCAACACAATTGTTATCTAAACTAACCAGACTCTAGACGAAATTGCGTCTTAAAAAAACTGCTCTAAAACAAACCCAAACATTTTAAAAATAATTCGAGAATATAAGATTATGAATCTTTATTATTACATACTAGCAGTCCCGGCGAACTTCGTACCGCCTCTTTATAAAATATTTTTTCGTGACATTTTCCTTTTTACGCGGCGGAGACAAATTCAACAAATCAAAGATCACTAAAATCGGTTCAGCTGTTCTTGACTTATAAATGGTGGAAATAACCCGTCTTTGTTTTATACATTACAAAGGGGTAGTATCTATAGATTATAAATTTCTAATCTTAGTGGCTATAATGAAGTTTAAATCAGTAGGTACTATTTTAGGTCGGTAAAAAGCACTATTAATAACAATTGTTTTGCAGACCCTGCCCAGTACTCTTCTGGTCCTCTCGCCAGCAGTCGGTGCCCATGGAAGCCGCCTGGTGCACTCCCAGGCCCTCAACAAGAACCTGCAGTACATCAGCAATGAGAAACTCCAGCTCAATGCGGACCCTAAAACTATGAAGTAAGTAACAAGTTAGGCTGAAGCCAAACAAGCGTAATTTAATATGTTCTGACCGAGTCGTTTTTACGTCGTGCAATGTAAATTGAAAACCAACTGAATACAGCGTAATTACGCGATTCAAATTACGCTCATTTGGTCTTAGCCTTTCTCCAGATATGTGAGATACAAGCTTGCCTGGACTTTAGGCAGGCAGAACACGAGCCTACGTATTTTGGCATGGTACACATTCTAGGTGCTTACACATTCACTAATAAAATCAACTACTACTAAACCTAAATAGATAGATAGACACTCTTTAATGCACACCATACGAAGATGTTAACGAAAGATTTACAATTTAGGCAGTCTTATCGCTGAAAGCGATCTCTTCCAGGCAACCTTGAGGTAGAGAGTAACTATAGAGAAAGGGGGAAAGTGGTGTAGTGCTTAATGCGAAATTTACATACACATACTTATTACTTAAATTATTTAATTTTTAAGCTATCACCGTTGCACCGGGCTATCACCTAAAGCCTATCTAGCAAATTTTAACCTACCTAGAACAAACACAAGTGTAAATAATTTTTTCCATTATCTATGAAAATCATATAAAAACTACTTCGTAATTCTAACTTGAAGATTGACTTGTTTAACAAGTAGACAATGCCTTGTGTAAGTAAACTCATGATGCTCCTTGACCTTTTTTGGATTTCGCTGATTTTATTTTACATATAATAGAAAATAATAATACATCTAGGTATATCTGATAAATCACATCATCATCATCAATTCATCCATAGGATGTCGACTGCTGAACGCAGGCCTCCCCCAATGACTTTCATCGGGGGGGATTGCCAATACTCGCCACGCTTGGCAGGCGGGTTGGCGAGCGCAGTTTTTTATAACATTTCGCACGCAGACGCTGCTGCCCGTCTCGTGATACAGGAATTAGTCTCCTCTTACGACACGCCTCCTGTTGGCGGTAGGGAAGTGTATTCTTTACGGCCGTCCCCACACGGCACATACATCTGGCAGTACCTTTTTTCTCATCTAAGTGTATACATCTGCTGACCGAGTCCGACTCACCCCCAGATCGGGCCGCTAGAAAGGAGCCCCGACAGCGGTCCGGGCAGTTTCGGCAGTTTCCGGGAGTTGCAAGGCTTTTTTTTTTTTTCAAATTTTGTTTTTGATGGCATTGTGTTTTCATGCGATGGCCAAGTCAATCTATTTTATTTAAACATAAAAGATTTTTAATATTAATGTGGTCACTATAAGTTGTTGTTAAATTCTTCTTCTTCTTCTTCTTCGGGTGCCTCTTCAATTCTGAAGGTTGGCCGTCAGCTTCTTGAACTCCTCTTTATCAGTAGCCAACCGAAACAGTTGTTCGACGGAGGTTATGCCGGTCCATTCCCGTATGTTCCGCAGCCACGATTTTCTCCGGCGCCCAGCGCGTCTTTTTCCCTCGACTTTGCCCATCATGAAATTTGTTAAATTAGATTAGCTAATTACCTACGTAATAACTTAAGACAGAGGTCCCTTAAGTAGGGACTGAATCAATCAACTGACTTTGTATTACAGGATCTCACAACTTTTTACGGTAGAAGAACTGAGTTGCGAGACTTTATTTTTACAAGTTTTGTTTTTGAAGGCATCTCATTTCTTTTTGTAGACAGACCTCTTTTTTTCCTATCCAGTACCCTGTACTTCTTAAATACCAACAACGAATTTTCTTAAAGCCCACTCTCTGTCTTATGAGCTTTTCTTATTTTTGTAGGTATGTCTTCTTCTTTTTTTTTCCGGTACTACTTCTTGAGCTTCAGCACCAGTTTTTCTCAAAGCCCACTCCCTGCCTCTATGGGTTTTTCTCGAAGGCTTTGATGTTACAATTTTTGACAAGTCTAGACGGTAAATGCTTCTTAGTCTATTGTATTCACAAATTAAGGATTCCTTCCTTTTCTTTCCTTTAATACTTCCAAAGTCGACATTAATAAGATGTAACCCGCCCAGACTTGCAACTCTCTAAAGTGCCACATAAGCTTGACCGGATGTGAATACTGCAGAAACGATATCCATCAGTGCATTATTGAGACTTAGGCCCTGACTTTTTTGTATAGTTATAGCATATGCTATACATATGGGAAACTGTTCGCGATGAACATAAGCTCTATTAATAATTTCAAATTTAGTTTTGACCGGACCAAGCTCCTAAATATATGTTTTTGTTTTAAATATAAAGATTGACTTGGCAATCGCATGAAAACACGATGTGTCTCACAAGTAATACACATTATATTAGATTAGATTGTTTAGTGCGTAGTTATTTATTTATTTAAACAGGTACACTTATTTATTCACTGCAAATGTTTTCTACACCAACTGCATAAATAACTTTGTAATCCCTTATAAATGTATAGGATTACAGAGTTATTTATGCAGTTGATGTATCTAGAAAACTGGACTGAAATTGCAAAATATTTTAGTTTTTCCTAGATTTATACACTAAACACTAATTGTATTCAAAATTTAAAACTTCTATATCTACTAGAAGTGCCTTAGAGTTTTGATGATCGGTCAGTCAGTGAGTGAAAAAATTAAGAACTTTGACTAGTTATAATTCTTAAACTACTGGTTCAAATTGAATGAAATTTTAAATATACCGTGTTTATACAATGCTTGCTTGGTTGCGGCTATTGTCAAATTACGGGAATTGGGCCTCTGAACTATTTATAATATGTACTTACCTACAAATTTGTACGGGACCCTCGGTGAAAGAGTCCGACTCGCACTTGTCCGCTTTTTAAATTACAAATTAGTTTTTTTATTTAGATTAGACAAACCGATCAGCAAGCCGCTGTGCATTATCATGAACTGGATGCTGGCGCGACCGCAGCACGTGCTGAAGTACGCCTCGCTGTACCTGGAGCAGGGCTTCGACGTCGTGTCCGTGTCGTGTACCCCGTGGCAGCTCATGTGGCCGCTGAAGGGATCACAGGTTCGCTACTTTATACAGGGTGATTATGAAATTGAGTTTTTCCTTGAAACTACGTAATCAGCTGCTGATTACGAAAATTTATTAAGTGTCATATTATCAATTATTGTTCTAGCATGTAATTCTTAAAAACAAATTTAAATCGTTTGTTGTTCTGATCTTCACTGATAATTATTAGTATACGTATAGTATGGCAACATTGATCAGATAAAACGCTGGCTTCGACAGAGAGAATACTTGACAAGACTTCGAACTTTTCGGTATGGAGCCTGACATACCTCAAGTTGCAAGAAACCTTAAATAACGTTATTTTGGTGTACACCTATCGAACATACGTTAATCAAAAGAGAAATAAAAACAATAAATACTCTTTGACAAAATGTCGCATAAATGATATACTTTGAATAAAATTTCAATTTGATTATGAAAATAAAAATAAATATTACATGTTCACCCTGAAATTCTGTACAAAGTATAATTATCATATACGACATTTTGTCAAAGAGTATTAGTTGTTTGTAAATTTTTGCTCTATCAATTAACGTATGTTTCGTGTACACCAAAATAACGATAATTTAAGGTTACTTGCAACTTGAGGTATGCCAATTATGTTCGATGCCTTTTGACAGGTCAGCTAACCTTCTAGGTAGTTTAGTTGGAGAAGCACTCGCTTGGCATGTGTGAGATGTGGGTTCGATTCCCACCTGAGTCGGTCGTTTTTTAAAGTGTCTTCTTTCTTTTTCTTATCTTTAATGATAAGGACAATATGGAATAACCATACATTGACGACACGCGTAGTGATTGGCCTTGATCGCACCGCACACCGCATTAAATTCTCGGTTCGGTCAGTTCAGAAACCGAATACTTTGAATTTGGCTCGTTCAGGGTATACTGGGCGAAGCCTCTTATAAAATTCATTATCTGGTACCCTATAAATACAAGGTAATTAATTCCTTACATTGAGACCATAACAATAAAATTGGTGTGTTGTTTGGCACGTATTCCATTTTGTATGAAAAGGCGGCCATTTTCCGCCATTTTAATGTTAGTCCTACAATAAATGTTTCTGTAAAATCATTATCAGGAGCTGATTATGTACTTTGAAGGAATGCTTGATTGTATAGTTATTCTACCTATTGTGTAGTTTTACTTTTAGAGTCTAGGAATATTGAAATGAAATGAAAAATCTTGAAATGAAAAATCTTTATTCGTTGCAAAGACATAGAGCAATATTAAATGTAGACTCGTTCTTTTAAGTGCATAGCACCTGTGCCAGAAGGAGTCACTCTTCCTTATCAATACAAATCTTATTTATAAACTAATAAACTAAACAACAAATACAAAACAAAACAAAAATCTTATAGCTACAATCACAAAACGCGCGCGTGTGTGTGTGTGTGGTGTGGTGTGTGTTGTGTGTGTGTGTGTGTGTGTGTGTGACAGTCAACTACTACGCTTAAGCAAATCTTCGGCTTCCTCATAATTTAGTGACTTCAACCACTTACTAAGGTTAATTTTGCATTCCCTATAGGTCATTGGGTAGATTTCTAAAGCTTTGTTTATTTGGTTATATAAATACGACGCTAAGCTATTAAATTGGTTTTGAGCGAAACTTATTGTGTGTGTGCTTTGAGTTTCCATGACATTATTAAGTTATATTAAGTATAATATTAAGTAGGTACAACTATTATTACTTTTAGTTTAACCACCTTATAGTTTTATTAGGTATGTAATGGTTTTATAGAAATGTTACTAATATACCACATTAATGATTTATTTATTAAAAAAATTTTCTTATAACAACACAATAGACTTTATGTAACGTTAATAGTTGAGTGACAATTAAGCTACTTATATAAATAAGCACAAGTAGGTACTCTAAGAAAAAATTCCAATATTGTTAACTTGTCAGGTCATTGCCTAAATCATTGGTATTGCGACTACTAACATACATTTGGTTGGGGTATGAATGTACTATACATATTACAGAGAGCTACATATTTGCACTTTTCCGGCTTTTAATACGTGTTTTTGCATGCTTTGCATTATACTATAATAGAAAAGAAACAGTCAAGCGGATCAAACTAGCCGATAAGAAAGAAACAAGTTTTAATTCAGCGATCGCTTAGTCGATGCCATTAAAAATCAATAAAATCAATTTATTTCTGTAAATAGGCCTTAATTAAACAATTGTACACGTCCCAATATTTGTACTTATTTTAGATTTTACTGACAAATTTAAATGTTGTTGATTACTGCCATAAATATACCGACATCCCTGTAGCACATGATAGAATATCATATCATGATAGAGTATCACCACTCATGAAACATCAAACCTATACCATCATCATAATTAGCCCACGTCAATGCTGGACATTAGTCCCAATGCACGCTACTAAACCCGATCCTCAGCTATTCTTTTCCATCCACAGCTAGCAGCCTTGCATATTTCGTCACACCACCATCAATCTACATAATTTTACCCAAACTAAGTAGAGTCAGCATCAAAGTAGTCAAAAACAATTTTTTCAAAGTACTGACTCGACCTTCTATTTGCCACTATAACCTGGCCCCCGATTCAGAACGTTTCGACAACGAGTTGTCAACCGGTGAATCAAGTAACACTAATGTTAAATCCTATAGTGTCACGTGGTTTTCCGGTCGACAATTTGTTACCGAAAGGTTCTGAATCGGGGCCTGACTTCTTTGTTTGATTTTGTCAGACTATTGTGATAGTTTTGCAAACTAACATGACATCACTTAGTAGGGCAATTATCTCTACCCAACAATATTGCACAATTACCCGTTTGCGTGTCGCCACGGCAACCTATCAAAAGAAGCCTGCCTTAAGAAGGACTCAACTCCGTCTACAATGGGCTAGTTTCCTAAAAAAAACTAATAAGTCCGTCAGTTGGATTAACAGAAAATATTGGACACGTATTTTTTCTTTTCTCAATCAAACAAAAAATGATGAAGATATAGCCCGTTAAAGTTCCGCGTAACGTCACGCCTTGCGACACTTTTTAGCATGGCGTGACGTCACGTGCTCATTTTGATACGCTTTATCTTTGTCATTGTTTGTTTGATTGACAAAAGACAAAATATGGCTCCAATATTTTTTGATAATCTAACTGACGGACTAAATAGAATAATCTTTTTTTGACCTAGGAAACTAGCCTATTGGAGATTAAGCTATTTTGGTAAATGCAGATTCTAAGCTACTTTTAATGTTGACTGTTCTAACGAAAGTGTATGTACCTTTGCTAGAAAATATCTTGAAGCAATCTGTGTCAAGACTGTAAGTTGTCTACTCTAAACTTTTAAAAACTTTAATGGCGTCTTTGCTTAGAAACGTTCTCCTATATTAAAATTGAGTATTGACCGGCGGTAAGGGGCGAATCGTAACATTCGCAGGGATTTTGATACGTAACGCCGTGTGCTAAAATCCTTGTAAATCCGGCTCGTTACTCCTCCCCGTACTAACTGCACGAATGCTCGCTTTGTAACATGTTACATTATGCCCCAGTCCCACGCCGGTGCGTACCCACACCGTTAGGTATTTTATTTGTCCCTATTAAAATAACCCGTCAAGTTCGTGCACGCGATACTCATATGGATGGGGCGACCAGGTATCATGTACCTATTTGAAAGCAAGATACTTACCTACTCACACCTGAAACCTTGATAATACCTTAGCGTATGTCCTAAGTGCACTTTCCCCCAACTGCACCACCCTGCTCTACATGATTATAGCGCATGAACTTGAAGGGCTCTATTAAACACAATTTCAGTTGGTGGGAGCGGATCTGATGAGGTTCATGTCAGCGAACGATCATGCTCCAATGGTACTGCACGGGTTCTCTGTCGGAGCGTACGTGTGGGCCGAGGCGCTCGTCTTCGCGATGAAGGATAAAGAGAAGTAAGTGAATCAATCGTCCAGATAACGGTTATTATAGGTATTACAGTGTGACCGTCAAATAAACCGCCATGAAAACGACAACAAACAGACTTATATAGTTTTTTTAACCGCTAGCATCTTACTGCCGAGCAAAGGTCCCTCTAAACTCTTCCACCGATCCCTACCCATCGCAAATGGCTCCCAAACCCAGAGGCGTCTTTACCTATGGTGCAGGGTGTGCGTTGCACGCGGGCGCAGCGGTCCTAGGGGGCGCTGAGCGCCACTCGCTACTAAGTCCATTTTGACCACGCGCTTACTAGGGGGCGCGATGTTTGCACACGGGCGCTACATGGGCTAAAGACGTCTCTGCCCAAACCCCAGTCAGATTAACTAAATCGTTGCACCATCTCTTCTTCGGTCTACCTCTCCGGCGATAACAATCTGTAGGCACCCATCCTTACAAATACAAGGCGTCAAACAAGGAGACCTGCTATCTCCTAAACTATTAATCAGTGTCTTAGAAGATATAATTATTAAGATCTGCCCTTGACCCTTGGAAAACAAAGGGAATTGATATCGGAGACAGAAAACTTACAAATCTTCGTCACGTAGAGATCAATTTCAATTGAGAATGTATGACGTTTTGTGATAGGTTAATGAGCTGTTGTCTGTACATTAATTATCCCAATATTTCGTCGGTCAGGTACCAACCCGTCCTGGACCGCATGGTGGCGCAGGTGTGGGACTCCGCGGCGGACATTCCAGAGATCCCGGTCGGCTTCCCATCCGCGGTGTTCCCCAAAAACATGTTCCTGCAAAATGCTTTGAGGACCTACACTAAGTGAGTAACGGAGTACCTATCTTATAAGAATTTGTTGCACGCTATAACAGATGGTTGGCAAATAATTCATTTGATTTTTTTTATCAGAATAAGTAAAAATCGTGTCTGTCTGCGCCATAGGATCGCGTAAACCGTATTTTCATTTCATTTCACGAAGGTGTCGCGGTAACGAGACTAAGTATTGCGTTATGCAGACGCTTTACGCCCGATCTGACTTGACTATTCTTACGATATTAGTACCGTAAGAAGTACCTAATAAATAAGTTCGCCTTTTATAAACGGGTGAAATTTAAAGAGCAATTACAAAAACATAAATTAATCATTTTTGTTAAAAAAAAGAAAACTTTTATACGCTAGTTTTCGAGAAAAACGCACAAAACTATTTTGATTTCAATGTAAAATAAAACACCCCGTGTCACGTGCGTGCACCCCGAGGGAAGAGTGGGGCACGATTGAAATGAGAGAGACAGAGGCGATGACGTAGGGACGTTTCAGACTAGACAGGATGCTCTAAAATTTTTTTTTGTTGTTTGTTAGTAATAATACAAATGAAAATTAGCCCGTTTTTAAGAACGAAAATAATAGGGCCCGGTTTCTCTAATATGATTAGAAGTTCTGTTAAAGTTTCACCCGTTTATAAAAGGCGACCTTGTATAATATATATGTGGGAATAACAAATATTAAGTTTATTGTTTGTTAAAATAACGTTATTTTGTTACTCAATATTTTTAAATTGCAACCCTGTTTGTTATGTCAGATTTCAGTTTGAATCATGACGGGTGTGAAAGGTGTAAACACGTACGTTTGTATCAGTTTAAATTAAAAGAAAATACGAAGACAACCAACTTGTTTTCAGTGCAAAATCCCACATATATTTATCCATTAGGTATATTAAATTTCACACTAAGCTCTCCGCACCACTTTCCCCTTTCTTCTTATCTGTCCTCTACCTTACGGTTGTCTGGAAGAGATCGCTTTTAGCGATAAGACCGCCTAAATTGTGCATTTTCTGTAAACACAAATTTTAACTTCTTTGTATGGTGTAAAATAAAGAGTATCTATCTATATAATATGCGAATTTATTCTCACATTTTCATTTGTTATGTCTGGAACAGCTTTTTTATTTATTTATGAGCCTAACATAGCTGTTTATTAAAATTTACGATTGCAACACCCTGCGTAAATTCCGCTAAGGCTAGTTTTTCAAATGTAATTTTATTTTTATAGCAATTGGGCAGACTGTTAGTGATAATTTCAAGCCATCATTTCTCTCAAATTATTTTGACTGAAATATTTTTTTATTATTTTGTAAAATTGCCATTTTTAGTTAAGATATAGTATTTAGTCATTTTTCTTTATATTCAGTTATAAATTTGAATAACCCTCTAAAAAAGTATGTCAGTGTCATAATTTCTATGTGTGCGTGAACGTATTGTTGGGATGTTGACACCATTCTTAAATAATTCCGAGACACTTATTTTTTAAATAACACCTTATTTAATTAATTTGTTCAGTCATAATTTTAAATTTTTTCTTGAAATAGATTTCTAATTGCTTTAAAACTAATAAATAGATACCTAGTCAGTTGAGTTTGGTAAATAGTGACGTCACTGTCCGATATTGCCATACAAATTTTAAGGAAGAGGTACGTTTTGACAGCTCAAAAAAAGTATGTCAATTGATTGGTAGTGTCAACTACCCAAAGAGTAAATTAATATAGGGAACTACCCTATTGGAGTCGAACGGAAAACATGGTCGATCTATTTTAATTAATTAATTAATATATTTATTTATTCAAGTAACATGACTCATTATTTGTTAGTTATAAAGGGCTTGATCTATGTTAGAACATAATTGAAAATTTTATTTATAATTTTATTTATTTTATTTTTTTATTTTATTTTATGAGGTTGTGCAACAGTAATTGATATAGCGGCAGTCCAGTCTACTCGCTATCATAGATCTATCTTTTAATGGTTTTCATTTATTATTTAAAGAGCTTTAGAGTGCAAGTTTAGTGTAGTTTGTTTTCTAATGTTTTGTGAAGTGATAATGATCTGAAATTATTGAAATATCATTGAATTCAACGCCGCATCGAGTGTCAAGTGACTTGTCTCAATACAACTCGCTTTAAACCTAAAGTATTTATCATAAATAACCAGATACCACTTGAAGAAGTTCCACTCGGCGGCGACGTCGCACTACCTGCGCGCGTCGGGGCTGTTCCACGTGACGCCGTGCCGCGCGCCGGCGCTGTTCCTGCTGTCCCGCAGCGACCCCGTCGGCTCGGAGCGCAGCAACCGCAGCGTGCACGACAGCTGGGTCGACATTGGCGTCAAGGTACCGTAGAGTTAGGATTCTACCCGGGCATATTCCCAAATTGGGAAAATACCCGGGAATATTCCCAATGAACCCACGCGTCGGGAATTTATTTCGGTAGATATGTTTTTATTGTCAATATGAACTTATTTGACACAAACAGAATGTTGAATCTTAGGTTTTTCGCATTTCTATGATTTGTATTAATGAAACATAAACTTCATCATTCTTCATTTCAGCCATAGGACGTCCACTGCTGAACATAGGCCTCCCCCATTGACTTCCAGATTGGCCGGTTGGAAGCGGCCTGCATCCAGCGTCTTCCTGCGACCTTTACCAGGTCGAGCGTTCGGTCGGTTAACCCGACTTGGCTCTCTTCCGGGCATTTATAATACGTCCAAAAAATTTAGTTTTGCTCTTCCACCGCTTCGGGACTACATATCCACTGTAGCCGAGAGGCGTCCAATATTTATATATTTATTATATCGGCTGGTGATGACAAGAAACTCATATTACTGTTCATATTATATAGTGTCAACTACTCAAGAATAACTTTGTAACCACATATCATATTCATCACAGTGAACGACTTTTGTTCTGTTTGTATAGACTATGTGGGTACAACAAGGCTATCCTTCAGTTACAGGACACCTTGTATATTGTCATGATCATTTCAGTCATAGGAAATGCACTGCTGCAGAAAGAGGAGGCCCACAGAGACTTCAAGATTAGCTGGTTAAACTGAACTGACGGCCCTATATCATCATCATTTCAACCATAAGACGTCCACTGCTGAACATAGGCCTCCTCAGTGACTTCCAGATTGGCCGGTTGAAAGCGGCCTGCATCTAGCGTCTTCCTGCAACCTTTACCAGGTCGTCTGTATATAATACAATACATTTTACAATGTAACCAACAAAGTCGTGAAGCCTAGTCAGAGGCCTTAGTCAAAGTCAAAGTCAAAAATCATTTATTCAGTTTAGGGCAGAAAACAGCCACTTATGAACGTCAATAATAACATTATTGGCCCATATGGGGCAGAACATGTCTCCTTATTTTTTGGGCCCTACTAGCGCTTCGAGACAAGACACAGACAATCTGGCAAGTGCTGAGAAGAAACGCCGGAACAAACTCACGTCACCACTAGCTGCCACAAAAAAAAAGAAAAGAAAATAATGTATACCTGTGCGAGCAGGGCAGTATTTAATTCCTGACATTTTTGTCATTTAAATAGTCATTAACAGTATAATAACCCTTTTTCATCAAAATAATTTTGACATGCGATTTAAACTCAAACATGGGTAGTTCAACAATAGACTGTGGTAATTTGTTAAAAAAGCGAATACATTTCCCCATGAACGAATTACTCACTTTATGCAGTCTGAAATTTGAAACAGCAAATTTATCTTTATTCCGGGTATTAAAATTATGTTTGTCACTTTTCTTAGGGAAAAGATGCAGGTTTTTGCGAATGTACATAATATTTTCATAAATGAATTGAGAGGCCACTGTAAGTATATTAATTTCCTTAAACAGTTCTTTTAATGAGTCTCGTGGTCGAAGGTTGTAAATTGCCCGTACAGCTCTCTTTTGTAGTACAAAGATAGATTCAATATCGGCTGCTGAGCCCCATAACAATATTCCGTATGACATTATACTATGAAAGTAGCTAAAATACACTAATCTTGCCGTTCCAACATCAGTCAATTGTCTTATCTTTCCCACAGCATAAGCAGCTGAACTAAGTCTTCCTGACAAGAGTCTCAATATGAGCACCCCATTGCAGACGGGAATCTAAAGTTATTCCCAAAAAGGTAGTGGAATTACTAGTATCCAGTCGTTCATCTTTTACAATGATATTTGTTGGGACCTGCCTTACATTTGGCATTGTAAGTTTTATGCATTTCGTTTTGCTTGCATTGAGCAAAAGATTGTTGGTACTAAACCAATGCAGAACCCGCGAGAGTGCATTATTTACATCGTCAAAAGATTCTTGACCTCTTTTAATTTTAAAAATAAGTGATGTATCATCTGCTTAGGGCTTAGGGCGGCTGTTGTAAGGCTATGACTTAAACTTACTTTCAGATGTTAATAATAACATACAACACCTCTCCACCAATCCGCACTGGGCACGCGTGGAGTGGAGTGGCCCAAACCACCTCATACTTGCGGTGAGGGCTGTGCTCTGCTGGGACGTTTAACGGCGTACTTTCACTTAAAATGAAGTCCATTTGCATGTCAAATAACAAACGAAATTAGGCTAATTTATATACTTTTTTTGCAGTGCACTTGGCAGTGTTGGGACCGGTCACCGCACGTGATGCATTACAACAAACATCCCAAAGAATACCTAGAGTTCCTCTACGCCCACTTGGACGCCCACGGTCTGCTGTCTCAACCCGAGAAACTGCGCGCTAGGATGACGCGATGATGAAACATATCTGTATCATACGACACTGGGAAACTATATGAAAGAAATATACCACGACTGAAATAAATTCGGGTACGCGGCGCCTTGTCGATTATTCGAGTGTCACTTCAAACTTATACACCATATGCAATGTGTTCAACAGAATAGGACACTCCTTAAAACCACGTGATCAGCTTATACAGGGTTATTTTAATAACATTAACAACCCCCTAGAGGCTGATTATGGTGCTCTAATACAACAACTTTTTCTATGGGAACAACATCGAAATCGCAAAAAAAATTCACTTCCCCATACTAAGCCGCCGACCAGCGGACATCAGTTTGAAGCAGTAAAAAATTTTTTTTACATTACTATCCTATCCTAAAAAAAGTTGTTGTATTTGAGCACCAGAATCAGCCCCTAGGAGATTGTTCATGTTATAAAAATAACCCTGTATACATCAACTTTTTCTATTGAAGCAACATTAAAATCGGAAAAAAAATGTTCCATACAAACTAACGATGACATGATATCCAATGGAACGTTGATATGACCAGCTGATCACGTGGTTTTAAGGAGTGTCCCATTTTTTTTTATTTAACAGCGGCCATAAAAGTATTTCTTATGTACCATTGCTCGCAGCGACATATCACGTTACCGTCGATTACTCAGTTAGGCCTATCGCAATATCCTATCGGGTCCGCAACCTCGGAAGTCGGATAAGTCAAAAATTTCAATTTACAACATTTCAGTTTTTAAAAAGCCACAATTTTTTGTTGTTGTGTTTCCAAAAAAATCATTATCTCTATCCGTCTTTATGTGAACAGCAAAACATTGCTCAAAACTCTACCATGCATAGTTTTGATGAATCAGTATATCTTTATAACAATCATGGATATTAAGTAAAAATAGCATTTTAAAAAACCCGCAAACACCATTATCTCCTCTAGCGACGGTCTCGTTGTGCCGTTTGCGACACTGCGGGCATTGCTTGAAGGGTTAAGGATTTTAGAATCGAAGTCGAAACTCTTTACGTCGATGTACATTATGGTTTCTTGCCGGACTCGACGCCATCTTAGTCTATAACGTCATAATATCCTATTATGGTCTTGTTATTTGTGTAAATACACTTTATACTTATTTTAATTTGTTTTATTTGACCTTGTAAAATGTAATGAGAAATAAAAACATTGAATTGTGTAACTTAATTTATTAGTTACATTAATTAACATTCGTTCTTGTGTATGCAGGGTTTTCCCCCCAAGATGATTCTAGATAAAAAAAAAAAAAACTTTATCTATGGGACCAGCATTATAATGTTAAAAAAACACTTCCTCATACAAATCATCGTAATTTTGGAGATGTGGAGATTTTGATATTGGCACCATAGAAAAAGTTGTAATCTTTGAACCCAAAATTACTATAATTAGGTATTGAATTCAAAGTAGCCTTGTATACCAGCTATGTAACTGCTGCGTTATGGAGAAAAAAATTCAAAACTAGTTAATTTTTCTTGCTTACTTAAGTATATCTCTAATGTCGTTTGACTTAAACTTTTTCCTCCTATTCTTTTTGCCGGGCGCCTTATTAATCTTTTGTTTGGGTTGCTTCACTCTTTCCTTAGCCGCCATAATTAATCGCATCGCTCTCTTGCCTTTCTTCTTCTCCATCTTCACTTGTTGTCTATGGACGTCCGCTTGTTGTTTGAGTTTATAGTTACTCCTCATTTTATGCTGAGCACCTTCCTTGGCCGTCAGCCCTGTATATCCGTCTATATCTTCGTCTCTGGGCCTCCTGACGAATTTACCCGCGCTGTTATCATTCTCATGAACCTTTTTACCCATAAGTCTCTTCTTTGCGAAGTCGTCGTTACGATTTTTGCTATTCTCCATGCGTCCTTTTTTCACGTAGCTCTCATCCGGTGGGGCCATGTTCTTCCGTTTCCTGTTCTTGAAGCTTGATTGACTCTCGTCAGTTTTGTTGGCTAGCGGGTTGTTTGCGATAGACTTTTCTAGACGCTTCTTTCTCGCGTTTAGTGCTGTTCTGTCTTCTATGGAGAAGGAGACTATGGGCCGCTGGAAAAACAAAAAAATATTATCATGTAGAAACATAAATTAATTCTGGCCATCGAAAGATGATTCTGACATTAATTCTTAAAAATAGCCTGATTTGCGGCCTGAAAATTTGGTTGATATTAATAATTTATTAAACTTTATGTTTAATTACTTTTTAATCAATAAATAGTTACAATGATGTAATAGCAGTGCCGTCGTAACTAGGCCGGTGCCAACGGTGCTAGATAGAGCGCAGAAGTGACTAGACCTAACCATTTTGCATATGAATAATAAATATGAATATGTTATGGGTCATGCGCAGGGGCAGTTATCAGTTTGGCTCACACCAAGCTAGTTAAGGCGCTGTGAAATAGCGCTATTGCCATTAATATTATTTAGAAGAATTTTCCATTCAAAACCTTATGAAAAGTCTATAAATTGATTGGTGATGTCAACCCTATTATCTTGACATAAAAGCTTTTTCACTTACATTATTTTTATCAAATATATCGGGATTGTTGTTCAGTTTCCGCAGACACGCGAGCGCGTCCTCGTGCCGCGTGAACATCACGAACCCGTAGCCCTTTGATCTGGAAAACAGTTATCGCGTTTAGACACAATTTCACCAATCTCTGTTATTCACTGATAATTAAATAAGCCCAGCCCAGCTTACATAGCCCGCTTTTGTATAGGGTATCTGCTCCATACTCTGTCTAGAAGTACTCACGGATGCTGCCCGTCCGGGCCGGCCGACGCACGCAGGTCGCGCATCACACGCGCTTCGGTGACGGTGGCCTCACGACCCGCAGCCGCAACGCACACGCGCCGCAGCCGCGCGTCGTTGCAATTCGCCGGAAGGTTCGACACCACCAGCCGGTAGCGGGACACGAACCTGAGCCGATAGCCAGCGCAGGGATTAAAGCGCAACACACACAGATGGCGTGAGCTGGACGGCGACGGGTCGGGTCGGGAGTACGATGGCTCTATTAACATTCGTTAAATTCTCAGGCCGGCGCCCACTGACATGACGTCTGTGGGCGCCCATTTAAACGTATGTTAATAGACCCGTCGTACTCCCGACCCGACCCGATACTAAAAAAAAAAGTATAAAGTAAGTAAGCAAGTACTAACTAACTTGAAAAAAACTGTGCCCAACCTGGAACTCAATGGGGAAGCACAGGCAAAGCTGATTTCAGATGGCGCCAGCGTGGTTGGTCTTGTCAACCGTTGTCAACTAATGTCCACGAAAATGTCTGTTATATTTTTTGTGCTCGCTAATATGACGCAAGTTCGCCTCACACACACACACAATTTATCATAACCTTTAACGTAGTGATTATTTGATTAGTGGAAACACTAACAGAAACATTTATCAAACAATCGCTACGGGCAAGACCAAACACAATGCGACACCTATCGGGTTAAATGTAGTTTGGTTCCTCATTGGTATGGAATGTATTAATTACAGTGTGATTGGTCAGTCACAGGGTAGCGATAAAATTAAGAGCATGCAATTAGTCATCGGCAGGTCAACCTACCCAAGAAGTTAAAGGTCATCAAACTGATTTTCAACTTTAAGTCTAACACGAAGAAGTCAATATCAATTGAACCCCCTTAAACCATTTAAACTTATTTTTTATTTTTAGTCTTCCAAAAAATTATAACTTCGATGGATTCAAATAGGTCCTACAGATATTTAAAAAAAAACTGTATTTGAATGCTAATAATATTGCAATGACTTGTTTTTTTTTTACTTAAGCGCGTCAAAAAAGGTTGCTAAGTTAATTTTTCATCAAAATTAACACATGACAACATGTTTATCTGCTTTTTTTTTGTAATTACAAATAATAACATTATTTACAAAATGACACTAAAATCATTGCTGTATGTCTCATATGCGTAAGCATGGCATTATCCAAGTTTTTGCTACCTGCGAGATAGACGTACGTTTGGGTGTTCGAGCAGGCAAAAATAATGTTGGGTATTGTTGTAGGACTGAAAGAGTGGAATAGAAGATTCTGCTTGGGGGTACGATGCTTCTTTAATTAGTTGCCTCTTGATCTGCATTCCTGTAGGACCTTTGTTTAAATGCATTGATTATTTTATAGAAGTTATAAAGGCGTGCATTTTAAGGGGGAATGGATGTGGGGACATGGAGGTGTTTTTGCCGATGAAATCACAAATATTACAAGCCATTAAATTATCGCTATCCCGTGACCAAACTCACTGTATACAGGGTGTTAGCTGGACGTCCTGTACGCACCTGTTGAGGTTCTTGAGCATCTGCGTCTTGCTGCGCTCGAGCGCGAGGCGCTTGGCCATGTCCGAGGCCGACACGCCCGCCGCCGCCACGCTGCCCGCCACCACCACTGCGACGATACAGCGTTCATATACATTACAATGGCCGCTAACTCGACACGGAGCTAAGGAACGCGCAGCGGAGCGTTGCATCATCACCATAATCAGCCCGCGTCAGTCAACTGCTGGACTAGAGCCTCTCCCAATGCACACAACAGAGCCCGATTCTCGGCTATAATTTCCATCTACTGCTGCCGTCATAAACAGAAAAGACGTATCTGACATTTAAAAAAATCAAGAAATATACTTACTGATTGGGATGCGTTTTTTTCACTGATTCCGAATATGAATGTAACTCAATTCGTAAAAAAAGTGTCAGATACGTCTTTTTTCCGTATCCGTTCCTACCAGCAGCTGTGTATATCATCGCTTTACCTTGTCGGAGGGCGCCCTACGCTGTGATGGCCAAGTCGCAATTTGTCGCTAGGACTAGTTTTTAAAGGAACGGGGCGTGTATTACTAAACGCAACCTCATTCAATGGAAAATCTTGATACACTGATTAATGATTTCCCTATTAAGGATATCTAAGAGCACACATTCTTTTTTTTACTGCTGGGTTATGACCGCCACGATCCAAATGGTACCTTTAGGATGATAATTCCCTACTTCGTGACCGGGTCAGTTGGTGTTTTGTTTGCCGCATATTTGTTTATAAAAAACAATGTTAGTGTCTATGCGTTTCTAAGGTGAGTGGTAGTTTGCACGCCGCGGAAGGTTTGTGAATTGAATTGAAGATCACGCTGCAGAAGTAGCGGGTAACAACTAGTTTATTTATAAATATGACGACAATCAGTGAGTATAGAAGCAAGGGTTAATAATGACGATAGTTAAGTATTCACTCACCGCCCTCCTTGACTAGATACAAGTTCCGATTGTCCTTGGGCTGCTTGTCCTGCTTTTGTAGGTTCTCCCGCTTAAGCGCGGGTCGCACCTGTAATGTCTGCCCCTCCAGTACCAGTTCTGAGGGTGACAGCGCCAAGAACTTGGTGGCGTCTTCTTGATTCTGTCAAAGGGAAATAACACATTTAAACTTTTAGTGTAGAGACACACCAGCCGAACTTTCGGTCGCGAAACGCGTCGCATATTGTGCTGCAACATACATTGAATACATAAGAAGCTTATGGAAACATTGGCTAGACGAAAGGTTCAGCACTACGCCGAACGCCACAAAATTTCGGTAGATGTTATATGGGTCCGATTGCCACCTGAGGCGATCGATTTCTCCATCAGCCTTTGGAAGTCCTTTACAAATCAAGTAGGCCTCTCCCATAGAACGACACAGCGAGCCGTTTTGGACCGTTTGCATCCAACAGCTACCAGCAGAGCCGTCATCAGCAGACGTATGCGTAGTGCACACTGCCTCGTCCTGGTTCGTCCACGCTGGGACGGGATGTTCGTCCGTGCACACGTCTTCAGCTTCATTCAGCATCCAGCTGGGCTTGTGGTCTACCCACCGGCGTACATGCACCTACGTCCCTTATTTCTAGCGCTTTACGAGGTACGCTTGACTATGATCCGAGATGCGGTAAGTCTGGTAATTACATTTGGAGCAATTGCCATCAGACCTCCAGGATCCAGATACCCTTAGACAATAACGATCATTTTGGACCATGTCTACACACACAGTGTTATCTAAATTTGCAGATTTCCTTACTGCCGAGCAAGTGCACATCCCTAAGACTGCTAAAATCTTACTCACGGTACACCATAAACCCCGATCCCGATCCCAGGAGTGCCAAACCCAATGTTATCAGAACGAGCAGGTTTCCTGACGATGTTTTCTCTCAAAGCCGAGCAAGTGACGCTACCAATCGTACTCACCGTAAACTTAATGAACCCGGACCCCTTGGAGTGCTCGGTCATGCGGTCGACGCAGACGAGCGCGTAGTGCACGGGCGCGGTCCCCTCCGCGAACTGCCTGAGCTGGTCGTTGTCGACGCTGAACGGGATGTTCGTCACGAACACAGTGCACCCGTCTTCGGCGTCGTTCAGCTTCGTGCTGATCAAAAATATAGTTTTGCCATAAATAAATGCGACAACACTCCAATGGGGAACTACACTGCCAAATCCTGATAGATAAGTAGCATTCGAATGGATTAAAAAAATTAATTTAGTTTATGCTATTTTGTGCCCCATGTAGGGCTTGCATTCGAATATTCGAATAATTCGAATAATTAAAAGGTTCAAATATTCATACCAACCTGACCTATATACCTATGTCATAATAACTTACTATTATTATGACTTGTAAGAAGCATACACCTTTTTTTTTTTTGGACGGACCTATCGCTGAGTGCCTTTGAGGAAGACATTCGTCAGCTTTACCCGGGCAGTTGTGGCGGCCTAGGTCCGCCCCGCTAGCGGTCGCCGCGACCCGGCCGAGTGTGAGCCTCAGACTCGTACGTGTCGAGCCCCATACTAGCAGGCGTGATCGGGCCAATGTGGAGTGCAAAAGGCACCCTACCAAGCGGCGAACCCGCTAGTGGTGGCGCCGACGGGACCGGAACTGCCGAAACAGGCCGGACCGCTGCCGGGCTCCTTTCTAGCGAGCCCGATCTGGGGGTGAGTCGGACTCTGAAGCATACACCTTGCGTAGTAGGTATTAATATAGTTAGTAGCATAAGCATTATCTAGTGTTATCAGCACATTCTTTATTTTATAAATATAAAGTTTTTATACAATGCATATCAATGTATGTAGCTTAAGTTTGTATACTGAATAAACTTTTACTTTACTTTATACTGCAGTCTAAAACCTTGGACGTTATGAAGTGTCAAACAGTTATAACTGCGGTTGCAGAACACAAAAAAAGTCTGTCGTCTGTCGAAAAAGGAAGTGGGAATTATTAAAGATAGGAGCTGCGACCTCAAAGAAAACCACAAGACAATCATCCAGGTACTACAGGCATTCTGCCGAAGATGGAAGTTTAAAATATGCCTATGGAAAAGGGCCTCGCAAAATACATTAATCGCCCGGGGGCCTCGCACTGGCTAAGGCCGCCCTTATTATACAAAGTGCCAGATAGGTTATCTGGAACTTATCAGCAAGTGGTGAAACTGGCCCTTAATGTGTTGTAATTTTAGAATTAAGGTATTGTAAATAAAAAGATTAAGTAAGTTGCCATTTTGTTTTATTACTACACCCTACACCTAACACCTGAACTTTATAACATTTTATGAAAACTTTTGTTTAACTATTTATCAAGTTGTCATTGAAATTTTAAAATAGTTATCATTAAAACAAAAAAAATCTCTACTATTTCTTTGAATTTCTCACATAATTTTAATGTACTTAATTGTATAAAGTGCAAATTTGCATCTTTTTTATTAGTACAAAACAACTGTCCATGTATTTGCGTGTAATATATTTTTTTTGTTTTAATTATAATTTCTCATTAATTATTTCTAGACATGGAACTATAATAGGGTCACTACACTTAACTACACTAATAATGTCACTACACTTTGCAAAAAATGGTCATTTAACTTTCAAAATGTGATCTTCACTTATGAGCCCATCTGGTGAGGCACCAAGACGGCTTTCTGACAATAATAAGCCGCACTTATTAATTTTATAAATATTTTCTAATTGCATAATGCTTTTGAATTTGTCGATTCTTTGGGCTCCATATTTTTTCTAGCTAAATGTTTCTTATTTCAATTAAAACACACTCGCTGTAAAATGGGTTTTCCACAGCGCTTTCCACTGTTCGCTTTTTCTCTGCAATATAGTATTTTCTTCTATCTCCTTTATTTTTTCAAAGGTTACATTTATTCAATGTAGCTCTTGTAAAACAATGTCTTAGCCATTTGTACTACAGTAAAATGAATGGTCCCATTCAAGAGCGTAGGTGTTCGCAGGAGGGATTATCTGTTTAATAGGAGCAGTTGTAGTCCCAAAATTTATTATCAAATTTCTGACATAATCATTATATGATTCAGGAATTTCTTCCTCTTTTATGGGATTATAATTTATGTCATTTGTTCTATTTGTAGTTTTACTACATTGTTTTAGTGAAGAATAGAAGGGTTTGGACTTTTTAAACATTATATGGCGTTGTGTACACATTTGATGTAAAATGATGCAGTTATGTTGCACAACATGTTCTATTCCACACATCAAAATTAAAACATGTTTGCAGTGGGCTTCCAGTCCACTGCCAGCAGTACACCCACAGTGTGCTTCTTCGATTGTGCATGAGTTTTCCGTCCAATGCATCTTTAGGTCCACAACAAAAATTTTTTTTTTCTTTGAGGCTCTGCACTGTCCTCTAAAAAACATTAAAGGTCCATGTTCTGTAGCCTGCAACGTTACCAAATGTCTGGTTTCGTACAATTGCTGAGCATTTTTTAAATTGGTTATGTTGTACCTGTAAAACATATACCTAAGTATAATTTTTTTAGACTTGATTGCACAAAATAAGTTAAGAAAATGTAGATAGTTTGATATAATCAACTAAATGACGTGCACATCTCTGATGTTTCACTAAGTTGCCATGACAAATATTAAGCGAGGGACCTTTTTGGTACAATGTTTGTTTTCTTTTATCTCTGTGACCTGCTATTTTTGTGTACTAAATAAAATATTCTTATTCTTATTATTCATTAGTAAGTTTCTAGCTCACCTTTCTACAAAAGATTGAATATGTTCCTTTGTAAATGGTGGTAATTTCGTGTCTGCATTTACATCTGTGTAAAAATTATCAGGATGTGTTATTAAAGCATCGTCAGTATCCAGGTATTCTTCAGACCCAGTACACCTAACTCTGAATATTTTATTATAAGATTCTGGCCTGAAAATAGTAAGAATGCAAAATAAATTATGAAAACGAACAAGTATTAGTCATAAAAGTAGATTTATAGTATCTTACAAACCTTGCGACAAGATTAGCTTTTTTCTGTTAATGATGCATTACTCTTCTTTAGTTTTTATTTTAGCCTAGTTATAGTTCTTTCAAGTTAAGATGGGACTTGTGACACATCACCTGACTTCACTGTAGACACTAGTAATGTGCCTTAACGAAATCACATCGCTTCTTTTTGAAAATTGAGAAAGTTTAACTTTCTCGATTACAAACAGAAACGATGTTCGATTTTTATTTAAGTAACCTTATTTTAAATAAGTTGTAAGCCTTTTTTGCTTTTTTGGCATTTTACCAAATAATAACCAAAACTTTACGAAAAAGTAACAAAAGCCAAAACACCTTTTGTTACTTTTTCGTAAAGTTTTGGTGACCTTTGCGAAGCACAACGAAAATTGACGTCAACGCATAAGTTTTCACAAGACGACCAAACCGATACATCGATTAAGTATTGTCAATCCCTATAGGTTAACGTCCCGTTTAACGCATCAAGTATTTAAAGAAAATCATATTATTTTTATTTTTAAATCAATAAGCTGTATTATTGGTTTAAATATATATTTTTTCAAATATTATCTTAATAGTATGGGGAAACGAAAAATCCGAGTGTCATAAATACCTTCTTACCTTGAAAGAACTATAGTCATAAGCAAATACGTTTTTGTTTGTATTGAGCCACAATTTTTTTTTAAAGATGGCGCAAAACATTAATACTTTACGTTGGCTTTGTTTTTCGAGACCAAACACGCTGCTGGTGACATCTGAGGTGAGCTTTGCCTATGTTTCCCCATTGGCATGATCTCAAAATAAAGAATTTTGGTACCGCTCCGAAACGCTCGCGGCCCGCGTACCGGTTTTCGTAATGTTTTGACAAGGTGTGAAGGTATTCTACTTCTATTTTGTCATATTATAACACTACAAATTGCAATATCCACAAAAGTTTGTTTTATTCAATTAAAGGAGTACGTGTTCCTACATTAAGTACATATCTTCAAAACTTTAACTAACTTAACACCTTTAAAACGGGATGGAAACATCCACCTATTTTAAAGATGGATGGACCTTTTTTAAGCATCTGCGACGGTAGAGTGGGGGTAGCTGTGCACTAACATCTCGAATCTCTTCAAGTGCCTATATCCCACTGTGGGGCCGATTCCTTACTCATAATTTTAGCCGGCACGTGACAGAGTAACAACCGTTAGGAATACTTTATACACAAATGAGCGGTCAGAGGGTCGAATAAGCTCGATGAAGACGTAGTCCAAGCTCAAAATTAAGACCAACTTAAAAATGGACTTGACATATTATTAAAATAAACTGTAAAAAAAAACTAGTGGACAACTAAATACAGGCAACTGTCAGTAGTTATGCTATGATAATCTATTATATAAAACATAGTCGGGTTAGTGACACCATTTATAAGTCAAGAAAGGCTGGACCGATTTTTATGATTTTTAATTTGTTAGATTTGTCTCCGCCCCGAATAGTAGAATAACTTTAAAAAACACGAAAATATTCATGAAAAAAAAATATGTAGGGGCGGTACGACAGCTATACTCTTTACAAGATAAGAAGAAACTTGTGACACATCACGTGACTTCACTGTTGACACAAATAGTGATGTGCCCTAACGAAATCCATCGATTATTTTTGAAAATCGAGAAAGTTTATATAGAAAGTTTTATCGATTTTTATTCAAATTAACTTATTTAAAATATATACTGCAATGTTCTACTGCCAGAGTGCCCTATACAGCTTTTTGACAACTCTTTTTTTCCTTTTTGGCATTTTACCAAATAAAAGCAAAACAATAACGAAAACTTAACAAAAACAGTAACAAAAGTCAAAATAGGAACTATGCGAAAAATAACAATAACACAAACCGCATACAATGCAGACGCTCTCGTATTACTGACGTCAACGCATAGGTTTTCACAAGACGACCGAACCGATTAATTGATTTAGTTCCGATTATGTATTGTCAATCACTATAAGTAAACGTTCCGTTTTACGCATCAAGTATTTGAATGAAATAATATAATTTTATTTGTTAAATCACTAAGGTATAGTATTGGTTTGCAATTTTTGCTTAGATTTTTAAAGGAAAAGATTATTGTGTTTGCAATAATATAAATTACAAATCTATTTTGTAAAATATTATCGTAAATCGTATGGGTGGAACGGAAAATGCAGAGTGTCATAAGTATCTTCTTATCTTGAAAGGACTATAGTAATAAATAAATTAAAAAAAACTTGTAAAACACAATTCAATTCAGTGTACCTATTGTATAATTGCAAAACTAACCGTTTCCATTCCGGTTGCGTGCTGGTTTGGCTTCGGCTGTCCTCAGCATCTTCATCTTCACCAGGTTCCTGGTCATCACTGTCATCGTCCTCTTCGTCCTCACTGTTATCATTATCGTCACTCTCCGCTGAAGAATTATCTTCCTCTTTGACTGAATCATCATCGGATTCACCTGTAACAATACAAGAAGTAATCGATTTGTTACAATATTTCAGATAATAGATCTCTGGATATGTTAGGAAAGTAGCTAACTTATACTCATTGATTGCAAGTTGGAACTATCTTTGAACTCCACATTGTGATCTCATTGAGAAACGTAGAGCAAGGCTATATTTTTGGGACGTGTATAAACGCCCGGAAGAGGGCATATACTGAATAAATGACTATTAGGACTATTAATATGAATTGATGAATCATTTCCTAAATCATCTAAAAAAATAGGATGAGTGACTAACACACAGCATTAACCGCTAAAGACTGAGCTATCCAAGTAGCAAGCTATAGGAAAATAGAGAAGATCACGATTTGTGTCAATAATCAAACTAGCCTCTGCCCGGGACTTCGTCTGCATAGACTTTAGAATAAGGCAAATGAGAAATGTACAATCTTCGCACAGGAATAAACAATATCGGAATTAAGATTATCCTATGACATTGCAAATGGGGTCAGAAAAGGTTACTTATATTTTGACACATGCACTCACTAAAGTTCATATGATACTTACTGATACCCTTATTTATCTAAGTACTGATACGAAATTTGGTCTGTAGTGGCCACATTTACTGACCGCACCTTCCCGTTCGTTTTCCTCGACCCGCTAGCGCGCACCCCGCGCTCTAGTTCAAATCATTACAGTACAAAAATAAAATAAGTGTTAAATAACTTTAGAAAGGGATAATATCGGTACAGAAATTCGTCAGCTATGAAATTTAAGTATCGATATTTTTACCGGTACAGACATCTGTATGTGTCAAATTTCAGTTGATTCCGTGAGACCATTAAACCGTGATTAAGTAACAAACATCCAAACATACAATTTTTCACATTTATAAATTAGTATTGTGTTATTTATTATAACCAAATTACTTTTAATCTCCTGCTTCAAGTCATCGTTAGAGATGTTGAGTGGGGGCCCCTCGTCCTCGCTGTCAGAGTCCTTCTTCTTGACATCATCGTGCATCTCCAACTGCTGGTTGACGATATGCTGCATATATTTATCTTTCGCCACCGCCCAGTCCACTGATATCGGTCGACCTGGGTACAAAAATATGTTTATTAAATTGACATTAAAAGAAATGGATTTGTAACCAATCCTGGGGTGGACACCTGACAACCTGTAACAGAGGTTATTTTGTCTACCACAGGCAGCAATCTACAAGAAAACCTTTGATGTTATTAATAAAAAAAAATTTTTTTGATTGATTGATTTGATGTTATTAAGTAAGAATTAACAAATAATTCATTTAAAAAAAAAAAACCCAGGGTTTTTGCCAAAATGCTTAGTCATAGGCTCAGTCTGGTAATAAAAAAAATCTGAGGTTTTAAGAAAACAAATAACTATCTGATTGATCAGTTGTTTTGACTTATATTACCATACCATACCATACCATATTTTTGTATACAGTGTAAACTCTTTATAACGAAACTCAAGGGACTGAGCATTTTTTGTCGTTATAGAGAGTTATCGTTATATGGAGTGAACAAAAAAACAACCAAATTAACAAGAATTTTTAATATGTATGTCTTAGATAATAAATGCTTATAAATGATTGTTTACACATATAGTCAAATAGCTTTATCTGACGTTTTTTGCTATGCCAGTACTTGTTTTGTATTATTTTATGTATTCTATTCATATCTAGATATGTGGTGGTCGTCTTGATTAAACAACAAAAAAATTCTACCAACTTAGCGGCATCTAGGACTTGTTGAATTGTTGGTGGTGATTCGGCTTTGTAGGTTTAAGACTGATAATACGATAGGTATGCTTGGTCGAAGACCATCACTTCCGAGAAAACAATGCGTCATACTGCACGTGTTCAAGGCTATTAAGGATAACAAAAGCTAGACCGACGTCGGATGTTTCGGAGCTTCAAAGTCTTTTGTTACCTGATAACATAACATAAACAATAATACCGATAATAAATATTTACTGTCTAAAAATATGAACACATTTCTTCGTAATAGTGAATGACGTATCGCTATAAAGAGTGTTTCAATATGTGGGTTTTAACGCAAACCAACCAAGTTGGGCTCACTTCAACGTTATAGGGAGTTTATCGTTATAAAGGATAACGTTATAAAGAGTTTACACTGTATTATGTAAACCACTAGATACAAGTATTGTTGTTGGCAATGTTTGTTTTTATTTTCGTGTTTTAGTTGTTGTTAATCTATATTTTATTCTTTTCTGTCCTGTTTTTGTGTGTATTTGTCTGTTTTACGAAATAAAATTTCTATCTATCTATCTATATAGGGAATAATTTTTATATTAATTCTTTTCATCCTTTCAATGACTAAATTATTTTAAAATACAAACCCAAAAATGGCTTCATGTTAGTGTTCAGTAAGGCTTTCTTCGCCATCGGAACATTCTTGAAGTGCACAAATGCACATCCAACAAGCTTTCCATCAGGTTTCTTTAACAATTTCACCTCTAATATATCTCCATACGACTGAAAATGCTCTTTTAAGGATTCTTCAGTGGCTTTGAATGACACGTTTCGGATAATGAGGCGGGCGTTACGGTTGATGCGTTGTTTGTTTTTATCTTTGTCTGATTTACTGGATTCTGCACCTAAAATTATAGAAATACATATGAACCTAACGCTAGCAGTGGACTGACATGTAATACTACATATTTATCATATCTCTCTAGTGGGCAATTCCACATCCCAATTTATAGTTTTGCCAGAGGAAGGTAATATCAATAACTTAAACCTGGCTGAAGGATAGTCCAGTTATTTGGTCACCGGATAGTTGTTGTTTTATTTCCAAAGTACATCAGGAAAAATGCTGTTATATCTATAGGAAATTTAACTTCTTTTTGAAAATGGCATTGTATTGAATGTAATGTAAATCCTTTTCATGGTGGTCCACCAATTCTTACTTATATCGTCAAATATATATCCAAGTATTTGCAAGTATGCTACAATTATCTTATAGCACCATGTTGCATTTTGTGCAGAGAAATACTACTTTTGTAAGAAAGTATTTATATATACAGCTTTTATTTTACGTAAATTACGCCGTATTGTTCACAGCTATGATTCTAATGACATTAAATTAATTTTGTATGGAAACATCTGGCCAAAACCAGAAAATTGGGGGCTCATTGGCTTTTGGTAAAATACAAATAAAATGTTCTGAATATTTGTTTCATCTCGATTTGTTATTCCATCAGACAGACAGAAGAAAATAATAGCCAGCATACATTGAACTATATTTACTTGTCATTTGGGTTGAGTATGAGAGTGGACTCTTTTTTCCGCACTTAGACTCAAATTCTGTCCTTTGTGCATTGGGTTAAAAACCAATGAAAAATCTAAGCAGGCTAGGCCTGGATAAGAGTTAATCTGTGGTTTACTTACCATCAACTGAAGATGAAATGTTAGCTCGTTTTTTAGGCGGTTGATCTTGCTCTGTGTCCTCACCATACTTATACCGGGGCACAGCCCACGAAACATATATGGGGCGATCTGCAAAACAATTAAATCTGCTATGAAATTTGACTGAATAATGAAATTTATGTAAGTGTATTGTATTAACACTTGTATGCTTGTACACAACCTAATACAGAAATATTTATTAATTGAAATTTAATTTCAATTCTCATTGTGTAGTATTTTCGGTTCAGACTTACACAAAAAAATATATTAAACCATAGTTTGATTATGAGGTAAAAGGAATAACTTGCAATATAATTAAAATAAAAAAATATTAACAGTATAAAGTTAATTATTTACAAGTGTATTCTTAGAAAATACATCTTGATTAGTATCAACATAAACAAATGTAGTCCATGTACAAATGTTAGTAAAATAGCATGCCATAGTTACTCCAGTAAAATCTGTGGTATCCCAGCAAAACCACATACTTCAAGCAATTAATCTCTTGAATATATATAAGGTGTTAAAAAATCAGTGTCAAATATTTTAAGGGTAATGAGTTTACGTTGTGACTAACAATTTTTGTATGAAATTTTTTTTAATTTAAGCCTTAGTTTTCGAGAAAAACACGATCGAAAGTTTGATAATAAACTCAAATATCAACATCCTATAACACCTGATCACTACTACGGACAAACTACTCCGTACAGCAAGAAACGCTCGCTTGTGTGCGTGCTACTATGATTTATTGCCAAAATCTGCCGAAGGACGAACGACTTTCATTCAATTATAAACTCTAAATCGATGTAAATCGATTTAAATTTCAAAATTTTAGTGTAAAGGCGGCATTTGTCCAAATGCGAGTCAAAGATACCGCTTTAAAAACAGTCGATATTCAATTTTAGATTCTAATTCGTTATCTTAAGGTTGATTTTATTTTTTAAGTTTCTGAGGGTGGCGGAACACACACGATTTAGGAAATGCCGAAAGACCGAGAAAGTACTGTTAACAAAAACAGTTTCTTATTTTACATTTCTTATGAATTAAAAAAGGATTGATGGCTAAGTGCTTTTAGGGTAAGGTTAAGGTCTTGGATCCGATCCCCGGCAAACTAGTTATGTTTCGGAGTACTCTTACTGACCTTGATCTAAGGTTAAGGACGAGTACGCTTATCTAAAATAAATAACAATTAATTTGAACCTGCTTTTTAAATGATTTTTTATGCTTTGTGTTGTGCGTTGGTTTATTTACTAAGAACTAAAAGTAAAGTCAATGAGCCAGACGTTGCGTAGGTACGCAATATTTATAGGTATCAATAAGGTTAAACTGGGGTATACCCTGTACAACGCAACTGTTATTCGTCTCCCAAACACTCAAACGGGGCATAATTTAACACATTTTTCTGAATCCCGTCTGGAAGTTGACTGCGACTACTTCACCACATGTAGATACATAGTAAATTTACATGATAAATGCATTTTAGTGATTAGACAGATACATTTTTGATTGCTGTTTATTCAACGTAAAGGATAAAATGTTGAATACTTGTACTTACAGTATCCGGCGGTAGGGAATGCACGCACATGGAGCTAAAGAGGGAGGGAGGGAGGGTACAACTGGCTAGTACCTTCAAAACTTAAGATTGCTAAGCTACTAGTTAATACCAATTATAACAAGTTAAATAATTAGTAGGTACAATACGCGGCGCTAGAATGAACATCAAGCTAACGAGTAAGATAATCGGTTAGTTTCGGCTTTCATAGAACGTCGTTTCTGTCGCACGGATTATCTCTCTTTTTAGCTCGATGTGCATACTGCATACTACCGCCGCGTACTGTACCTATTATTTGATTTGGTATCACTGGTAAGAACTAGTAGCAATCTTAATTTGTAGTTTAGCATGGTAATACAAGATTCGAATTGATAAGTAAAAAATAATTACACCAAATAATTGAGTGATTTTTTTTGCTAACGCTACACTTACACGTGCCATAGGTATGCGCTTTTTATTTATTATTACTCCTGCAAATTGCAAAACAGTCACAACAATCAATCAATCGGCGCTAGACCTTCTCTTGTGTTTGACGTTAATTGCGAAGTCTCACCATGCCATACAAGTATTCGGACTCTGATTACCTCAACATGGTTATGTGCTACCATGAGGCAAACTACAGTTTAGTGGAAGCAGTAAGGCTGTTCCACGAACGGCACGGTGTGCGCGTGTGTCCACGCACAATCTTAGGGGCTGAACAACGGTTTCGTGAAAGTGGTAGGTTCATGCCTTCTGGTGACGCTGGCAGACCTCGCACTTCAGTACAGCTTGAAGAGGACGTGCTGAATTTCTTCGAGCTCCACCCGACCGCCAGTACGAGGGATGCTGCTGCCGTTTTCAACACTAACCATGTGTATGTGTGGAAAGTGCTGAAGAGGGAGCGAAGACACCCCTACCACTTCACGAGAGTGCAGGAGCTGATGCCGCAGGACTACGCGCCACGCGTGGAGTTCTGTCAGTGGATCCGGCGTAACAGCCTAGCCAACATATTGTGGACGGATGAGTGCACCTTCACCAGAGTGGGCATGTTCAATATCCACAATGCTCACTACTGGTCTGAGGAGAACCCACATCTGGCGCGTCCAGATCATTTTCAGACGCGGTTCAGCGTGAATGTTTGGGCTGGGCTACTAGGACATCAGCTGATAGGACCAGTATTTTTTAATCGGCTGAATGGCGCCGTTTACTTGGAATTCCTTGAAAGAGAGTTGGAGGAGTTGTTAGAAGATGTGCCGCTAAATCTTATGCAGCAGATGCACTACCAACACGACGGCGCGCCCGCGCATTACGACCGCCATGTCCGCGAGTACCTGACGGCACGTTTTCAGGATCGGTGGATCGGACGCGGTGGGCCTATTGCTTGGCCAGCACGCTCGCCAGACCTGACGCCGCTGGACTTCCACGTCTGGGGCCGTGCTAAGGATCTCGTGTATGGTCAAGATGGCCACACCATCACCAGTGCCGAGCAATTAAAAGCACGAATCATTAGTGCTTTTGAAACAATGCGCGGCGACAGTGAAAGTTTAGTGCGTGTGCATAGGCATATTTTAAAAAGGGCTGCGCTTTGCATTCAGGAGAATGGGGGGCACTTCCAACAACTATTGTAAATAATTTTGTAAATAAGTGACTGTGATTTTGTACATAATAATGAACTACCTTTAAACACGCCAAGTAAGAGTAAGTAAACCTTGTTATCTGCATTGACTGATAGAAATAGCCTAGTAGTACCTATCTCCATAGAATTATGTTGCATTAAATCAGGTGATGAGTAATAAATTATTTTACGCTTACTTGCCAGTCCAAAGCCTGGAAAAGTGTGATGGGAGGTGGAAATTCTTTATTTGTTTTGTGTTCTTAAAATAAAAGTGATATTTTTAGTAATAAGTGTATTTATTAATTGTCAACATGTGTAATTTAATTAAAAATGTTTTTTTCAATTTAACTGTATTTTTATTTTACCGTAAGAACTGATAGAAGTAATTAACATTAAAATTACAACATAAAGTGACAAACTGTCAGTTGCTGAAGAATGTATTATCTTTAAAGACAGCATTAACACTTATTTTTCTATTTTGTGTACGAACGTTATGTTACAGACCTGCATTATAGCTATAAGTCGTCTTTAAAGATAATAAGGCCCAGTTTCAATACTTGCTGATAAGTTCTGGATAACCTATCTGGCACTTGTTTTGACAGATAACCCATACAATTAGCTTTCTTAAGCCTTTCTGCAACTCGCGGCAATTATCTAAAAGGAGTAGGTACATCACACATGCACACACAGACACACACACACAGACAACAATGACATGAAACGAGTGAGACAGAAATGTTAACAGTGTTTCTATCTCAAAGAAAATTCATTCATACACACACACCCAATGTCTAGCATGAGCTTGTGTGTCGTATGATTTTATGTGCGCATGAATGAGATCCTAGGGATTATGAATGGGTTTTGACTAGTATTAGCATCGTGCGAGAGTGTTTGTTTGCGTTTGTGGGAGTTTGCGATCATGTACAGGATGATATAAATTATTTATATCAATAAACATTTTCTTTTTTCGATTTATTCAAATCCGTTCTATAGTTTTAAATTTCTCTTAAATATGATCCATGTGGTAGTCTCAGTTACCCCTTAAAATATTTGACATTGATTTTTTAACACCTTATATATATATATATAAACGAAAATTGGTCTGACACTTAATTATGTAATAATGTATGTTGTAGTAAAGTTTTTGGCCAAAGAAAATAATGTGGTACTTACCTAAAAATGGTTTTTTATTTGTAGCAGTCAGAGCCTTGTTAGCCATGGGCACATGAGTGTAATGCACAAAGCCACATCCCACCAGCTTGCCATCAGGCTTCCTTAGCAGCTTCACTTCCTCTACAGTGCCGAAACGAGAGAAATGTTCCCGCAAACCATCTTCAGTCGCTTTGAACGATATGTTTCTAACGATTAGCCTCGCGTTTCTGTTGACACCATCTTTAAACTTCGTGTTCTCGCTAGCTTCCGACTCTTGCGTATTGTTCTGAGTCATTTTATTAGGGGTTGAAAAATGAATTATGTTTTGAATTGGCTCCACACGTGGTATACAAGCACATCACAACCAACACCAAGACACGAGCACGACACGACTTAACCTATAAATTGTAATTAATTAAATATAGTATTGTGTACGCCCAATACTTAGTACTGGTTTATTCTTGAAACTTCTGAATTACACCAAATTACATTATGATTACGTGGTTGGTCACTGCCTGTTTTAATCTGATTCAAAATCAAAAAACAATTTTATTTACGACCATTGTTCAGTGACATTATTTTAATAAAATCACAGATTTTACCACTGATCAAGTAAAACTATGTTTACTAGTCTACGTTCATTCATTCATTTAATAATCTGTGCGTTCATTGAATTTAGAAATATGTATGGACTGGCTATCCCGTACAAATGACAGCTAAATCATGCCCATTTGAAGTATAACGTAGTTTTACCTGATCAGTGATTTGAAGGTGATTTGAAGCACCATTATTATTTGAATCCAGAACAAATTTTGACGCTTACAGCGGGAAGTAAAGCCGGTGACAGATGGCGACGGACGCGGCTGCGGACTCGTCTTGACATTATAAGGTCAAACACTTCTATTGGTCGATCCTTGGGCTGGCGAAAGTTGACTGAAGGATAGACCAATGGCAGCGTTTGACCTTACAATGTCAAGACGAGTCCGGAGCCGCGTCCGTCGCCATCTGTCACCGGCTTAAGACAGCAACATAAAAACATGAAATCTAATAAATAGCTCACAAAAAATAACACAAAAATAAAATCTATTGAACAAAGACTATGTATTACTAATATTTACACAATTCATATTTTTCAGTAATTTATTTATAACTTAGGTATGGAAAATCCTAAAGGCGGTTGTTGATCCAAAATCTGTCCCATGGAAGATGGGTAGAATGCCATGAATTTGAACCTTTCCCCCATTTTTTTAGGGTCGACTAGCATCTCATATGCACTTTTGATCTTTTCTTTTTCTTCTTCTGTCTTGGCGTTATCCATAAGGACCTGCAAATTATAATAAAAAATCGCGTAATAATCATGATTTATTATTTAATTAAGTGCATAATTTTATAAGATTTAATTTCTTCATTTAAAGAGTTGATAATTCAAGGTGAACTATATCGACAGGGATTATGTTTAAGAACCATTTCACATTTTCAGACTTATACCTAAGTCGCAAACCTTAGGACAGATTATAAGTATGTTAAATACATGCGAAAGCATGCACCGTCTTTTGTTTAATGTAGCACATTTGCAATTAACATCCATATATATATTTTTATTTTATTTATATATTATATAAAAATGAATCTCTTTTTTTCTTGGTCATCGTATCACGCGTGAACGGATGGAACAATTTCGGTGATTCTGATTTTGACGTGTTAATTATTGTCATGAGAACGTTCTTTTATAAGAAAAAATAAACTAAAGACCACGCGAACGATGTCGTGGGCAACAGCTAGACATTTATGATATTATCAATCCTACCTACCACCTTGATTCACGAAAAGTTTTTGCCTTGTCAACTTCAAGCAACTCAATCTATGTTTTTTTTTTAAATTAACTATTCTAGACCTATGCAATGCTCTTAAAGGTAAAGGTAAAACTCGCTCCTCTTAGACACTAAAGGATAGGTGACAAAAAAAATACCTGCAATCGCACTCTAGCTTGAGATCTTTCCAAGAAATCTTTCTGTTGTACTGGGCCCACTACTATCGCGTAGTTGTCATCACTAGGAGCCTTTGAAGCGGCGATGCGGAGTTGTGTAAAGTCCACATCTGCTGTAAGGTCGCTAGCACCAGGGTTTTCTAGTGGATCCACCACTTTGTGTTTATGAAATGCCTAAAAAGACCTGAACCTGACCCTTTTGTATAAAAAAAACCAGAAAACTTGGCCTTTTTTTTATGAATGAAATGTTTCCTGTAGACCTTGACCCTACCAGCTTAATTCGATGTATGCTCAATCCGGAACTAGAAGCAAAGAGTCGACGGTCAAGCAATGTCAAGAGTCGGCCAGCTTCCATTTGTTAGAACCATTATGGGTATGACACATGGAAGCCAGCCTCCACTTCCGGTATTGCATTCGTCCTTAAGCAAAGAGTCGACGGTCAAGCAATGTCAAGAGTCGGCCAGCTTCCATTTGTTAGAATCATTATGGGTATGACACATGGAAGCCAGCCTCCACTTTCGGTATTGCATTCAGCCGGTGACAGATGGCGGCGGACGCGGCTTCTGACTCATCTTGACATTGTAAGGTCAAACGCTGCCATTGGTCTATTCTTCAGTCAACTTCCACCAGCCCAAGGATCGACCAATGGCAGCGTTTGACCTTACAATGTCAAGACGAGTCCGGAGCCGCGTCCGCCGCCATCTGTCACCGGTATTCGTCCTCAGCGCTTCTTGTTCCGGATTGAGCACACATTGATTTTAGCTTACTGAAACACGAGTAGTGTAGGCGAATATAAACTCGGACCAAGTTTGGAAACACTAATATCGATTATGGCCAATTTAGGAAATTTCAAACATGAAGAGGGCGGGGTCTGGGGCAAAGTCGAGCAATGTCATGAAGAGTCCCTCCTCCGTTTAGCATTAGCGCTTAAATTACGATAATGGACAATCGTGAAGGAACCCAGTTACATGTTAAGCAAATGAAAGACACAGAAGAATCAGAATCACCATCATCATCATCATCATCACTTCAGCCATAGAACGTCCACTGCTGAACATAGGCCTCATGACTTTCATTGGGAGGGATTGGCAAGCGCAGTTTTTTAAAAGATTTCGCACGTAGATGTTGCTGTCCATCTCGTGATACAGGAATTAGTCGCCTCTTACGATACGCCTCCTGTTGGCGGTGGGGAAGTGCATTCTTTAGGGCCGTCCCCACACGGCAAGAAGAATCGGAATACATACCCTAAATGTATCTCCTTTCTCACCTTCGTGGCCATAATCAGCAATTAATGCTATTCCTCCATATTGGTCTACTCTTTGGGCCAACTGTCTGGCGATCCCTAGACTCCGAGGACTGACCTCTATTTCAGTTCTATCTCCAGAGTCAAGTGGTGGTCTAAGTAATACTTTCACAGATTGCGTCTCCTTGGCTGATATTCTATAATATAGTTTTCCTGACTCATCAATGTCTATTAATATTTCCTTCCAGCCATCTTCAGTTTTCTAAAATCAAAGAAATTCAATAAATATTTTTTGATGACTTTAAACTAATAAAATATAACATTTGATCTATTTCAATGACATTATGGGCTGATTTACGTAAGTTGACTTTGATCACAAGTCACCAATCACCATAATATGAAGTCTACAGTCAGATATCAGTCTTTAAACTATTACTTCAACAAAGGAATTGAATGGCTAGATATTACATATATTATAAAATTTACTTAAGTAAACCAATTTTGAGCCAAGTACCTACTTGAAACTTATGAATAGGAAGTACATCAAAAAACTCATGGGCTATATACCAGGAGAATTCATATGGCACTTTCTTCAGGTCATTATACCAGTATACTTTTATTCCACCTAATGTCTCCCCCTGCGGAATACACTTAAATTAGAGAAAAAACTAAAATGTAAAAAACCCTTGCATGCATCATTTTTAAGTGATGATTATCCATTGATTACTATAAAATATTACCTCATAATTATGTGGAGAATCAATGTCAGTAGCCCTATGTGATATACAGAGACGGTTAGCTTGAACATTCTGCATTGTTGATGAGACTTCAACCAAATGTAGACTTAGATCATTTGATTGATAGCCGAGACGATTTATAACCTTAAATTAAAACAATTTTACTAAATCAGGAAACATACCAATACAAAAGTACATATAGTTTTAAATTGTAGCCTAGAGTTCAAAGACTTTCCACCAATAACATACATAAGGCAGTCGTTCCAAAAACGTCCCCCTGCTTCACATTAGTCATCATGACCGCTGACGGCATGTCACAAAAACATAGCATGAGTGATCTTCTGTAGGGACTATGTAATGTAATGACGTTTTTATCGATTGTTTTACTTATGGTAGACTAATTATTACAGAACATACAAAGCCATAAATAACACACAGACATTACCCTTAAAATATCGACCATCAACGTTCCTTTTCCGGGTCCTAGTTCAACAATGTTCAGCGGCTTTCCGGGGCCCATTTTTTGAGTTTCAGCGTACAACCAGATCCCAAGAATTTCCCCAAACAACTGACTTATTTCAGGAGAGGTTATAAAATCGCCTGCTTCACCAATAACTTCCTTTTTCATGTAATAGCCTTCTGTAGGATTCGTGATCACTATGTGCATGTATTCCGCAACCGTTATAGGGCCATTTAACCGTACTTTTTCTTTTATTATTTCCATTAAACTGGGTGCAGTGCCTGGCGCAGGCATTTTCAATGTTTTAGGATCCGGTCTTTTTATTATTTTGTACCCAGAACTTCGAGATTGTATTGATGGAATAGTCAACTTTTTGTACATCCGAAATATATTTTTGGTATTCATAATCGAAAATATAAGAATTCCGGAATATACAATTAAATGAAACCACAACCACAAAAATACTACAACAGCTGACAACAACTTGACAAAACAAACAGTAACAACAACTGAATTGTGTCAAATTACATTCATGACAATCAGCTGATGGCTGGCAGTCGACATTTTGGTTTGGTGCACTGATCAAGTATCAACATTATGTGTTTGGTGCTCATGTGCTGGTTACTTTGCAACCAGCAATGTAACCTCCGAAAAGCTTTCTCCAAGAAAGGCAAAATAATTACCTAATTAATACAGTTTACATAAAAATACCTGTTATTTATTGAAAATCTACCTAACACTTCTTATTATGCACTTTGGCAACACTGACTTTCAAACAAAAAAAACACCTTTTTTTATTCCTCTCTGGCATAACCGGTAAATATTATTTATTTTTAAGATTTTACTTTATAAACCAGTTTTCGCATGCGGAATAAAGATTAATTCCATGCTGTAATTCAGTTTTTAAAATAGGTCAAAGACACAGTAATAAAGAGAGAAAAGCTAAAAACCGGTATAATAAAAGATAAAACCGGTTTTTCAAATCAACCCTAAGCAGTCGATCATCTGCTGATGGGATTGCATTATTTTTATTTTTACGCAGTAAAGATAGTGGATTCTCACAATTTTGGCCAGTCTAAGACATTTTTGTAATAAGAATTTATTTAAAAGTGGTAAATTTTCCCTTTATTTTGCCAATATTTTTTAAAATTTGCTAATTTTGATTATCACGCTGTTTCTGCTGAAATGTCAAAATCTTGTTCAACTGTGGATTCGTGCCAATAATCGTAAAAAAAATAATTTTGTGTGATGGACTCGATGAAAAACTAATGATATTGATAAACTGTTCAGTCAGTTCAGTGGATTGTGAACGCTCAATTTGTGGTTTTGTTGGTTTCTTTGTGACAGTTGGATGATTTAACATTTTCGCGAAAGTGAAGGTGAGGTGCGTTTTCTTTTGTTGTTGGGTATTTACTCGCGGCGCGTGTAATCGCTGATTGTACTTAAACATTTTTGCGACATCAGATTGCAGTTTACGATTTCACCTTGTCGTAGTTTTTAACGACCTTTTTTCAATTTCCATTATTCTCATTAAGTTGAACGAGATCTTACCAGATTTTTGGGATCTTCATCAAAGATAACAATATGATGGAGCATTTTACTACAAAAGTGCGCACTTTACTCCATATTTCCATATTCTTTCCATATTTTTGAACACTTGATTACTTAAATTACACAATAGTCTAGTCTACTGGTTAGTGGTTTATACTGGAAACTAGCAGGTTCAAAACCCGCGAGGTGCATGTGTTTGCTTGTGACAAACAATGTGAGTATTTTGTACTTGATTCAGATGTCATATAATGTATTTGTGTACCTATGTCTGTTATCTATCACTATAGTACAAACTAAGTAGATAATTGGTGTAATATTGTTGGAAATTGAATCTATGACTAAATTGGTCTTAAGCATATTTCTATCAACTTAGTAAGAATTTCTGTAACCGTCTATTAAACAAAAATATATATATATTGTGGACCATTAATGTATAGTTTTATCAAATTTAGGCTGTAGGCTTGAATAAAAATAAAATTGACCTGTAAATGCTCCACAATCTTTTTGGTAAAGCTTTATTTCAAAATATATTATCTATTTTGTAATAAGGATTGGATATCTTTTATCAAGATATTTTTTATAATGTAACATAATAGGTTCATACTTTGTAAAACTTGGTTAACAATCCCAAGCCTAGAAATACACAGGCCAGTGTCTGTGAAAAAGGTGAAGCATCCATGAGGTGGTTTAGGTCATATTTCACTATGGGGGTCTACGATGAATTGCTTGAGGGTTGTTGTATTGTCATTTATGGCCAAAAAAATTAAGAAATGTTTCTTTCCAACATTACATTACATAATGGGGCAAAATAAATGTTTAATTCAGTGCTTTGTGTACATAAATATCTAATTTACAGCTCAAGTACATAGTGGGAGGAATGACATCAGATTGTTTGTTAATATTATTTGTTTTGTTTTAATAATTGAATTGTTTCCACAATCACATCACACCAATTAGCTAGCCCCAAACTAAGCAAAGCTTGTACAACAACTAGACTAGATAATGGATAAACATACTTAAATACTTTTATAAACATCCATGACTTATACAAATGCTTGTGTTCATCACACAAACATTTGCCCCTTGCGGGATTCGAACCTGCAACCGCTTGTTTTGTAGTCCGGAGCGCAAACCACTACACCAGACGGTCATCAAGTTGTTAAAAGTTCAATGTAGTTAAAATACGGTGAAATTCATTTGAATTCGATATCACTAATGAAAAATTACTATTTCAGGTGATTTGGTAGAGTGATCATCCAAGATGAGTTCACCACCACCTGTGCAATTGGAAGTGGAGGTTGAGGATGAGGTTATGGAAGAAGATGCTCCCGAGATGATGACAGCTGACAGGTAAACATTAGAATAATAGTTGATTCATTTATAACACAAAATGTAAACCTAAGATAGTGGTGTTACAGTAGCCACCATACTTTGAACTTTAATCCCTTGTCAAAAGGCTTACAACTAACAATACATTTGGCTTGACATGCTGTGTCCATTAAAAGGTTCAATATAAGGGTGCCAATTTATAACTAACAAGTCTTACCTTTTGGTCTCTTGAATATGAGACTAACGGAATTGTCTAGTAGTTCTTGAACCTTTTGCTGGTCAATAGTTCTTTGTTACAAATTAATGCTTTAAACAATTATCACTTCAAGCTTAGTAAAATAGCGACAATGCATAGATGCATATTTATTTTATGAATGCCAATGCATTAACAAGTCCCAAAAAGCTAAGTAAAATAAGTAGGAAACTTGAATAAAAACCAAAGTTCTATGAACAAGTCACTTTATTTTCGTAATATTTCTTGGTAAATATCTGAGATTCGCAAAAAAGTGTCACCGCGATTTAGAAACGCACAGTGCCATGTATCGGTAACTAAGGCTTCTTAAAAATAATCCTCCAAATTAAAATAATGCTGCCATAAAATTATTTGAAACACAAATCCTGACATGATGTTTAGTAGACAATGATATTCTTTATAGGACATAATAATGAGATAGATAAGATAAAACAGAGCAATAGTAAACAAAATAACATTGCATCCATTTATTGCATTTTTTATTTTAAATAATGCATGGTGATAAGACACCGAGACAGTTGCATTTTTACAAGCACAATGAACAATACACTAATAAGTTCGTTGGGAAATAAATTTTATGTGTGCATGTGTGTTATAGAAAAACTGTGAAATGGTATACAAAAGGTTACTACAAGTGTTGTGTTGTTGTAGTGAAAGAGAGAATGAATATATTGACACAATAAATGAGGAATTACAAAATGAAATTAGGAAGTAAGGTTCTTTCATATTTTTAATTTTATACTAAACTTTTGCCCACGGCATGTCAGCCTGGTATTTGTACATATTTGGTTTCTTGACAGGAATTCTCAACTTAACTGAAACTGGGTTGCAAACTGAAAGAACTGAACAGTTCTTATTAAATCCAATAATTTAAACTTTTTTGTCATTTGCGTTCACAATAATGCTAGTTTATTATTTCATGGAAAATAATTTTACTTAAAAAATTTTATCAACTGCCTGGTGGGATTCGAAGCCACGAAATGTCCCTATCCGGGCGACTGCTCTTCCAACTGAGCTACGGAGGACATAATAATGTTGGCGAATATCTTCAAGTGTTTATAGCTTTTAGTAAGCCAGCTTTGTTTCATCAATGTCTTGGATTTTATACCCACAACCAAATGAAATATTATTGCAAATATTTAACAATCAGTTAAGATGAAACAGCTTAATCAATTTAAACTTATTTGTTTTTTGCATTCACAATTTGATTATTTCAAGGAAAATAATTTTACTTGAAATTTTTTTTCAACTGCCTCGGGTGGGATTCGAACCCACGACCTTTCGCTAATCGGGTGACTGCTCTTCAATCAAATAAAAAAAAAACAACTGATCTTCGAATCCCTCCAGAGGCAGTTGAAAAAATTTTTCAAGTAAAATTATTTTCCTTGAAATATCCAATAATGACTGAAGTAAATAATATTATTGTTTTCACATTCTTCAATATTTTTTAACAACTGAACAGCGTCATCTACGTTTTTTTTATTGGCGTTCGGCGATCGTGCTCGTCTGAGAACGATCCAATAATTTCGCTAATGTCAGGTTCAAAGATGCAAAGCGAAAGGGATGCTGAATGGTAAACAAAACTTTTTTTTTTATAGTACTAGCTGTCGCTCGCGACTTCATTCCCGTGGTCTTTAGTTTATTCGTAAAGCATTTTCAGCGCAACTTTCTTAATTTTTTTTTCCGTAAGAACCCCTCACTATAATTAACACAAAGAAAAAAGAATTAGCAAAATTGTTCCATCCGTTCACGAGTGGTGCGACGACCAAGGGATTTATAGAGATTTATTTTTTAATATAGAATCAGAATCATTTATTTTGCTTAAAAGTGGTACAAAGATGTTAAAAAAGTTTGTTCAAAGATCACTCATTTTACACATCTACATGAAAAATATAATATTACCTTGAATTAAATTAATTAGGTACTTAAAATGTCGTATATCATAAAACAAAAGATGAGAATAGGCTTTTCTTTAGATTTCAGGGCCCCAGGAGTATAATCTATATATTATCCAAGAGGTTGGTGTTGTAATATACAGGGCGTCCCGTAACTCAAGAATAACCTTGTAACCATGTATTATATACATGAAAAACTTTTGTTCTATGACTTTTGCAAAAGACTTCGAACTATTTTGTATGGAGCCTGGCATACCTAAAGTGCAAGTACCTAAATTAACGTATTTTGGTGTACATCTAGGCAACATAATATTATGCTAATCGACAGAATAAACAATTATGTACAAACAAATAATCTTTGGTAAAATGTGGTAAATGTTTCAATTTATAAAATAAAATTAAATATTTTCTCTATATAAATAGCAATCAGGAAGAAAATTATTAGGTACAAACCATTTACGTATGAATACTTCTTGTCGTAAATGGTTTTAGACCTACTTGCCAAAAAATTTCGTATCCGACGAAGTCGTACGGGTGGGTACCACTTTTGACTTTATAAATGGCCTAAATGTTGACGTATTATAAATAAATAATTCATCACGTGATACTGGCGGGACAGTGTAACTACAGCGGTAAGACACAGGTTCATCATCGCCATTAAGAAATGAAGAAGAAGAAGAAGGACGAAAGTCTACAACCAGTGTGTGTTACCAGTGATGACGAATTATTAAGGATAACGGTGTGGTTGCACAGCATGCTATAAAAAGCGCTATGCTCGGCGCTTTAACTGCATTATTATTTATTACTTGGCGTCATTAATGATCCCTTGTTAAATTATAGTTAGTTCTGCTAGAATGCAGTTTTAAGACAGATATTGTAACATTTACACAATATTTCTTCTATGTTTCTAATTGCATTGAATTTAGTTACCTTTAACGGCAAGATGCTACTAAAACTTTATTGGGTTCTTAGGTAATCGTTGTGTTCGCAAATGTTCTTGCTCCTCACGTTTAAATTCATTCACCTTTTTCTCAAAAGTTTTCGAAAATGTTTAAGAATGCCTAATATTTCGAAAAATGGTCGCGCTCTCTTCGCTCCCGCTGATTGTCATTCGCCGGCTTATCTATATTAGTGTGGATACGTGAATAATTGTAGTATTAAATTGATATTCTCCTCTATCCTCCTTCTTATTTCAGGGCCAAGAATGAATGGATTCTCTTTGGTTACTCACGTCCTATTAGTCGAGCGGCTTAAATATTTTATAATCTTTTTTCTTTTTAAGAAGAGTTTTAACAAGCTAAACAGTCGGCCCGGTTTTTTTATTATTTTAGAATTATTATTTTATTTGAACTGGAGCTTGTCCTGAATAGAAGGCTGAATCCGTCCTTTGTGGCCCCCCTAGGCAAAAGCCCTATTTTGCCTCGGACTACAAGCATTCGGAATTTTTCAAAACCCCATACAAATCGATTGAATCCGGGCTTGTCCTGAGCCGTTTGTATGGAGTTCTGAAAAATTCCAGATGCATGACGTGGTCCGAGCCTTTAGCTACGCCAATGGTTCAGCTAGGTCCTTCCGGAAAAAAGTGTCCCTGAGTCCTAGTTCTAAACTCTCTACTCTCTCTAGTCTAGTAGCCGTGGCTCAAGCTGAGTGAGGTCCCATTATCCCGGACATCATTGGCAAATAGTGGCACCGCTTAATTTACTTGTTTTTTCTATTATAATTTTATTTTTTACTCTTTTTTCTTTTAATTTAAATAATGTTTTCGTGCTATTTACTATTTGTGTGTGATGTCCAATGTATAATAAATGTCTTTTCTTTCTTTCTTCTTTCTCTTTCTTTCTAGTGTAATAAGTGCCCTCAAAACCTAATAGTTTATAATCTTTTTATGTATTGTAATGCGTTTCAGCCATTGGAAGTCCACTGCTGAACATAGGCCTCCCCCAATGACCTATTATCGGGGGGATTGCCAATAAAATAAATTATACTCGCCACGCTTGGCAGGCGGGTTGGCGAGCGCAGTTTTTTATAAGATTTCGCACGCAGAACGTCTGCGTCTGCTGCCCGTCTTATGTTACAGGAATTAGTCGCCTTTTAAGACACGCCTCCTGTTGGCGGTGGGGAAGTGTATTCTTTACGGCCGTCCCCACACGGCACATTGTATTGTAATTGATAGTAAATAGTAATATTGTTACTAAAACATGCATATTTTTATTATTTTTGTCAGATCCGGTATAACCTGACACTTCTAAAATAGATATAGAACTGACCTTCGTGACTTTATTGGTGACTAATAAAATAAAAACATCACTGGGTTCAATAAACTTCGACTTTTATCTTGACTTAATTTGTTTATTCACTTATCTATTTATCTTCGTCGTCGATTGCTTCACCCTTTCTGGCTGGTCCAGGTAGATACTCGTAGATACTACTATTTTGTTGCATTAAATAATAAATGGTTTGAACAAACAAGCCACAGTGCACAATCAGGCGGCCTTATCTCCTCCAGACAACCTTTGAGTAGAGGATATTAAGTTTAAGTAGAGTGGGGTAATGCAGTGCGAAAGCAAAGAATGCGTGACGATTTAGAATTAGACGACCCATTGGTGTAGTGGTGCGGTAATTCGCGTTGAACGCCTATGCGTTACCCGAACCGGAAATCAAACCCGGGAATCTATATTCCCGGGTTTGATTTCCGGTTCGGGTCAATCCAGAAAACGATTTTTTCTAAATTGGCTCCGAGTCTGGGTGTGCTGGGAGACGCTCCTGGCAAAGTACATTGTCTGGTAGCTCGTTACACAAGAAAGTTAATACCCTTCTTCAAGACGAGACCATGACATACACCATATTGACAGGCGCATATTTATTTATATTATTTAAAAACTGAACTGTCTGCTGGCGTAGTGGTTTGCGCACTGGGCTACAAAGCCAAGCGGTTGCGGGTTCGAAACCTGCAAGGGGCAAATGTTTGTGTGATGAGCACGAGCATTTGTACCATGTCATGGATGTTTATAAACGTGTTAAAGTATGTTTATCCGTTATCTAGTCGCTATAGCACAAGCTTTGCTTAGTTTGGGGCTAGATAATTGGTGTGACTGTGGAAACAATTTTATTATTATAATTTATGTAGACGACGTCCATAGCCGAGAGGCGAGCATACTAGACTTAGTGTCGCTATCTCTGAGGTCCCGGTCGGTCAATGTAGAAAACTAACTTTTCTATATTGTCTCGGGTCTGGGTGTTGTGGTACCGTCGTTGTTTCTGATTTCTGTAACACAAGTGCCTAAGCTACTTATAGGATCGGAGCAATGAATGTGATGTTTTCCAATATTTATTTATTATTATTGTTATTTCCTCAATGGCAATGCTGTCTATACCTCTATTGTTGCGATAATAAGTTCAATGTCACCCATAAGAGTGCTCTTCTTCTGGTCGCAGGTAATTATGTCTTCCCGTTGTGTTTTGGCCTCGTACCAACATCCACAACTATAAGTAGTTGATCAGTTTGCCTATTATTATCAACATTCATCTAGACTTCTACACTCAGATATTTTATTACTAAGACGCTGCGTCTTCCCCCAAATTCCCAACCGCTTATTTATTAGGCACCATTTGAGAAATTACTTGTTATTGATGTCCGGTGAAAATCAATCACAACCGATTACTAATATCTCGTTCCGGACCAAGGACCGGAAAACCCCTTTTTTTGATTAAGCAAAATTTTAGGGAAACCCTATTAAAAGGCTACCCTATCGATGAGCTACTCCAGTGTTAGCCTTTCGTTACGGAAACCTTTTTTAATAAAGTTAACTGCTTTCAATGCGCTTACCGAATCAAATAGGGTATTGGTAACTTCAATATTTAAGCACTTACCAACTAAAAGGGTTACCCTATTGTCTGTGTCTTTTTCGCGCATTCTGGTAATTTGTATTAACCTCTCTATGTATTTAAGTTCGCCGTGGCGATGGCGATAGCCACACACAATGAAAGGCTATACAATAATGAGTTGAATGATGTGCACGTAGAGGTTTAAATTGCTTGAGCGCTTTTAAAACTCTTTCATAGGGTAAGCCTCGATAGGGTTTTCAGACACGGTTAGTGCTTCCCGAATTAACTGTATTCATTTGGTTAGCCTTTCATTGGAGTAAGTCGACGAATTATGCTTACCGAATTGATAGGGTTTGTGGAAACAAGTCTATGAAATACCCAATTAAAAACCCTTTCATTGGTAAGCGGTTCCGGTCCTTAGTCCGGACGTTACCAGACCTAACCGGTAGAAAACTTATGAAACTGTAGGCGACCCTCTAAAAGTGGCGTTACGGGGCGCAATGTTATCATCATCATCATTATTAAGCCGTAGGACCTCCACTGCCAAACATAGGCCTCCTCTAATGACTTCCAGATTGGCCGGTTCGAAGCGGCATGCATCCAGCGGCATCCTGCAACCTTTACCAGAACCTTATGGGTGGACAGCCTACGCTGAGCACACGCGGCTAGCAAACCGGTACGTGGCCTTCATTCTAGAACCTTTCTGCTCTAATCGGCCATCAGGCAGTCAGTATACCCGAAAGGTGAAATGCAAGATAGCAGCTGTCATTGTCTAACATGTTTACAGTTTTGCAAAGATTCGCAGGCAACGGCTATTATTTTTTAATAATACTTTTGCAAGTTCATTGAACATTTCATTTTTAAAGCCGTTTGTTAAACGACTATCAGCTGTGCGAGAGTGTGATTTAAATATCGATCCTAACACTGTGATGTAAGGTTCATTTTGGAACAACGTTCGTAGCAGGCTCTATTACAAACCTGGTTTAATAAAACTGTGAAATTAGATTTATTTTCGATTAGCTCGTTTTGAGTATGACTAATAAAAAAACAGCGCGTGCAAGTTGGTATTTAGGTTGGGTGAATGTTCTAGGAGTTTCAGGTTTTATTTATCCGACTGCTTCAAAGCAAATGAGGGTAATGTGTTTCGGTTTCTTTTTAGATATTTTTATGGGATGTATCAAGTGATTTATAGAATGATGATAAAACTATAGTTTGTAGTTCTTTATGTAAATGCTAGCTAAACGTATTGCGAATAATGACGTGTTTCCATGGTCCAAAGTTGTCCGGTTTCCTTGTCTAACAGTCACAGAGGTCTAATGACAATTGCTCGAAATGATGATGATGATTTAGATAGATTTGTGGCATCTAGGATCATAAAAACAAGAAAAAAGAACATCAAACGATTTAGGCTCGGACTACATGCATCCAGAATTTTTCAGAACTCCATACAAAACGGCTCCGGACAAGCCCGGATTCAATCCGATTTGTATGAGGTTCTGAAAAATTCCCGATGCATGTAGTCCGAGCCTTAGGCTTTTCTTATGTCTCTATTATAACTTAATGAAATCCTACATAGGTAGTGATTTTTAACCATTGATTTACTTATGGTTGAAGATAAGGATTCGCTGCTTCAGGTGAGAATCGAACCCACGTCCTTTCGCTATTCGGGTTACTCTTCCAACTAAGCTAGAAAGCTATCTTTTGTCGTCAAATTCTTTTAGGCGCACTTTAGTTCACCAAATTTTTTGTGACAAATCCTAGTTTGCTTTTTTTTTAAGAAGGTATTACAGAAATTATGATTACAATCTTTAAATTCCCTACACAGGTCATCCACCCAAAAAAACTCTAATGTATTGTATTGTGGATACATCAATAACATAAAAAATTCCGATCTGTACTTAGTTCTACCAATAGACCTTCAAATGACCAACCTTCGTGTCTAACATTTTCCTAATAGGGGTGACACAATTGACGCTATCGCTTGAACTGTATTCTTTATGCAATAGAATTTAAATTTCGAACGATCGATCGGCTGTAGTATTTTTTTTTATAAATAGACCACATTCACAGCTATGGCGTCGTGCCAAACGTAAGATCTACTATCTAGTGTGTTGTGTACTGTGGTACGGACGGGTTGTGAATTGAGATAAATAACCGTAACAATCTTAAACAGATTAAAAATAAATAAAAATTAATTTAACAGTCTTTAAAATAGGTTTGTGTGTATAAATAATGATATCGAATGTTCATTTTCGTTGGTGATTTATCGATTTTGGTAATAATTACTGTCAATTCTCTCGGATCCATTCAATATTACGTTTGGTTTATTAGTGAATCGACCCTGTCATCATACATAGTTACTACGATACTAGTTTAAAATTTGAATTTTTTTCTTTCATATTTAACTTATCATTTTGTGCTTCTCATAAAGTTTGTACAACCCTTAAAAAAATATCTATCACATTTTAACTGATCAAGCATACGTAAACGAGACACAATAGAAATTCTATTGTTATCGGTCCCATAAGACCGCTTGGATGTTAACGGGTTGTTTTCTAGAACAAAAAATCATTGTTGTCCGTTACCTGCTATGTATGATAATTCGGGTCCAGGGTTCAATTCCCTCAGGGGCAGCAGGGCTCAGTTGCTGAGCAATAACACACACACACACTCAAAAACAAAAACAAAAAAGGTTACTTCAAATCGTTCTCTATCGCAAACGGCTAACAAATAGACCGGAATAGTGTACAGACAACGGCAAGTCAACCTACCCGAAAAGTTAAAGGTCATTGAACCGATTTTCAACTAATTCGGACACGTAGTGATTAATATCAGTGGAGAAAATTTGACGGACAGCCGTAAAGAATACACTTCCCCATCGACAACAGGAAGCGTGTCGTAAGAGGCGGCTAATTCCTGTAGCACGAGACGGGCAGCAGCGTCTGCGTGCGAAATCTTTTAAAAAACTGCGCTCGCCAACCCGCCAGCCATGCGTGACGAATATTGGCATTCCCCCCCCCCCCTCTAGCAGTAGACGTCCTTTGGCTGAAATGATGACGAGCTGTTGTCTGTACTTACAATATTTTTGAAAGATCTAAATATACTTTTTTGATTTTTTTTTAACCTTATCGTCTTTACAGATACCATGGCACGCCAAATTCTCGCTTACTATGATTGACATAGGTAGCCGCGAAAAAAATTGATGCGACAAACAATATGACGACCATCTGGACCACTACTCCAGCTTCTTCGCGCTCAGGACTATAAAGCCAGCGGTTGCGGGTTCGAATCCCGCAAGGGGCAAATGTTTGTGTGATGTAATAAGCATGTGCATTTGTACCTAAGTCATGGATGTTCATAAAAGTATTTGAGTATGTTTATTCGTTATCTAGTCGTCATAGTACAAGCTTTGCTTAGTTTGGGGCTAGAGGATTAGTGTGATTGTAAGAAACAATTTATTTAAAATTATATTCAATTTATAAAAAAAAGAACAAGATAAAATGCTAACTATTTGGCTTCGAAATCCTTGAAAATGTGAAGCTTGTAATTTATTAATCATAAAAGAATGTTATCACAAAATAAATTGCCGCGTAATGCAGCACAATCCTATTTTATACATAGCACTTCCATAATAGCAGCGTTTTACCTGAAATAAAACGCATATTAAAATACTTACCTAATTCGAGGCTTATAAATTGAGATAGGCACATCCGTTTCCCGTAGACCTTTACCATTTTAGTACACTTTTTTACCTATAGAGGGCGTGTTTCCGGAGTCTCAATAGGCAGTGGCGCCATCTGAAGTTTTATAAGCTTGTGTCGCGCCATTTTAACTCATTGGCTCTTATTAATTCACCAGGCAGAGTTACAAACTAAGCCTCGAATTAGGTAAGTATTTTAATATGCGTTTTATTTCAGGTAAAACGCTGCTATTAAAAGTACTTGACCGTAATTCGAGGCTTATAAATTGAGAAGTGTCTGTTATCGCCTGGTGAGACAAGGAAACACCGAAATTATACGCCAATGTGACAAAGTTTGACTTTAAATTAAAATATATTTTCATGAATGTATTCATTTATTAAAAGTATGTACATACTATTACCATAATAAATTGAAGACGTAAGTAATAAAGATAATTACAAATCATGAATATAATACAGGTTATGATTAAAATCAGTATGTTATACAAATGATTAATTAGCCAAATTCAGAAGGCCATAATAATAAGTATGGTAAATTTTTATAACTTATTAAATACACCTTTCACTAACTAATGTATCGATTTATAGAAATCATGTTTTTATCATTTACACAATAGATTATTAATATAAAAAAAAAATTAATTTATAGGACGAAATAATCGAGTTACTTGCTGTGTATTAGTACAGTCACTGTTAGGCATAACTTCGCGCCTATAATACTTTTGGAAAGTGTTTTCGGACCTCCAGTTTCCGCGTGCTAGAACTTCATCTAGAGGATAATTTAACCAATTTTTCGATGCCACTGCTGACCTTACACTACCAGGGCTAAACTGAATATTTGCATCTTTAAATAATTGGCTTATCCAGCCTGCTATAACAGTACGAGACGCCTCTTTGGCAGGGCCCCTAACTGTTACAAACAAATTACTGCTCCCAGCTGAATCTCGTCTATCTTGTAACAATGTTATAGTATTTTCAATCCAGAAAACAGGGTTAACTTGAACGTTGTCGTTATTAGCCATAAGATTCCAGCCCGATTGCCTATAATCACTCTTATCGGTTTTCGATCCAAATTCTGGCCAAAATATTATATTATCGTTGGATTTTATACAATGATCCGGATCGACCTTGAGTAAGGTTAAATCATGGATCCGGCGCCCTGAACATAACAACAAAAGAATAGCCGTATGTCGGGAAGATTGATAAGTGTTTCTTCTATCTATTGTGCAACTAGCTAAGTATTGAACTAAAATATCGATATCCCAGATAGGGGATCTAATCGGTTTTGGATTTTTTATTGATATTGATTTTAAAATATGCTTGACTAAGACATGGGAGCTTAACTTGCTAGACATATAGGCGTTACAAAGAGTGGAAACAACCGACTTATGTAAAAGAATGGTATTGTACGACAGACGATGAATTAAATGCAAATCGGCCAAGAATTGCGCAAGATTAGACCCCGTGGGCTTTTGAGCATCTACTTTTTTCGATCTTGCCCATAATACCCAGCGCGCCCATGCTATTTTATATGTTTTAAGCGTAGATTTTCTCCACGAGTTTATTAGTAGGGATATTTGACTACTATTCCAATCAGTTATCTCCTCAGACCACCCCCACATTTCCAAATTTCGAGAGTCAGATCCTCTACGTTCGGGGGTGGAAGACCAGTTGACGTGTCTATTAGGTTCGACTTCAAGTTCCTCAGAACATATGGAGCTGCTAGGGCTTTTGCCTTGAGGTCCGCCCGCCAAAATACTTTCTGCCACCGGGGCACAACTATTAAAAACACCCCTGTCGATTGGTTCAGATGCGACAAAACTTTGGGTACTAGAAATGGCGGGGGAAAGATCCATGCTAGGGGATAATTCCACGACACGCTGAACGCATCGTAGAATAGAGCGTTCGGATCTTTCTGGTCTAGGGTTACATAATTGTAAACTATATGTGCTCTCTCCGAGGCAAACAAGTCTATCATCGGAGTCCCCCATTTTGCGAACACTGTTTTTAGGCATTTCGGTAGTAGGTGCCATTCTGGTGGACGCCGGTGTCTCGACAGGTGATCGGCATGGTTGTTGTATCTGCCCGGGATGTAGTGGATGGTAAAGATTATTTGATGCCTGTCTAACAATGTCATTAATTTGTGGGTTATTTCTAACATCGCTAACGATTTCGTCCCCCCTTCCTTTCGAAGATGAGCTACTACCGTCCTGTTGTCGCACTGAATTAAAAGTGAGCTGTGACTCAGTTTGTGTGCATACAGTTGGATGACGTGTAATATAGCCAACATTTCTTTTTGGTTGCAATGGAGACTTTGTTCCTCTGGTGACCACGAGCCTGTCAGGGGTATATTGTCTAATTGGGCACCCCACGCGAGATCCGACGCATCGGTTGTGATGAAGTGTGTCGGGGGAGGGAAGTGTAGCAATGTCGAGGTGTGGCAGTTCTGCGCCCACCACTTTAACTCGGTTTGTACTGCTTGAGGAAGTACAATTCTGTCTGCTGGCTGTTTTAGCAAGGCATTCATGAATCTGACGAGGTGACGATGATGTAATCGGCCTCGCGGTACTACAAAGCTGGCGAAGTTTAACAGCCCTACGAGACTCTGTACCTCGTTTAGCATCACCTGTCCTTGATTTAAGACCTGATGTATCTTTTTTACGAGTGTATCGATCTTTTCTTTTGGTAACGACTTTTGGTTGTCCCAGGTTTTCCATAACACACCTAGGTATGTTATGCTCTTTTGAGGGATCGTTATCGACTTCTCGAGATTGACACACCACCCGAGAGTATGTAAGACAGCCAGAGTCATTTGTACGTGTTTGCGGAGCATGAAAGGACTTTGATGAACGATCAGAAAATCGTCTAAATAGACTAAAATTCGTACGTTCTGCTGACGTAACGTTTGAGCCATCCAATTGGTGAGCATGGAGAAAGTTTTTGGGGCCGTGCTTAGACCGAACGGACGGCAGGTCATTTCTAGCAGTTCCCCGTTGTAAATTAGTCTGAGAAAGCGTTGATGCGCTTCCGAGATTTTCAGATGAAAGTAGGCTTGGCTTAGGTCTATCTTGCATAACCAGTCGCCTGGCTGAAGGAATTCGGGAACTCGATACATATTTATGAGTCGGAATGGTTCTGCTCTCACAAATTTGTTTAGGGCCTTTAGATTGAAAATCGGGCGTTGAGACCCGTCTGCCTTGGGTATTAGAAAAAGGTTCGAAATGAAACTTGGGGACATAATCTGCACTGGTTTTAGAATATCCTGAGCTTTCATTTTTTGTATAATGGTTGTCATTTCGTCTGACACTTGTGTGCGAGACAGATTTCTTGCATTTGGAACAGATAGAGGAGGTTTTGAAACAAACGGAATTCGATAACCTTTTATTAACTTTAATATTATATCTGGGGCCCCCATTTCCATCCAATTTTCGAAATAGTGGATTAATTGTCCGGCCTGAAATGACCTCGAGTCATTGTTCACTGCGTTTGTTAGAACCTCTAGAGGCATGAGATGATGCTCGTCCCCTTCCACCTCTTTGTGAACCACGAGGCTTTGAGCCTCGGTATTGAAAGGAACCCCTGATATTTTCGCAAGTTACGTTATTATACCAGCCATGCTGGTTCGTATTTGAATTGTTGTATACACCCTTCGAGGGTGGTAAGGAGTTGTGTGAATGACCAGAAAAGCCAGAACCACAGCATGGAATTTGGACACCATTCGATGGTGCTGTAAATTTTCGAGTGCCAGTTCCCATCGAAAGTCGGCGATTAGCCTTGTTAATTCCTCTTTGGGAGTGTCCAGACTTAACAGGCCAAAAGACTTTGCGAACCCCACCGGCTTTCTCTAATGCGGATGAGAAGGCTTCGGCCTCAAATATGTGCGTGTTTGAGGGTGGTATCTTATTAAGTGACATTTTAACAACAGGATCTTTAACGTGCTTTAGAATTGCGTCTCTCTTAACTTCTATAGTTTCTGACCTGTGCCCACAGACTAGTTGCATTAGATCAGTTGAAACTTTATGTAGTTCTCCCTTTAAAAACAACTCTTCAATCTTTGTATCAAGGTCATTTAAACTACTTAAATCAGATTTAGCCCACTTTAACAAACTACGTATATTTTCTTGCAGACATTCTTTTTGCTTCAGAACGCAAAAAGTAATTGCCGCATATGCTTTATCATCTTTCGCCAAATGTGTAAGAGAATCATAAGGTTGTACCTCTCCATTAGTTTCAAGATTCACAAAACCGGGGGCATGATTGTAAAGCTTTTGTGTGTCCGCATACCTTACTTCAGACCAGGATGAATTACCAAAACGTTGAATATCGGCTAACATTTTAACATAATTATCTGGGGTCTTGGGAACCGAAGGTTCTTTTAACTTTGTTTCTATGTCAAAAGTAAAGGCTAAAGTATTAGCAGTATCCGTAACTCCATTACTATCTACCTCATCGTCGTAAAGATCCCCACTGACCCTCGAATAAATAGATAATTGATCATCGAAATCACAATTGTTATTTTCAGGAGGTGTAGGCTTTGAAATGAGATTGCGTAGTTCACTAATTTCTTTCGTTAAAATATGCCATTTAGAACGTTTACTTTTATTTTTCTTATGGCAGTGCCGCCGTGATCGCTTACGTTTATCTGCGGACGACGAACTAGAGCTGGAGCTGCTGGATGAGCTTGTACTGTCAGCGCTACTGCTTCGAGTTCTTTTTCTGTGCACACCACTTGGTCCAGGCCTCGGCTCTTCAACAGGCGGTGCATTTATTTCACTCATTCTGAAAATAACTATGTGTTACAAACGTTCTTACGAATGAAGGTAGAACTGCTTCGAAGTGCATATTTACTTACAAGTATGGAACGGAAAAACCGTTAAATTTATAAATTTTAAAAATCTAGGTAATCTAAATTTATTCCATCTATTCAAATAACAATTTTTTATCGTTATAACCGTAACTAGGTCAGTTCACTTTACTAAAGAAAATTATTTCACTTTGAGGGTAGAAAATAATAATGTTATTTCTTAACCGTTAAAATTATAACTATCCAGAGTAGTCTAATGTGTGCAATATTGCCAAACACAATGGTATTTGTACTTACTTTTATTCCTGATTCACAATTTCACTAAGATTAATTACTGATTTTCTCAACAGAGACGTTTTGTAAGCTTTAAGCGAATAACCTTTTGCTACGGGAACAAGAACGCCAATGTGTTAAAATGGCGCGACACAAGCTTATAAAACTTCAGATGGCGCCACTGCCTATTGAGACTCCGGAAACACGCCCTCTATAGGTAAAAAAGTGTACTAAAATGGTAAAGGTCTACGGGAAACGGATGTGCCTATCTCAATTTATAAGCCTCGAATTACGGTCAAGTACTTTTAATAGGATGACACAAGGAAGTCTATATCATTCCATATACCTTTAATAGTAACTACATTGCATTATACGTCATTATGGGAACAATACATCTATTTATTCGAATGTAACACAGTGAAGTGACCCTCTAGTATTGCATTGCGTTGTTGCATAATCGTTGTTTAAGTTATTAATAGATTAATTGATAACAAAAGCGAACGGAACGTTTCTAATCAATAGTAATGGTTACCTAACTCCAATGATAATTGTTAGACTAAAATGAACTAAAACTACAACCACGAATATTGATAATATATGAGTATCATCAATAACATTTATTTTATAGTGAACTAGCTTTAGTCCGCGCCTTCGTTCGCGTTGCCTCTACTTGATACCTGCATATATCGTCCCTCACATGACTAAGTGTCGTAACTAGCAACGGTCAAATTTTACTGTTCTGTTTAGAACTGCGTAGCGTGTCTTACATACAAGTTTATTGTATACATACAGAGAGAAGAGCATCAGTGTACATACACATTTATATATTGTTTGTATTTATTTTTTTATTTACTTATAAAACAGTTTACGTCACTACAATAACTTTGTTTTTTTTATTTAGTTACGACAGTTAGTCATGCGAGGGTCGATAAATATAATATGCATGATACATATAAACCTTCCTCTTGGATCACTCAGTCTTTTGTTCAAAACTGCATTAAAATCCGTTGCGTAGTTAAAAAGAACTAAACTGACAGAAAGAATATCATAAAAATATTTATTTGCGTCAAACACGGTGGGTTGACATAGGTACATAGGTTACATACAAAACAGTACAAACAACCGCGATCTATTGGTGAGCGAAAACTATTTGTTAAAAAATAGTTTCTACTTAAAATTCAACTCATCAAATACAACATTACAATACCTAATAATAATCACTTACATTCTGTCTAAAGCAACGCCATGTGTCTCAAACAAAACAATAAAATAAAATGTCCTAAAATAACCATAGAGTCGATCAATAATAATTTTATGTACGGTCAATGTGTTTAGCTTTGCTTGCGCGAAGTTGTAAAAAATATTTATTTCATATGAATCCCCAAAGTGCAAACAATAAAAAAAAAAAGTTTAAAACCAATATCTGAAAAATACTACAATGACATTGTAATCAAACAATGATGGTAAATGATGATCAGTGATGGTAAATGTGTTTGTGCTTAGGCTCCATGTTTGTCATCTTATTGTTACCCACATTTTCACAAATAAATGATTTGATTTAATTTGAAAACGGACTTGAAGTGTGTCTGTTAGGTTAAAAGTGCTTCAACAAAATGAATGATACGTCATCGGTCGGTGCGCAGGTTCTCCCTCCCGGGAGTCCCGGCGCGAGCTGACGCCGTCGTGGAGCTGTGGCGGTCCAAGATGACCGAAGGGGTGCTGTCCCCCGGCCACTTCACAGACCACTGGCGCGTCACTGTGCCCAGGATATACTCGCCGCAGCCTAACAGGACATGCCTGGGTAAGTTATTGTTCCAAGCCGATTTTAGCATAAGGTAAATGGTAGCTTAAGAAGGTGATGTCTGCAGCCAGTTTTTAGGACAGCTGGCAGGCACGTCACAATGCTTAAGATATACTTACCGCTGCCCTAACAGGGCATGCCTAGATAAGTGATTGTTCCAAGCCGATTTTGACTAAAATTTACTGTTGGTTCAAAACGGCAGTCGGAGTGCAGCCATAAAATATATACTCGCAAATTTCCTTATCTACCCTCAGCAAACAGGATAGGTACTTCCCGGAAATGAAACAAAAAACTTAATGACTCAAGGAGTTGTTCTGCCATTACCATCAAGCCATGTCTATCTTTTCCGTCTAAAAGGTTGTTCCTAGGCATGTCGCTGCCTATCTTTTTTTTTGTCTAAAAGGTCGTGAAAGATGTCCAAGGACGTCATGCAACGTCGCGTGTTCTGGCGCAGCGTAGCCAAACTTGTTGATCGTAACGTTTTTAGCATTAATTTTGTCTAATGAATTCATGGCTTCGCTACCTTACACAGCTAGTATCCACTCATTGCGGAGTATAAGCATCTTTTCCTTTTGTCACTTATCTCACGTTTAGTCCTAATCGCATTTACTTTATTCCAGCGATGGCTTTGATGCCATCGTTCCATCTCGCTGTTGGTGCTAACAGGTCTTTTTCTGTACCCTGTACCAACCCAAGGTTTTACTTCTGCTATCATCACGCCTAGGCATGTTGTTCCAGTGCCAATCAATAGTTCTTAGTTTTTTCATGTCAAAATCTGCTTTTAAAGCTTCAACTAATGCCATAAATATTTACATGTATTATGAAAATCCTTGATTACGCGACATAGAGCGTAGCAGTGCAGCAAATAAAAAATTTTCTTTCTTTCTTTATTTCTTTCAAATTGTCCAAAACCCTCTTAATTAGTTGGTCACTGTTTCTTCCAGACTGGTCGTTCGACGAGGAGCTGGCCGCCAAGCTGCTGATCCTGCCGCTGGAGCAGTTCGTGTGGGGCAGCAGCGAGGGTTCGCAGCCGCCGCCGCGCCGCTCCACGCTCTGCGGACGCGTGTTCAAGCAGGGCGAGCCGGCATACAGTTGCCGGGAGTGCGGTAACTTACATACTCATCTTATTAATGCTATGCTGAGAGCTGGGAGCCCTGAAAAGGGCTTTTCTTAGGATTCATGGTGGTAGTGCAGCGGTGACATCGGGAGATTCTTAGAGAACAGTCCGGAAAATTAGGATTAAAGCAGCTAAATGCCATACGATATGATACGATATGATGATGAAGGCTATGCTTGGCGTTTCTTGACTAGATAATGTTATAATATAAAGCTGAAGAGTTTGTTTGTTTGGTTGAACGCGCTAATCTCAGAAACTACCGGTTCGAATTGAAAAATTATTTTTGCGTAGGATAGTCCATTTATTAAGTAACTTTTTAGGCTATATTACAACACGCTACAACGAATAAGTCCACCTTTTGTACACTATTAGTGCAATAAAGTTTTAAATAAATAAAAAATAAAATAAGAGAGGAGTATCAATAAAAAATGTTGCAAAAGAGAGCTTTTGAGAGATTCCGTTGCGTGCGCTGCGTAAACGGTTAAAGTTACGCAAAAATCATGTATGACAGAATTGTTCCTTTTTAAAAGTTCTAAGAAAAAGTCCGTGACAGCATAAGTCTATCTTTGAAGGTTGACTAACTATAACCTTTTTAATTGTAATAAAAAAAAATGGTTCTAAAATAATGCATCGGCGATAGCGTCGCTTTTTCTTTTACTTTTAGAGCGAGGCATTGATGTGGTTTATTGTATATATTTTGAGCTGGGTAGTGACATGTGTCGTTGATATAGACTTTAAGCAACATATCGCGGCCGTAGCCGCGGACGGTAGCTAGTTAGTGTGTAAAAAAGTCCTGAATTGAAATAGCACCTTTGCTTTTAAAACTACAGTGTAACGTGTAAATAACGTGTGCAGGCATGGACAACACGTGCGTACTGTGCGTGGAGTGCTTCAAGGTGTCGGCGCACCGGCACCACAAGTACAAGATGGGCCAGTCGGGCGGCGGCGGCTGCTGCGACTGCGGCGACACAGAGGCCTGGAAGCGGGACCCCTTCTGCGACTTGCACGCGGTGAGTGACCCCCACTACACACCCTCAGGCATAGATAGAAAGAGAATCTTTATTTCACTCCACACAGAACTAATCAAGAACAAGAAAAAAATATAGCACAATTTACGTTAGAACAGCGAAATTAAACGTAACACACACAGAAGGCATGAGACACTCACGCTGGCTGTCTATGGGCGCCCATTTAAACGTAACATACGCAACATTATACCCACCGTACTCCCGACCCGACCCGTCGCCGTCCCGCTCACGCCTTCTGTGTATGTTACGCATTGAAGTTAAGAGGGGAGGCGGTTAATAGTTCCAAAAATATTTTAAGGAAATGGTAGTAGTAATAATGCAAGTTTTTTTACTTTTAAACGCGATTTTTTGTGGCATTCAGGGTGGCGTCGCCTAGTGACACATTATCGTAACCTAATTTTATATGCGCATATCGCGTAAAAGCATGGAGCTTATACCGAATGAAGTACAAAATGGCATTTCTTTTCTTAGACAAAAAATCCGCCATTATTTAATCTGTGTCTGTACTGTTTTAGTATGGGCGAGAGTTTGCCATTTCATACTAATTACATATATATGGGACGCCATACATGTTGGACGAGTAGCATTGGGGTCAATGTTGGCGCCAACGTGTGGAGCTGGCCGGCGTAAGTGGAAAATCACTGTGTCAGAGTTAGATGAAGTATGTGCTCTATGCGTAAAGGTAAAAGAAAACTAACTGGTCAGACATGCAAGGACATTGGTCCCTATTAATAATACAATTTCTGTTGCGTCTTGTTTCGCTGTTCCGAGGGTCTAATTCTTTTGCATCGCTGTGACAGGCGCCCTCGGACGAGGAGCAGGCGTGCTCGCACATCGGCCCCGACGTGGTGCAGCGGATGAAAATCGTGGCGTCCGTCTGTCTGTCCTACTGCCTGCGGCTACTGACCCACGACCACGCGCCCAACCTGCCCAACGACCTCAGGTACACTTTACAAAGCTTCCACGCGTTCCAATTTGGTTGGAGCCAACCAAATCGGAAGCCTACCACGTCCGAACAGCATTAATAATAATTATGTTGGGCCAACCGCCGTACACACGTTTCAATTTGGTTGTAGCCGGCTGGTTGGTTACAACCAAATCGGAGCGTCTGTTACGGGTATTAGCTAACCGTGTTGTAGGTTTAACAAACTTAAACCCCGATTGAGAACACTTGGATACCAAATTCATTATCATCATCATCATCATCATCATTTCAGCCATAGGACGTCCACTACTGAATATAGGCCTCCCCCAGTGACTTCCAGATTGGCCGGTTGAAAGCGGCCCGCATCCAGCGGCTTCCTGCAACCTTTACCAGGTCCTTGTAGGTGGACGTCCTACGCTGCGCTTAATTACAATTTATAACAAATTGATAAACGATAAATCACGTAACTAATGTTGAATAATATAGTATCACGTGGTTTTCCGGTCGACAATTTGTTATCAGACCTGATCAAAATCGATTTCACCATTATGAAGATGAGTTGACTGCTTCTTAAACAAGCTTAAAAATAAGTTTGTGGAAAACTTGGTAGAGATAATAAGAATGTTCTGTATGGTTTTGTGAAATTGTTGTTTTAATCAAAGATTCAGTTATTGGCATGAGGTCAGACTTGTAGAGAAGAAGAAGCAGTCTATTTCCATCAAGAAAGACTGTTGTCTCCAATTGGATATCAAGAATTTCGATCTTCATTGCTTGAGGAACCCTAAAAATGGCTATTTAGATGAGGCGATGCCTGATGAAATAAGCTGCCCACGATATTGTTATTTGACCATTCATTCTGCGACATATTAATGTTCTGGTTCGGTTACAGATTGAAAGACGCAGAGAGAGACCTCCTACAGATACTCGACTCGCCAGACCGGTACTGCACTGTTCTGTACAACGACGAAACGCACACGTTTGAACAGGTACGTGTTGTCTTAAGCTATGTATATACAACAACTTTTATTATAACAGAAACTTCAAATTCGAAAAAAAAATATGAACCATAAAAACTATCACTGTACCTCGAAAATATAATACTGTATGGATAATCTTTTTTTTTTCACAATTTCGACTTATGTGATTTCAATGTTGGTCCCATAGAATAAGTTGTTGTATTTGAGCACCAGAATCAACCCCTAGGAGGTTGTTGATGTTTTACAAATAACCCTGTATAAACAAAATAAAATTATGTGAATATTCGGGCGAGATCTCTAACTTATTTACTTATCGGTGTCGGTACTTAGGTGATCACGACGCTGACGCGCGTGATGAATTGCAACCACCGCGACGCGGTGGAGCTGGTGTCGCTCATCGACCGCGAGGGCCGCGCCCTCGTCAAGTGCAACTCCTTCCAGGTCGCCGACAAGCTCAAGGCGGACATCGAGTCGTGAGTTACTATCACTACCCCACACACTACACACTAAAGCCAGTTCTATTTGCTTGGCGAATATTGTAAACTATTTTGCCATTCCTTTTTAACCTAATTATTCATTTAAAAATAATAACGTACTTCTTCTTCTTCTTCCTTGCCTTCTCCCATCATTTGGGGTCGGCCCTCCTCGTTTTTAGGCGCCAGGATGCTCTATCCTGGGTTGTCTGCGCAGTTAGCTGTGCCCGTTCCATGTCCTTGGTAACGGAAGTCCACCACGTGGCCAAGGGTCTCCCTCTGGCTCTTTTCTTTTCCGGGATGTAAATAATAACGTACTATTGTAATAAATCATTTAACACCAAATTTTCTATTCTAATAGTTATTTAATTTTATACACTGACATTGTTTACAATGTCCGACAAACAAAGAAAAACAGACTTTACCTACTAACCTTCCAACCTTCCTAATATAGTTAGGTCAAGAAAATGAATTTATGTAAACAAAGCAAAATTAAATGTCGTTTTGTATTGGTTTGTCTCATTCAGTGATCTGATATTCGACTGATTATTTACCTAACTTGCTAATTTTAGTCAAGGTGTCCCAGCAGACGTCTTGCAGATGTCAAAAGACATTAACGAGCCCGTAGTACCAAAATATTAAGTTTTTCCCAAATTTAAAATCCTCTTTTTTTTACAAACACGGCCAAATAAGTCGCGTTTTAACGAGACTAAAGCACGGTAACTAATTTTTTAATTAGCCAATCACGAGTGTGGGATTAACCAAATTGAATTAACCCTTTACTTTATTCAAAGAGGCATATCCATATTATTTTTTCGTGAAGAAAAAAGTGAAATTTAGTAAATTTAAAATGCGTTTTATTTACAAAATTATATTTCCATCTATCTACTTTATGTAAAAAATAAATAGTTATTTTATAATATTAAATTAATCCTTCCTTATATCGCACCAAAACTATCAAATCTTAATTATATACTATTTTTAAAGTTTTTTACACAACTTTGTTTACATAAATTATTTTCATATTTTGCCCCAACTATAGCAGCGCCACACGCCACGGGGTCAGCTTAAAATTTTGCGCAGAACACTCCTTCAATGTTATGATCAAAATACACAAGTGACGACGAAAAACGAAATTTAAGCGGCAAACGACTTTTTTATGCAAGGACAAGTTTACCTGCGCAAAATTTTAAAATGACACAGGAGCCCTATTATGAGAACCGTCTAAAAATATGGCTTATTTAAAGTGATCTTGAGTTGTCAAAGGATTTGTTTTGTTTATACGTCTGAAAAAACGAAAATGTTTCGTAATTGGGTCTCATTCAATGGCGTGCCGAGGCGAGGTAATCACAATTGCCGCCCCGCAACCGTGTCATGATGTGTAGCGCTTCTAAAGGTAGACTTTGAAATACGCGACTGAGGAAACATGTCCTCTTTAAGCTAACGTATAGAAATCACAGTCTAGCTTTACAATTCACAGTATAGCTTTACAAACGCTTCGTAGTATTTAGAGGATTTGCGGGAGTCGGCGCTAGATCGGCTGCGTATTTACCGAGCAACTTAATATCTCTTTATTGAAATGCATATTTTAACCTTTTTAACACGCTTTTATTAGTTTGACATATGTGACGTGTGACTAACTTTGTAAATAAATATTGAATATTGAATAAAATTTACGTCTAACTGTCTTATCGATTTAAAACTACAATTTTATGTAGTCCATGTGGGAATAATTAAATATTATACTAGTGCGTTGAATACACAGAGTTGAGTCTCATTTGATTCGTTTTGAAGAGTTTAATAAATAAATACAATAATTTGACAAGATCGAGCTATCTAATGATGGAGCCAAGTGAAACCTTTGAAAAGGGGCTCAATTAATTTTTTTTGTCAAGTTTATAAGCGTTTTGTATAGTTTTTTAAAGTGTAACCTTAAATTTATTACATTTCACATGTCGGGTCCTTAAAAATCATCTCAAATCATCTTTTTAAACATATAATTGATAAGTTTATCTTTATGAATTTAGTTTTCCAAATAAGAAAAAAAAAATGTTGATTAAAAATCTATTATTGTCATCCCATATGGATCCGATACTGCAAATATAAATAAAATAATCCACTTGTAGATTTATTTAATTATAGCATGATAAAAGCTTGTCTATTGCATTTATCTCAATGGTTGTTGTATCACATTACTCGTGCGAAGAGATCAGAAAAACTTCTGTATTCGCCGTGAAAGAGAGGAAAAAGGAAAGATTACATATACTTGTACCAATTTTTAATTTACTGCTTGGGTTTGTTTCAAATAAAACCCAATTAGTCCCGGGTCAAAAAAATTCAAAAAGTCGCGAGTTGCAATATTGAATGTTACCACAATCATTGGCCTGTTGCTAATATAACACATTGCTTGTTTTTTGTTTGTCACATTTCTAACTTAAATACAGCTATACGCCAGACAGACTAGTTATAATTTGTCTCATGTTATTTAGTACTACAGAGACGACAATAAAAAAAAACTAGTCGATTATTATTTACGATGAAGAAAAAAAAGTCAGCTGTTCATCGTAATATTTTAGAAGGCTTATAAATATTGAGTCGCTTGGCGTATGGCTCAGTAGGCGGCCCGGTCGCCGGTCGCCGGTCGCTTGTGTGGTGTGGGTGCGTGACTCAGTGCGGTGTTACTCAGCTGCACGGCGATGTTCGAAAGGTTCACGTCGCGGCACGGGCCCAGCCTGAAGGTGCTAGTGATGCACGCACACGTCATTGCGCATCAAACGTACGCCATGAAGCTGCTGAATTGGTAAGTCCACTTGTATTTTGATACTGTTATTGGTAATTTGACGATACGACTTTATGATTCGCCTTTATTGAAAAGAGTATCGGGTTCGATTCCTATTATGAGTCAATTTAGAACGCGAGTTTATATTATTTTTTATGATGAAGTAATTTGATAAATCGTTAGGCTAATTATACCTTTGCCACCACTACTAATAAAAAGGATAGTTTCCTGGGTCAAAAAAATATTATTCTATATAGTCCATCAGTTAGATTATCATAAAATATTGGACCCATATTTTGTCTTTTGTCAATTAAACAAAAATGACGAAGATATAGCCTTGCCTAGGGTTCAAGCTGTCAACATTTTATTAAACTTGGTCCAGTGGTTTTGCAGTGGAAGCGTAACAGACAGCGTTACTTTTGCATTTATAAAATTATATTTGACGACCTTTGTAGCTGAGAGGTGAGCATACCGGACTTGGTGTCGCTATCTCTGACGTCCCGGGTTCGATTCCCGGTCGGTCAACGTACAAAAAAAACTTTTCTATATACTTTCGGGTCTGGGTGTTGCGGTACCGCCGTACTTACTATAGGATCAGCGCAATGTAGGTGATAATATTTATTTATTTATAGTATGGATGTAATGTCGGTCGCAATATTAAGGCATAGCATTGCAGGCTCCAGACCTTCGTGAGCCAGGAGCCCAGCCTCCGGCTGGCCGTGAGCCAGGTGGCGCTGGGTGAGGACCCGTGGGGCGGCGGCACGGCCGTGGGCGGCGGCGGCGTGGCCGGCGCGGTCATGCAGGACGACTTCCGCATGTGGAAGGCGGCCCGCACCGCCTGGCACCGTCTGCTCATCGCCACCACGCTCATGGACTACTCCACCAAGCGCGCCATGGCGATACTCTTCACCAGGAACTATGGTGAGTGACAATACGTGATCCGAAACATCATGTAGATTGTAGACTTACTGAGTAGAGTTTGTTCGTCTGGAAATCGATTATGTTGAAAATATGTGGTGTGAAGTGTTTTTAAGACAGAATAAAAGTAAAAATGTAAAATTTATAATTTACAGCCTAAACGCGTTGACAAAAATGTGCCGAATTGTATAGTGCAAAAGTTTTTCTGACTTTGATAAGTTCAATAATGCTGGCTGACAGACCCTGCCCGCTTAACACGGTTGGGAGTTATGTTGACTGTAAAGTCGTCTGGTAGGCGTGATAGGTATCATCTATCACAGGTACAATAGGTGTTAAAACTTCAAACACTATGGCAGGCCAAAAATGTAGAGTGAAGACCTGCCCATAGTGAAAGTCACCCCCTCTAAAGATGCTAACTAAACAGGAGTTAATGTTCCAGCGTCGATCCTGAAGGACTTCATCCGCGACGATCACGACCACTCGTTCTCGATCTCGTCGCTGTCGGTGCAGTTGTATACGACGCCCACGCTGGCGCACCTCCTCATCGCCAAACACGAGGCGCTCTTCGTCGTGCTCAACACCTTCGTCAGCGAGTGCAACCGCCGCTGTAACAGCAAGGTAACCTAAATACACGTTTTCTTCTACCGCTTTGTCAAGTTTCTAGTCGGGGAACACTTGACATGCGAGATGCTGCCTGAACGACGGCGGCCCCCTATCACCATCTCAACAACATTGTTCTGAATTTCTAAACCGTGCTCTGCTATCTCCTTTCCAATCCCAAACCAAAACACTGATACCCGTTGCATCAGCGCGACAAAGCACTACGTCCCGATCGAGATTATGTGTCATGTCGCTCTGAGCAAAGAGCAATCGCTTGTATTCCGCTGCGGGATACAAGCGATTGCCCTTTGCTCAGAGCAAATTCCCGCACCAACCAGTCTGCAGAAATCCGACTACGACATTTGAAACGATTTCTATTATTGATGGTAACCCTTAGACTAAACCATTTCGGAATTATGGCACATTCAGTGTAATCTGAAAACTGAACACTAATTTGCGAGCCGATTAGCGTGTTCAGGTTTGACTGAGGTGGTTGAGGTTATGGCCTGTGCCCTCTTGTGGTACATTATATAGGGTTACTTAACCTTTTTTATTGACTTTCCCAGGGCCGCCTAGAATTCGACCGCAACCACATCTCGATGGGATTTAAGCGTGCGCAGTTCATTCTGTACGACGTGAAGTACCTGCTCAGCTCCGTGCCCACCTCCTTTGACGACGACCTGCGCAAGGGTTTCCTGCACGGCCTCTCGCTAATGCTCAACCTGCTCGTCATGATGCAGGGCATGGACTCCGTCGTCCGGCAGGTGAGACTAACCACATCTCTCCAACGTTTTTCGTCGCATCTGTAACCTCATTGTTTAACCCTTCAGCCCAGCGAAACGAGACACAATTGAAATGTTATTGTTATGTGGCCTCATTAGGGTATCACGAGTTAAACATGTATTCATTTGTTGATAAAAAAACATACTTTCCTTCCCTAATTGCTATTAGTTAGTCAAAAAAGAAATGCAAACCTTGAGGTGTTGCGTCGACTTTCATCGTCATCATTTTAGCCAAAGGATGTCCACTGCTCAACATAGGCCTCCCCATTAACTTCCAGATTGGCCGGTTGGAATGGAAGCGGCCTGCATTCAGCGTCTTCCTGCAATCTTTACCAGGTCGTCTGTCCACCTTGTGGACGTCCTACGCTGCGCTTGCCGTTACGTAGTCTCCATTCTAAAACCTTTCTGCCGCATTGGCCATGTGCCCCGCCGGCTGCCACTTCAGCTTGCTAATCCGTTCGGCTATGTCAGCGACTTTTGTTTCTTTTACGGATTTCCTCATTTCTGATTTGAGATCGCAAGGAAACACCGAGCATAGATAGCCCTTTCCATGGCACGTTCTGCGATCTTGAGCTTTCTTATGAGGCCCATAGTAAGAGGCCACGTTTCAGTTACATATACTGGTAGGTAACACACTTTAGGCACTGCGTCGACTTTGTTGACAGTTTAATATTGAAGTCCAATTTGTTGGCGCAGGTGGGACAGCACATGGAGTACGAGCCCGAGTGGGAGTCCGCGTTCAACCTGCACGTGAAGCTGGCGCACAGCATCACGCTCTCGCTCGAGTGGTGCTCGGCCGAGCGGGCCCTCGCCACCAGCGCGTACCGCATGGCGCTGCGCCGCCACGCCGAGACCTACGCGCCGCCGCCCAAAGTGCTCCGAGGTGACCCCCCTCCCCCACCTCCCCCCTACACTCACTACTCACACAGCGCGTACCGCATGGCGCTGCGCCGCCACGCCGAGACCTACGCGCCGCCGCCCAAAGTGCTCCGAGGTGACCCCCCTCCCCCACCTCCCCCCTACACTCACTACTCACACAGCGCGTACCGCATGGCGCTGCGCCGCCACGCCGAGACCTACGCGCCGCCGCCCAAAGTGCTCCGAGGTGACCCCCCTCCCCCACCTCCCCCCTACACTCACTACTCACACAGCGCGTACCGCATGGCGCTGCGCCGCCACGCCGAGACCTACGCGCCGCCGCCCAAAGTGCTCCGAGGTGACCCCCCTCCCCCACCTCCCCCCTACACTCACTACTCACACAGCGCGTACCGCATGGCGCTGCGCCGCCACGCCGAGACCTACGCGCCGCCGCCCAAAGTGCTCCGAGGTGACCCCCCTCCCCCACCTCCCCCCTACACTCACTACTCACACAGCGCGTACCGCATGGCGCTGCGCCGCCACGCCGAGACCTACGCGCCGCCGCCCAAAGTGCTCCGAGGTGACCCCCCTCCCCCACCTCCCCCCTACACTCACTACTCACACAGCGCGTACCGCATGGCGCTGCGCCGCCACGCCGAGACCTACGCGCCGCCGCCCAAAGTGCTCCGAGGTGACCCCCCTCCCCCACCTCCCCCCTACACTCACTACTCACACAGCGCGTACCGCATGGCGCTGCGCCGCCACGCCGAGACCTACGCGCCGCCGCCCAAAGTGCTCCGAGGTGACCCCCCTCCCCCACCTCCCCCCTACACTCACTACTCACACAGCGCGTACCGCATGGCGCTGCGCCGCCACGCCGAGACCTACGCGCCGCCGCCCAAAGTGCTCCGAGGTGACCCCCCTCCCCCACCTCCCCCCTACACTCACTACTCACACAGCGCGTACCGCATGGCGCTGCGCCGCCACGCCGAGACCTACGCGCCGCCGCCCAAAGTGCTCCGAGGTGACCCCCCTCCCCCACCTCCCCCCTACACTCACTACTCACACAGCGCGTACCGCATGGCGCTGCGCCGCCACGCCGAGACCTACGCGCCGCCGCCCAAAGTGCTCCGAGGTGACCCCCCTCCCCCACCTCCCCCCTACACTCACTACTCACACAGCGCGTACCGCATGGCGCTGCGCCGCCACGCCGAGACCTACGCGCCGCCGCCCAAAGTGCTCCGAGGTGACCCCCCTCCCCCACCTCCCCCCTACACTCACTACTCACACAGCGCGTACCGCATGGCGCTGCGCCGCCACGCCGAGACCTACGCGCCGCCGCCCAAAGTGCTCCGAGGTGACCCCCCTCCCCCACCTCCCCCCTACACTCACTACTCACACAGCGCGTACCGCATGGCGCTGCGCCGCCACGCCGAGACCTACGCGCCGCCGCCCAAAGTGCTCCGAGGTGACCCCCCTCCCCCACCTCCCCCTACACTCACTACTCACACGCGCCGCCGCCCAAAGTGCTTAGAGGTGACCCCCCCCCTCCCAATACACTAATCTCAGTCGCTGAATCGAATTGAATTGACAATGGCAATAGATGCGAGGCAATAAGAATGACAAGAAGTCCAAGCATGACGTCAATCAGCGATCGAAAGATCCTTGAATCCTTGTATGGAGACTAACAGCCATGGTTGTCGGTTCCAGAGCTAGGCAACCAGAGCGCGTCGGTGATCCCGTACGACGTGTCGACGGAGCCCGTGTCGATCCACCGGCCGCTGTCGCGGTTCATCGCCGGGCTGACGCTGATGCTGCACCGGCACGGGCTCCAGTACCACAGCCGCGAGTTCGACCGCCCGGACAAGCCGAAGCCGACGCCAGAGGAACTGATTGGTGAGACATGTACTGATTAGAGTTGTAAATTGACGGTCATATACTATAAGCGTCCGTCATTTATGATAAATGCCTGCTCACATTAGACATTTATTGTCACGATTGTCACACATATTTTTTTAGTATAAATAAAAAAAAAAGAAGAATTCCACTAAAGTAAGTCTTAAATGTTAAGTATTTTACAATAAAACATGGATCTAGATCGAACTCGAAAAAAAACTCGCGCGTAACGATACGACACTTTTAAGCTTGTTCGTGCAGAAAGATAAATTAATTTTAGAAATTTCATTTCGTTATAAATCATCTCTTCCAAAGCCTGTCTCTCTTATAATAATGCACTTATTTGTGACCAAATGTTTTTTTTTCATAGTTTGTCAATAGAATTTAATGTGACGTCAGTGCCTAATAAATGTCCAAAATGTCCGGTCACATTAAGAAAATATCCAATTTGCTCGGTCATGTTGGTCAGATATTTATAACGTGATGGACACTTTACAACTCTAGTACTGATTGACACTATAAGCAACTATACTTGTTTTTATCGCAAAATCTCGAAATGTTTTTCGTTTTTTTTTATGGCAACCAAACCTCTGCGAGGATCTGCCAATGTCAAGTAGAATATTTGAAGTAGTTACAATAAGTAACAGGTGTTTAGTTTTTAATGCTTTTCGTGAATTCCGTGAAGGATATTCTTCCTGAGAGAAGCAGGTTGTCTACGAGACAAGTCATTTGACACTAGATGCACGTTGAATACAATATTTCAATAGTTCCAGATTCTTATCACTTCACTAAACATTCGAACACAAACTACACCAAACTTGCACTATAAAGCTCTTTAAATTGTAAGTAAAACTGTTAAAAAAGATCGACCATGCTTTTCGTTCGACAATGAAGTTTTATGAAAGTGTAATTAATGCACAAAAAAATATTACATTATACCGTTGCAATCTGAGGTTTGTCATCCAAATCGATTAGGTAATCAATCGTTTCGGCGATCGAATTAAAAATGTTCACTTAATTTTCAAGTAATCAAATCTTGAATTCGTTTTGAACCTACTTTTAACTGTCGTATTGATTTGGAACTTTGTATTTGATATTCGGATGACATAACAAAGATTTGATACCATCGAGCTCATCTGGTGATGGAGTTAGGTTCATAGTCATCATCATCATTTCCACTGCTGAACATAGGTCTCCCCCAGTGACTTCCAGATTGGCCGGTTGATAATGCTACTCTTCAATAGCTACGTCACTGTTCCGTTTGTCCGCAGAGCCGGTGCTTCAGACGATGGCGATGATCGCACAGGTGCACGCCGGTATGTGGCGCCGCAACGGGTTCGCTCTTCTCAACCAGCTCTACTTCTACCACAACGTCAAGTGCCGCGCCGAGATGCTGGACAGGGACGTGCTCATGCTGCAGGTATACCAACGGCCTCTGGTGGGGATCGAACCAACGACCACAATGTTCTCAATTCGTCTGTAGTTTTTTTACGCGATGTTTTTGCTAACTGTGAACCAATTTTGAAGACTTCTATTTTATAGGATTTATCTTCCATTTCGAAAAAGAAACCTTTGTAGGTTCAAACTTATCTATTTTATTGTACAGGGTTATTTTAAAAACATCAACAACCCCTTTTGGGGCTGATTCTGGTGCTCAAATAAAACAAATTTTTATATGTGTCCAACATCAAAAAAGTAAAAAAAAAAAAACTTACGCTTCTGTATGAAGCAATCAAATTTTTTATTTTTTAAATTTCTATGTTGGTCTTAAAGAAAAAGTTGTTGTATTTGAGCATCAGAATCAGCCCCTAGGAGATTGTTGATGTTTTAAAATTAACACTGTATAGCTTAAAGTATCTACGTGAATTCGTCAATCAAGCAGATAGATCATATCAATTTTTACCTTGTTACAACACAGATCGGAGCATCCCTAATCGAAAGCAACGAGTTCATAATCCACGTGCTAAACAAGTTCAACCTCCTAGACTGGGCTGCGGCAGACTTTGAACAGCGCGGCGTGGAAGATGACCAGCTCAGATACACCATCAGCATGGTGGAGGAGTTCCTAGGGCTGCTGATAACAGGTACAGATACAGTAACAAAAGTTATACTAGAATCTATTTTGATTAACTTCTTGAAAATTTACCACTACAATCCCCGGCATCGATTTATAGCGCTAAAGGAAAGAGTGGGGATCGCTTTCCGTATCTTAGACGATCATCGTATCAGAGACACGTGAGCGCGGAACCAGCAACCAACCCCGGCCGGCGAGTGCGGGCGCGACACGCGACTGGCCAATCACGTAATCGTAATGGTCTTCTGCGCATGTTTCGCCTAGCCTTATGTTAGCTCTGCCTCAAATAAATCTTACCCTAAGAATCAGACAAAGCGCTAGGAGAAAGTACTTTCTAACCATTACATTTGTCCCGTAGTTGTGGGCTCGCGCTGGGTACCAGGCGTGGGCGAGGTGACCGCCTCGGAGCAGACCAAGAAGAACATCATACAGATGCTCTGCGTCAAGCCTATGCCGCACTCGGAGCTCAACAAGTAAGCGAGTGGAACTATTTTTCCCCACAGGTGGCATTGGCAGTTTTAAATAATGACGCTTGCTAATTTTATTGTGATGTCATCCGGTAGCATTCTAGGTTAGCGACTCTAATCGAACGAATCAAGCACAGGCAAAGGTAATATCAGATGGCGCCAGCGTGTTTGGTCGTACCATCATCATGATCATCATTTCAGCCATAGAACCAAGGCCAAGTGTTTTCGAGATTGCCCGGTTGGAAGCAGCCTGCATCTATCGGCTTCTTGCAACCTTTAACAGGTCGTCTGTCCACCTTGTGGGTGGACGTCCTACGCTGCGCTTGGCGGTACGTGGCCTCCATTCCAAAACCATATTCCTTCGGCCATAAATTGATAAAATTGGTACCCAGATCGCTCCCCGAAGACCAGCTCCACGAGACAGGGCTCGAAACTGTAATCCACGAGGTGGCGGACTTCACCAAGCCGACGGGCGGGTCCAACCGCGGCGTGTACAAGCTGAAGCCGCACCTGTACGCGGAGTACGACACCTTCTTCTACCACTACACGCGCGAGGACCTCTCGCACAGCGAGGAGGAGCAGCGCAACCGGAGGAAGGCGCAAGGTGAGTGCCAGGAACAGGGCCATCTTTAACCTATTGGAGGCCCTGGGCACATTAGGTTGGATGTCTTACAAAAGAATCACGATTTATCGTCAAAAGCTATATCATCCAGACAGCCTTTAATACCTCTTTATCATCAATGAATATTGGTTATCGGTTTGTGATCTGGCAGGAACTAGGGGGCCCCCATCGTTCGCTGGGTCTTGGGCGCTTGCCCTCAGTGCCCAGTAGGAAAGACGGGTCTGGCTACGAGCTACCGAACCCCCTTTACCAGATGCCCAATTTCCCAAATTTAACAGTAACCGCGAATAGGAAGGCCCGATAGGTGTAGTGACGCGGTTATTAAACGCAAAGGGTTCTGGGTCCAATTTACAGTTTGGGTCAATGCAGAACACGATATTTTCTAAATTGGCTCGTGTCTGGGTATGCTGAGAGACGCCCCTGGAAAAATACAATGTTTGGTACCTCGTAAAAAAAGGATGACAATAACTTCGAGCCCATGACAATTAAAAAGAAAAGGTTTTGATCCGCTGTCAGTAACATTAAAAACGGCCTTATCGCAAACTTATAATATTACTCAAAATTAACTAAAAAACCTTTTTACCACTACCCAAATTTCGCCAACAAAGTTCCGGGTAACATATCTATATATTACTAGCTTTTGCCCGCGACTTCGTTCGCGTGGTCTTCAATTTATTCATAAAGAATTTTCTGCGCAACTTTTTCAGGCCTAGAAGAATGCTGTCCGCCGCCTGCACTCCCGAAGCTGACGAGCGAGTTCCGGCTGCTGGCGAGCCTGCTGCAGTGCGACGCCGCGCTGCACGTGCTGCGGACTGTGCTGGAGCGGGCGCTGGACCTGCGGGCCAGGTCCTTCTCGGAGACGCAAGTGCACAAGGTAACCGTCATCACGTCAGCCTATAGCGAGCTAGCCCTAGAAGAATGCTGCCCGTCGCCCGCACTCCCGAAGCTGATGCGCGAGTTCCGGCTGCTGGACGTAAACCTCCCTAAAAGAGCAAAGAGCAAAGAACACGATCTCTCGCTTTTTTCATCCAGCCACTGCCAGTCATCTTCCTAAGGTCAATGGTCCATGGCGTGGTCTCCATTCGAGAACCCGTAATCCACCTTTCATCGGTACTGCGACAGCTAAGGCCGGCCCACTGCCACTTTAGCTTGAAACATTTTAGGACTATGTCCATTATTTTGGTCCTCTGCCGGATGACCTCGTTTTGGATTTTATCTCTTTAACGAAATCCCGAGCATCAATCGTTCTATAGCTCGCTCTCACTCGCTATAACATACACGAGGTAACGAATTGGATAGAATCGGCACGGCGACACAATGTCTTAAGGTGGGTTTAAACCAACAAACCAAAGCTAACGAGCAAGTTTCGGCCTCTGGCGAGCCTGCTGTCGTTCGCGGAAACCCAAGTGCACAAAATAATATAAGGACCCTTTCGATAGAACTGGATTACTCATGGTATCTTAAAAGAGCTGTCCTGGCGCAAAAAAAGAACGCAAAAAAAGAAAGGTTCTTTCTTCCCCAATGGATGTCAGTGAAGCCATGTGGCCTGCCTATTGACAGTGCAGCTTTGCAAAGCTCGCTAAGTAAGTAAGTATATGTGTTCCTAGTAAGTAATCCGTGCCTACCCTCCGCAGGCACTCCACCTCATAGGGTACGCGCTCCGCGACGAGGAGAGCGGGCACTACGAGTTCCTGGCCTTCGCCGAGAGCGCGGCCCGCAGTGGGCTGGTGTCGCTGCTGCAGCGGCTGGCCGCCAGCCCGAGGGTCGACGCGCACAAGCACCTGGCCAAATGGGTCCTCACTAAAATGAGGTAAGCTTCACTCGTGGACCACATACCCTATAGATATGGAGTGTGAGGGTAAGGACTACTATCTTTATTTTAAAAAAGTGTCTGACAAAGTGCGTTAAATTAGGTGGCGCCACGATAGCAATAGGTTAAAATGTTTAATTGCTTTTTTTAAGGATGGCTTTATCCTCCATATTTAAAAGGCACGAAATTTTCAAAAATGTTCTAACTATGCACTCCATACTCGGCATACTTCAACTTGTAACATCTGCTACATTCATACCATACCCTTAGCCTACGCTAGCGCCATTTCGGAGGGTTTTGGAACTGCTATTTACTGCTTTAGCTAGACACTTTTTCAACTTTCCACTCGTGAGAGATAGTACTGCTTACTTCTTCCCCTTCATACCTATAGAGATGAAATGTCATATGATTTGTTCGACAAAATTTGTTTGTCTGTACTGTTTCTGTACGGGCGAGCGTTGACAGGAGTTGTAATTTCATACTAAATGTAAGTAAAAAAAATTCCAACTAGTTTCGGAAAAAGATCGTTCGTATTGATGCTTTATAGATTATGTGGTCGATGGCTTCACTGCAAAAAGTCCGCAAATCTACAAGATTACTAAACCCCAATTCCAAAATTAATTTTAAATAAAGTTCCTAATGCAAATAATAATAAACAAAAAAAAAACTCATTTTGGTTATTTTCATTTTCAATCGCATACAAACTATAATTGCATTTTTTGAGTTGAAGAGAATACCGTAAAAACGGTTATTGAGACTGGAAGTCTACTACGAAAAACGAAATACGATGTTTCGGACGAAACGAAAGATAAACGATACGCAAACGATAGGCTTACTACGAAACACTTTCGGATTTTGATGCTTCAATCGGATCCATAGACATATTTTCGGAGCGACTTCGTAAATGAATGACAAGGGTGTTAAAAACCGTATTATTGATTAAAAACCGAAAATCATTTTACAAATAATAATCGCTACGTTTATTTCTGTTTTAGAACTTAAAATAAATATTAATCTAATTTATTGTAAATAACAATCGCTTCTCTTAAAAAAATCCTAGCAAATAAGTCTCATATTTTGATAGATGTGGGCTCAAAAGCCTGTAGCCCAAGTTTTTAAAAAAAAATTAAGTCAAGTCTTTGTTGACTGTCAGAGTTCTGTCAAGTTTGTTTACTTGGGCATTTCATGAAACTTTTTAGAGTCCGACGTAAACCAAAATATATTAAGACAATACTTACTAAATGCGGCTAGAAGAAAGGAAAATTGCAGAATTAGGAGGCCTACGGCAGAAATCACCAGTGCTGTTCTGCACTGTGTTGAACACTTCTCTTTATAATTTTTTTATTGATCAATGAATTCTTACCTTAACCGTTTCTTTGTCCTTAATGTAATAAATAATTTAAGTTCGGGTTTGGTTGAGTGTTTATGTTAAAGTGTAAATGACTGTAGCAATAAACAACATAGCCTTATGCAATAATAAAACAGTTAATAGTAATGTAATTGTTTTATTGTTATTAGCCCAACCGTAAGGTCTTTGTAAAACAATGTTAATAGAGTTCACTGTGCTAGTTCCCCTATACAACAGACACTAGGTCTTTTTTTCTAGTCTTCATAATAAGGTAATAAATAATATGTTGTGATCATAACTTTATAAAAAAGTTTAATTTTCCTTCTATCGTCTCTCGTCTCTCCTGTCTATTTTCTTCTTCTTAAATTGCTTTTTCACGAGTAGGCATCGCAAAATTACATTAAAATGTTATTTTAATACATCCACCGAAGCTAAAACGATACGGTCAGGGCTATCGTATAATTTGAGGTTAATTTTCGAAACGAATTACGTCAAAAAACGAAATATCGTCTGTCAGTAGTCGTTTCGTAGTAGCGTTTTCCGATACTAAACGTCAAACAACGAACTTCGTCTCCGATATCGGATCCGAAGCGTTTCGTAGTAAGCAATCCGAAAAACGATTATCGTATTGACGGATTTCGTTTTTCGTAGTAGACATCCTGGATCTAAACTGGATTGTGATTGCTTTTGTATTACGTTAGGCTTCTTTTAGCTCTCCATAAAGCGAGGAATCTACTTTACGTTGCTGTCAACGAGAAACAAAATGTATCTGACTGAAATAAAATTTATCAATTATTTGAGTCAGTAATTTAACATTTAACGTTAAACCATAGACAACAAGAAGTTAACCATCAACAAAAAAAATAACCAGTTTTACTACGAGATAAGTAAACAGGATAAATGTGCAGTGTGGTTTTCCATTAAGACGTTTCGACTTTGAGTAGGACATCTGTCGTGTTTGCTAGACCGCACAGAAAAGTTGAATGACATCTGCGTCAGAAAAAATACTACAGCTACCATCAGTTAGTGACGTGGCAGACGCACGACTAACGTCCCACTCAAAACAGCTTTTTGAAAGAGCTTATAAATGAAGAGTGATGTCTTTGTTTTGTTATCAGATCGTTACTAGGACAGACTGATGAGCACATCGGAGACGGTGAGAACATGGAGGCAGACCAGGAAGAGAAGCCGGCGTCGGGTGAGGCTGCAGGTAAACATAGAATGCAGATCTCCTGGGGACTTAAAAAGCTCTGTCAAATCGTACTTTGCAAATGATTTTAAAACAACAAGTTTTTTTTATGAAAATTCAAACTCAAACTGTTTATTGCAATTGTTCAAAGATTAAAAAAGACAAATCTATGTACGGCCTTGTTTCCGAAAAATCGTAACTGATATGCAAGTCTTAATTATTTTAATGCTTTATTTTACACATAAAGAAATTATGTAAAACTGAAAAAAAACTTTAAATTTTACTAAATCAAAGCTCATCCTACTTAAGTATAAGCCTTTTCGGAGCGGCGAAATAAGTTGAAAGTATAACTTTATTTGTATGACACTAATAAATAACCTAAAAAAATAACCTTATAATTTATGTTTGGGTAGAACATTAAATCATTATTGCCGTTTTATTATTTAATTTTATGAAATTTGATTGGAGTAGTTTAGTGACTATCTCGTCTATTTTGTCAATGCTAATAGATAAATGACGCCATTTTTTTAAAAATAAATTGTCAGTGCAAAAAAATCTAACTATTAACCTGTGGTCGTATTGGTTCTTAGACGCTGAGAAAGCTCGCCGCGCAAAGTTAGCGGCGGAGAGGCGCGCCAAACTAATGGCGCAGATGAAAGCGCAAATGAACAACTTTATCTCCAACAACGCCACACTCTTCGAGGAGACAGTCACGGAGGTTGGTGTGCGTCTATCTAGTCATGTCGCAGGATGCAAACGGTCCGATCGCTCGCTGAGGCGTTTAATAGAGGAGGCCTATTTCCATCAGTCGACTTCCATAGGCGATAATGATGATTAACAGTGTAACCTCATAAGCTCATGTCGAATGCCCATGTTGCGCCCTACCCAGTATCCGTTGGGAGCTCTACTCTCGAAATTGTTGACAAATATGTCTACTTAGGACAAGTTATCCAGTTGGGTAAATCCAATTTTGAGAAGGAGGTCAATCGTCGAATCCAACTCGGCTGGGCAGCGTTCGGGAAACTACACCACGTCTTCTCGTCCAAAATACCTCAGTGCCTCAAGACGAAAGTCTACAACCAGTGTGTGTTACCAGTGATGACATATGGAACTGAAACGTGGCCTCTCACTATGGGCCTCATAAGAAAGCTCAAGGTCGCACAGCGTGCTATGGAAAGGGCTATGTTTGGTGTTTCCTTGCGAGATCGAATCAGAAATGAAGAGATCCGTAAACGAATAAAAGTCGCTGACATAGCCCAACGGATTAGCAAGCTGAAGTGGCAGTGGGCGGGGCACATAGCACGTAGAACTGATGGCCGATGGGGCAGAAAGGTTCTAGAATGGAGGCCGCGTACCGGCAAGCGCAGCGTATGACGTCCACTCACAAGGTGGTCAGACGACCTGGTAAAGGTCGCAGGAAGACGCTGGATGCAGGCCGCTTCCAACCGGCCAATCTGGAAGTCAATGGGGGAGGCCTATGTTCAGCAGTGGACGTCCTATGGCTGAAATGATGATGATGATGATGAACAGTGTAACCAACCATCGAGCATCTCGGCTCCATCTTCCTCTCTTAAAATAGTTGTTCCCTTCTGCAGGCCGCTTCCAACCGGCCAATTCGGAAATCACCGAGGGAGGCGTATGTTCAGCAGTGGACGTCACATAGCTGAAATGACTGAACTGTGCCAATAGCCTATTATTTGTTTAGGTACCCCCAGAGAGCCAGCAGCAGGAGCTGCGGTCGCTGTACTGCGGGGCGGCGCTGGGCGTGTGGGGCGGGGGCGTGCCGGACCCGCCGCGGGTCTGCATCATGTGCCAGGAGGAGGTGTGTAGCGGGGGCAGTGGCCAGTGTGCACTACGTTCGCGGCTGGTGTTGGGGCGGGGCCTGTAGCCAGCCGGCAGACTACCTGCGGTCCCTGTAAAGCACGTCGACGCTGACTTTGTGCGGAGGGAGGGGAGGCGATTGCCCAATCCGCCGTGGATCTACATCATGTAGTACGCCAGTGTGCAGTGTAGAGTGCACTCGTGGTTAGTACCGGGACGGGGCCTGTAGCGAGCCAGCAGAGTACCTGCGGTGGCCGCTGACCATATTCAGATTTAAAAATTCGCTATACACAATAATGTAATCGCTTAACGTGACAAGCGCCAGAATGGGGACGCACAGGCGAAGCTGATCTCAGATGGCGCCAGCGTGTTTGGTCTTTTCAAACAATGTCAATGTTTCGCGCCATTAATCAAAAGAAGAAAAACAAAATTGGTACACAAAAATAAATAAACCGCATCAACAGAATCGGTCGAGTTGAACTAATATATCGCTTAATAACGAATCTATGTGGACGACGTCATGGGGTATCCATTTGTTGTATACTAAAACCTTCGTCAGAATGTAACAAAAACATGAAAACCGCATTAAAATCGAATTAGCCAAACGCGAGATAATTACGGGCAAATATACCTACAAACATACCGGTCCAACTGACAATTTCCTTGTTTTGAAGTCGGCTCAAAATATTATTAAAAATATTATTCTTTATAATAGAGTAAATAAAGCCCTAAACATTTACCCGTTAACTTACAGGGAATGTAAAATTAAAATCTCAGATTGGATTCTTGTGTTGTCCTATGATGAAACTGAAAAATTGCTTGACTAGCCTGATAAATTTACCTTTCCACACACACACACACACATACACGCACAACACTCACATACACACACAACACACATACACACACAACACACACACACGCATCACACACACACGCAAAGATTTTGCTTTGAAATAAATTTAATGTGAATATGTAACCACTAGTGATAACGTTACTTAGACGGACTTTCCTTAAAAAAAAAAAAAAATGTATAATAATATTATATGTACCGAAGATTCCTCAGTCTTGGAGGTGGGCGTTAGCAACTGCGACACAGTCATATGACTAATGCGGCTGTTATCGTGCACAAATCAGCTGTCCTAAAAGTGGTACCTAATAAAGAAATTTATTTATTTATTTAAAAGAGGTAAATTATTTCTGTTCAAATCATATGGCTCGAAACACACAAAATGTGTATAATGTAATTCACAAGGGTATCGTTTTAACAGATATTTTAATGAATGTTTTTTTCAAAGATGTGTTTGCCGCAAGATTGACAACATTTTAACGTAGTGATAACGCGTTCAGTAAACAAATATAACAGTAGAACCAATGCCTCATGGCATTAAGTCCACCTTTTGTATGATTTTTAATCTGTGCAATAAAGTATAAATAAATAAATGATCTAATAATTATTATAAAAAATATTGCACAACATCATATACATTGCTCCGATCATAAGGTAAGTAGCTAGAGTAGGTACCTCTGTTGTAGAAATCAGAAACAACTATGAGCAGACCAAACATAATGCAAAACCTATCGGGAAAAATGTGCACCGTGGTTCCCCATCGGATTATCATATAAAGCCAATTCTGGCGCTCGTTATGTTGAGCGATTTAGGTATAAACGAAGTACGAGGCGAGTCCATACGAGCTAAACGTGCTTGCTAAACGAAGGGCGAAGTCGAGCGACGTCAAGATGAGTGCGATATCTTGACTAAAACTGGGGATGGCTTCGCGCATCTTTAGAGATCATCCTAACAGAGACGCGTGCGCGCGGACCCACCGACCGGTCCCGGCCGGCGGTCGCGTCGCGTGACCGGCCAAATAAATAAATAAATATAAATAAATAAATCATTTATTTGCCAGAATATGGTTCAATACAAAGATGAAAGATATTGTTTTTCCAACATATTCTATCGCAATGCGACGTGCAAATGTTAATTTTTATCATACAATTAATGTCAATAATTTCAGTACAAATTAGAATTATCAATAGTGTCAAATATTATCAGTCAGGAATTCATTAATAGTATAATACATTTTCTCTTTTAAAAAATTAAATAAATAGTTCTTAAATTTTGTAAATGTCAATGTTTTCAAGTTAACTGGAAGTTTATTAAATATTCGTATAGACATACAGTACACATTTCTTGAATAAAGAACTAATCTTTGTGATGGAATAGTCAAATTATCAACTCTTCTACCCCTATATCCCGATTTATTTTTGTTTATTGCAAAAAGATGGAGATATTTTTTTACAAAAATACTAATCTCAAAAATGTATAGGCAAGGAAGGGGCAAAATATTTAAAGACTTGAACAGGGGCTTACAGCTGTCTAAATAATGAGCACCACAGATCGCTCTGACACATTTCTTTTGGGTTTCAAAAGCTCTGGGCATATCAATACCAATACCAATATGTGCGCTCGACATCGGTGCCGCCAGTCATACCGTCTCCCCCCCCCAGGCGCGCGTCGAAGCGTCATCGGCGCCGCTGGTGCTGGTCGCGTTCGTGCAGCACTCGAGCGTGCACAACCGCGCGCGCGCCGGCGCGGACGGGCGGCGGCCGGCGGGCTGGCGCGCCGCGCACCTGCCGGCCGGCGTGGGCGCGCAGCCGCACGTCTCCTCCTGCGGACACGCGCTGCACGCGCGCTGCTGGCGGAAGTACCTCGACAACGTGCTGGACAAGGAGAACAGGAGGTGGGCGCGCTCTACGACCTAACTCGTGTGAGATGTGAGAGAGAACGAACACGGAGCGAGCGAGACGAGAGACGAATGCGGATTTGAATGTGACGACGGACGTTTTTCGATTGTTCTTATGAAGGTTCAGCAGAAAGTCGGATGTTCTCGGAGTGTGGTTCTGCAGAGCCTGAACGAATTAAGTTTCGTTGAAAACTAGCATTTTCTTTATCCCTTCGAATTTTATCATCCTTCTGCAACCTTTACCAGGTCAACGAGTTTCCTTTCAACAAAACAAATTTATAAAGCTAAGTAATGATTTAGATTTAGACCTTTTTTGTACTAACATAGCAGCGGTTAGGCGACTGCTGGGCGAGCGTTTTTTCAAATCCTCTATCTAAATAAATACTTTTATATATTAGCTATTTCAGGTAAGCGAAGTAGACAATAATAATAATAGTAGCCTATTCTGTTATTGGCTGGTATATGTGTTGCTTAATGTGGTCCTATAAAATTGTATAATTCCTTCTTTTTTAAATTACTCAATTTCTATCTGTGTGGCGGACCTGTAAGTGTTTTTTTAGTGTTATTTTTGTATACCTATTGAAAAATTGTAAACCTTGGTCTTTCTAAAATAAATAAATAACAAATAAAGCTTGAAATCTGAAACTACATGATAAAGAATTTTAGCTGGTTCGCTTAATTCTTCTTGCGTTGCGTTCAGCGTGAATTAGAACGCTACTACATCAATAGAGTCAGCATGATCATTTCAGCCATAGGACGTCTACTGCTGAACGTAGGCCTCCCCCAGTGACTTCCAGATTGGCCGGTTGGAAGCGGCCTGCAGCTAGCGAGTTCTGCAACCTTTACCAGGTCGTCTGTCCACCTTGTGGGTGGACTTCCTACGCTGTGCTTGCCGATACGTGGCCTCCAAATAAACCACTTCACGAGCAATAAAGCATAGTGTGTGACTTTTAGGTCGGCCGTTTGGAAGCAGCCTGCATTAAGCAAGTTCTGCAACCTTTACTAGGTCGCAAGGGCGTCGCCAAGGGAGGGCAGGGGTAGCAGTTAGACATTCAAGAAAATCCAAAGCCCATGGAGCACTTACACATTGGTCTTTGTTCTATTTTTATAACAATTTACGTTGAGGTAAGAGCACTACAAGTGCGAAGTTTTATGGCCTTTTTTTTTTGCTTATTGGAACTATTTGAATTTCGAATGTTATATTTTTTTAAACGTTGCAACCTTTGTAATAAAAAAAAACAATTGGCGGGAAATGTTTTAACAATTATTATTATTATTTAAAGAGCTTTATTGAGATAATGATAATAAAATACATGCTTACCAAGTACAAAACATTTGATTAGCACAATCGTACATACGATACACTTTTTTTGGCTTCTTGCACCACTTAAAGCTTATGACATTTTGTTATTTATTATGTTTAATTGCCACAAATACAATAGGATAACACTAGCATTAGCTATAAACAAAGTACTTAGTACAAGACCTTTTTTTGCAAACAAGAGCGTTTTAACAATTGTTTTTTATCACACATCAAAGTTCTACGTACTGTTGTATATGGAAAATGCTAGTAAAACTGCTGAAGAAAGTGCTTATCAGCACTTCTTGCCCGAGCCGCCCAGTCGCGGCCACGGTTCAAGTCAGTTCACGTCGCGGCTCCACCACGAAAGCTCGCCCTTTCTAGAATCGTGTATTTTTTGTAATTAATAAACTCTTTGTGATTTTAAAATCTTTTTAAAAATCCAACTCCAAGTTCCCGTATAACAGTACGCAACGAAAATGGAATTAAGTCGAAAAGATTTTAGAGCGATGAATTTTTATGATTTTAAAAGTTCTCTCTCTCCGCAAGATTGTGCCGCTCGTCTTCAAAATGCTTTTGGGAGAGAAGCAACTTGTTTGAGCACCGTGAGGCAATGGTTTGCTGAATTTGAGAGAGGTCGAGTTTCTTTACATGACGAATTTTGTGAAGGGCGGCTTTCAACTGCCGTCAACGAAAATAATGTGGCTACTGTTAAGCGGCTATTGAAGAAAACCCGCGGATTCCCTATGAGACAATTCGAGGACTATTGGGGATAGGTAAGAGCCAAATTCAGAAAATTTTACACGAAGAATTGAAAGTTCGGAAACTTTGATGTCGTTGGATCCCTCATGAACTAACAGCGGAGTAGAAGCGGGCTCGCGTGAAATGGTGCTCACAGATGCTACTGAAGTACGACCACGGACATTCTAATGCTGTTTATGACATTGTCACAGGAGACGAAACGTGGATTTATTGTTTTGAACCCGAAAAAAAACAGCAATCTTGTGAATGGGTGTTTGAAAATGAGAACAGGCCAACAAAAGTGAGGCAGGCGAGAAACGTTGGTAATAAAATGATTGCGTTTTTTTTCTCAGCTACGGGTCCCATCTGTACAATTTCACTTGAAGATCAAAAGAGTGTTAATGCCGTATTCTACCATTTGTTTACCCAGGGTGTTAGAAAAAGTTCGCGAAAGACGACCCAAAAGCCGCGTTTTCCTACATCATGCTTCTTCACACACGGCCAACAAAACAAAGTCATTTTTAGCTTCCGAAAAAGTACAACTCGTCACCCATCCTGCGCCTAGCCCTGACCTAGCACCCTGTGATTTCTCTAATTTCTGTATTTTTCCCAAAATCAAAGATTTGATGAGAGGTTTTACTTTTACCAACTCCGAAGAGGCAGTGATAGCGTTCAATCAGCACGTAGAAAACATGCCTTCAGATCTGTGGTCCTCCTGTTTTAAAAAATGGTTCGATCGCATGAAAAAATGTTTAATATGTAAAGGACAGTATTTTGAAAAGCAATAAACATAATATTTTGGTTATAACATGTTGTTTTTTTAAGTTACGCAAAACTTATAGTGTGACCTACGTAGCACGTAGAACTGGCGACCGACAGGGCAAAAAGGTTATAGTATAGAGGCAACGTATCGGCTAAACATGGTTTTCCAATGAATCGTATCGAACTAAATCCTATCGATTGTTATGGACTCTGTAGTTATAATTTCAGGTAACAATGTTGCAAAGCATGCTACACACATCTCTGTCTGGAGTTTGCTGGGTAATATCAATCCTTATCAGTATTCTGTCAATCTGTGGTTACACGTAAATTTTTCCGTCATTTTGACGAGACTGATGAAATACTGAACGTGTAACCTTTGTCTTCGGTATAATGTTACAAGTATTCAGACGGTCCAATTTAGTGGCTGCCGCACGCACGCTCGGTATGCTCGTGGTGTCACGGTCCGTTGATCACACGCCGCGTCTTCGCGCAGGCACAATACACAACCCTGACGAGCAATAAAAATGGGACCAATGCTATTGTTAATAGCAATAATCCCATTTTAATATTAAGATTGTCGGATTCATCATTTCAGCCATAGGATAGCGATTTGTATCCGCTTCGCATAGCGGGGAAATATTAAATATCAGAAAATTCACGAGATAAAAAAATGTGTGATGTTAAGAGGCGGTACGAAGTTTGCCGTTTGAGTACTATTAGGTACTATTAGGTGTTCTGTGGTTCTAGCTAGTGTCTTGATAATCACCGTTCCCTCAGACCGTACCGGCTACGGCAGCCGGCCGCGTTCGACGTGGAGAAGAAGGAGTTCCTGTGCCCCCTGTGCGAGCGGCTGTGCAACACGGCGCTGCCGCTGGCGCCGGGCGCGCCGCAGCCGGCCGGCGCGCCGCCGCCGCTGGACGCCGCCGCCTACGCCGCCGCCGCCGCGCTGCTGCTGGCGCGCAGCCACCGCGTGCAGCTGCAGCCCGCGCACGTCTGCACCGAGGTCTGCGAGGAGCTGCACAAGCAGGTACCCCCCCCACCCCGCTGTAGCCGCCGCCGCGCCGCTGGACGCCGCCGCCTACGCCGCCGCCGCCGCGCTGCTGCTGGCGCGCAGCCACCGCGTGCAGCTGCAGCCCGCGCACGTCTGCACCGAGGTCTGCGAGGAGCTGCACAAGCAGGTACCCCCCCCACCCCGCTGTAGCCGCCGCCGCCGCCGCTGGACGCCGCCGCCTACGCCGCCGCCGCCGCGCTGCTGCTGGCGCGCAGCCACCGCGTGCAGCTGCAGCCCGCGCACGTCTGCACCGAGGTCTGCGAGGAGCTGCACAAGCAGGTACCCCCCCCACCCCGCTGTAGCCGCCGCCGCCGCCGCTGGACGCCGCCGCCTACGCCGCCGCCGCCGCGCTGCTGCTGGCGCGCAGCCACCGCGTGCAGCTGCAGCCCGCGCACGTCTGCACCGAGGTCTGCGAGGAGCTGCACAAGCAGGTACCCCCCCCACCCCGCTGTAGCCGCCGCCGCCGCCGCTGGACGCCGCCGCCTACGCCGCCGCCGCCGCGCTGCTGCTGGCGCGCAGCCACCGCGTGCAGCTGCAGCCCGCGCACGTCTGCACCGAGGTCTGCGAGGAGCTGCACAAGCAGGTACCCCCCCCACCCCGCTGTAGCCGCCGCCGCGCCGCTGGACGCCGCCGCCTACGCCGCCGCCGCCGCGCTGCTGCTGGCGCGCAGCCACCGCGTGCAGCTGCAGCCCGCGCACGTCTGCACCGAGGTCTGCGAGGAGCTGCACAAGCAGGTACCCCCCCCACCCCGCTGTAGCCGCCGCCGCCGCCGCTGGACGCCGCCGCCTACGCCGCCGCCGCCGCGCTGCTGCTGGCGCGCAGCCACCGCGTGCAGCTGCAGCCCGCGCACGTCTGCACCGAGGTCTGCGAGGAGCTGCACAAGCAGGTAGCCCCCCTCCCCCGCTGTAGCCGCAGCCGCCACCGCGTGTCAGCCTATTGTAGTCCACTGCTGGACGTAAGCCTCCCCTCAAAGAGCGCCAAAGAGCACGATCTCCCTCTTTATTTATCCAGCCATTGCCAGCCTTCTTCCTAGGTTCGTCGGTCCATCTGCTGGAGCGTTTTATGGATTCTGCGACAGATGTGGCCGGCCCACTGCCACTTTAGCTTGCAAAATTTTTGGACTATGTCCATTACTTTAGTCTGCTGTCGGATAACCTCGGTTCGGACTTCCCTTAACGAAATCCCAATCATCGACCTTTCTGTAGCTCGCTGAGTGAGTGACGTTCCACGTTTCGGCTCCATAGGTCATCACTGGTAGGACGCACTGGTCGGATACCATGCTCTTCAGGCATTGTGTAAAGAGTTACTGTGGCTTAGTTTTATAACTGTGTTCACTTTTAATAAATATTATAATCTATCCTAATGCTTTTACCAGGCTCGCGCCAGGAGTGTAGGCGCGATGTCATCAGACATGGAGGACGGGGAGCCCTCCGACGAAGCCGAGGTGTACGTTTCAACTCACGCAGAGAACCTGCTGTCCCCCGCCTTCCGCGCGCACTTCGACGAGAAGGTGCCCACGTACCACGACCAGACCAAATCGCTTATTGAGAGTTTCTGCAGCGTGAGTAACTTGGACTTACTTGTTTTGACTTACAGCTATTGGGATGACTCGATTGGTGTAGTGGCGCTCTTATTCGCACTGAAGGTGACGCAAGAAGGAAGAGGATACTCAGTATTTTTTTTAAAAAAAGCCTTTTTTGAAGTACCACTTCAGGTGTGGGCCCATGTAAATTTGGTGAAGATTTGATGATGGAATCCATGAGGAATCGACGAAAGTCCTCAATGATTCCCATTTGTATCATTATCGCCCTTTGGAAATCCTCTGCTGGATATAGGTCTCTCTGGATGGTCCATAGAGCGCCACAGCGAGCGGCTCTGGGCCGTCCGTTGCAGCCCTGACTAGGTTGTTGTAGGTCAGTCCACCGGTCGAGAGGCCTGCCCGTACTGGTTCATTCATTAAGTATTTTATAAATTTAGTATATTTCCCCAGATACTGCCGCCGATATGCGGGCTCACGGACACGGGCGGCATGGTGGCCGTGGGCGCTCTGTACCGCGCCACCGCGTACACCATCCTCAGCACGGACGCGGTACTGCGGGCAGAGAACCGCGCCCTACTGGGTGACCTGCCCGCCCGCCACCGCGACGCCCTGCAGGCCCTGATCCGGCTTGCCGCCGCCGTGCCCGCCGTGTGGCAGGCCCCCCGCCACCTCGCCCACCACGCCCTCTCCTCCCTGAACACCCTCGAGAACACCTCCCCCCTCTCCCACGAACCCTTCGGCACCCTAGTCGCTCTAGTCCTCACTATACCCTCCCTCTTCTCCAAACCCGCCGGCCCTGCCCGCCCGAACCACCTCGCGCGACAGATAACCATCCAGACCCTCCGCGCGCTACTGACCAAATACTTCATGGTCGTGAACCTGACCAAATGCAGGAGCGAACCGATGGAAGGTCAGGAGGACTACAAGAAAGGCGAAGATCTAGAAAACCTTCTACCTCTAATAAAGGAACTCCGTAGAGGACATTTGGAGGACGGTCTCAACGCGAGCGAGGTGTGGGAGAAGATGAAGTTACATTCTTTAGGGTTCCTGAGGTGCTGCTGCCTGTTCTACCACTTCCTGAGCGATATAATCCCTCCGGCGGAACTGACGGTCGTCGGCGGAGAAACCTGGGAGACGATGTGTGGATATTTGGACTTGCCGGCGACGTTCAAAGAATTAATGGACACTCCGTTATCGATAAAGAAGGCAATCGAGTGGGGGGAGTTGACGACGGAGTGGCCCGCCTCGAAAGTTGTGTTAGAACCGAAAGGGCCTCCGAAACTCATGCCTCTTCCGGAAGATTTCTCGGAGCTGATGAACGTGGTTTCGGAGTTTTCGTGCCCAAATTCGGAGAGGGAAGACAGCAAGTATCCGACGATGTGCCTCGTCTGTGGCAAGATACTATGCTCGCAGAGCTACTGCTGCCAGACGGAAATTAGAAAGGTAAGATTTTAACTTTTAAGGGTCTTAAATAGGAAAAAAAATTAATAGAAGATTCATTTTCATGACTTCTGTGTCGTTTTCATGTACTAATTGTTTATTTATTTTTTCTGGCATTAATAATCACAGAATGACGTGTCAGTTTACGCGAACACTGAAGTTAATTGTTTAACAACCAAGTGGGTTCGCATGTAATTTAATAAGTTTTTTTTATTAAGTATTATTGGAATATCGAATTTCGTCATCATCACTATTTCAGCCATAGGACGTCCACTGTTGAAAATAGGCCTCAAATTTATTTTTGTTTAATGATTGCTGTTTTAAGGGTCTTTAATTATTTATTTGGCGATTCTTCATTCTGTGTACAAGAGATGGCCCAAAGTGAAATATAACCTTTCTTTGTCCTAATCCGTTAAGCGCTGCATCTGCTGTTCAATTCTATCTGCTTACACTTTCCACTGAAACGATGAACTAGAAGTTTATTTCAACTAGCTGTTGCCCGCGACTTCGTTCGCGTCGTCTTCAATTTTCATATCAGAAACCTTCTCCAGCGTGCGCACAATAATTTACTAAAGTTTCATTCCAATCGGATGAAATGATGATGAAACGGATAGAGCACAAACTTTTATATTTATTTTATAAATTTATTTATTTTAGGAAGACCGAGGTTTAAAAAACTAACACTAAAAAAACCACTTACAGGTCCACACAAATAGAAATTGAGTAATTTAAAAAAGAAGGAATTATACAATTTGGAGTACCACATTAAGCAGCACATATACCAGCCAATAACTTGATTGTCTACTCATTATTTATTTATATAGATAGATAATCTATTTGATCTGTTATTGCTGCACGTCTTTAGGTCACCCCAATTGTGCCGTCGCTCTGGCATATTATGGAATAAGTGATCTTGAGCTATTTGTGGAATTCCTTCTGACGTGTCTTGTGAACCATTGTTCAAGAGTCTTGGTCTTCTAACATTGCCAAGCCTTTACATCTTAGAAATCTGCACTTAAAAAAACATGGAAACAATTTTAAACAAGCAAGTGAAGTAAATCATAGGTTTCACACAGATTAGTTAGCGAAATGCCAATAACAAGCAAATATGGCAAAAATTGCTTGACCATGTGCATACAAATATATAATAAGTTACCAAACTATTTTAAGACACTTAGTCCACACATATTTAAGAGCAAATTATACCAATGGCTAAATGAAAAGAACTTTTATGATATTAAGGAGTTTTTAAATAAAGTACATACTTACTAAAATTACTAACTAATTAAACTAACATTATCTTTTAAGTTAAATATTGTATGCCTGTTAATAGGTTAATTGTGTGAAGCGACTAGTTTTTACGATCTTTATGTACCACAATTATAACAATAAACGGATTTATCTTATCTTATCTGTACACACGGGATCACCCCAAGACATGCAAGCTGTGCAACATGAATGCAGGGCCGCCGACCCTACGCTCACTAGCCTGCTAGAGGGGAAGTTGAGTTCGGCGAAACGCCTTCACGTTCTCCCCTTCGGCGACTTTGGATGCGGTCAGCAAGGGGTTTTCTTGCTACTATTCTTAGCGTTCGTGGCCTATAAGAAGGCCTTTGATTCGATCAAGACCTGGGCAGTGCTGCAGTTTTTTTAGCGGTGCCTTGATGATTATCGGGTCATGGAGGTGATGAAGTGTTTGTATAAAAAAGCCACCATGAAGGTCCGAATACAGAAGCAGACCACGAAGGCGATTCCTCTGCAGCGAGGTGTAAGGAAGTTAGATGTTATTTCTCCGAAACTGTTTACTGCTGCACTGGAAGACGCTTACAAGCTTCTGGAATAGCAATCGGCACCAATAATTACGGCGAATATATCAGCCACCTTTGGTTTGCCGACGATGACCACAATCATAGCAGAATCGCTCGAATACCTAAGCCTTATGCTAAACATCTTAGTCGAGTTCCCAAACAGATAGGCCTTCCGATGAACATGGACAAAACGAAGGTAATGTCGAATGCCCATGTTGCGCCTCATCATTTCAGCCATAGGACGTCTACTGCTGCACATAGGCCTCCTCCAATGACTTTCATTGGGGGGGGGGATTGTTAATACTCGCCACGCTTGGCAGGCGGGTTGGCGAGCGCAGATTTCTATAAGATTTCGCACGCAGACGCTGCGGCCTGTCTCGTGCTACAAGAATTTTAGTCGCCTCTTGCGACACGCCTCCTGTTGGCGGTGGGGAAGTGTATTCCTTACGATCTCGATGTTTCTTTGCGAGATCGAATCATAAATGAGGAGATCCGTAAACGAACAAAAGTCGCAGCCATAGCCCGGCTGATTAGAAAGCTAAAGTGGCAGTAGGCGGGGCACAAAGCACGTAGAACTGACGGCTGATGATGCAGAAAGGTTTTAGAATGGAGGCCGGCCACGTATCGGCAAGCGCAGCGTATGACTTCCCATCCACAAGTTGGACAGACGACCTAGTAAAGGTTGCAGGAAGCCGCTGGATGCAGGCCGCTACCAACCGGCCAATTTGGAAGTCACTGGGGGTGGCCTATGTTCAGCAGTGGACGTCCTATGGCTGAAATGATGATGATGATTTATATTTTTTTACATATGAACATATTAGGTCCTTACATATGAACTTGCCGTTCAGTATCAACAAAATGAATCACCTCTTTTTAATAAAATTATTATTTAATCAATCGAAGTATGCGCCGTTGTTATCGATTCACTTCCGCCATTTTATAGGCAGATCATTGATCCCTTTGCAAAAAAATCCTGGGAGCGAGAGTCTATGGACTGTTGAAAGGTGGTTTTGACTGCCTCATCAGATTTGATTTTTTTTCCTTGTAAAAAGTTATCTAAATTTTGAATAAAGTGGTAATCGGTTGGGGCAAGATCTGGAGAGTATAATGGGTGATGCAAAGGTTCCCATCGCAGCTCCTCTAACTTGGCGACCGTTTGATGTGCAGTATGTGGTCTAGCGTTATCCTGAAGGAGCAGTGTGCTAGAGCAATTCACCAGTCTCGGTTGTTTAATGGCGAGCTTTTCCATAATTGTTTGCAATTTTTGGCAATACAAGTTTGCAGTAATCGTCTGGCCTGATCTTAAGAAGCTGTAGTGGATAACACCAGTACTGGTCCACCAAACACTAACCAGAATCTTCTTTTTGGTCAGTTTTCGCTTAGGGCGAACTGGCAAAATCTTGCCAGTTCTCCAGGGTTAAACCATTGTGTCGCTTCCGATTGTCGTACAGGATCCATTTCTCATCACAAGTCACGATACGGTTCAAAATCCCCTCATTATTGTTATGATTGAGCAAAGAAACGCAGCAAGCGACGCGTATTTGTTGGTTTGCTTTAGTCAATTCGTGCGGTACCCATTTTTCGAGTTTTTTTACTTTTCCGATTTGCCGCACTGTCGTCCGTAAAAAATCGACGGTGTAATCCCCGTTCTGTTTGATAGAGATGCAAACATTGTCTTAATTTTCTAGAGTTGTGGATAACGGCTTAATTTTTTTTACTGTTTAATTTGGCTTATACAGTAAAATTCTATAGAAATCATCAAACATTTAAGCAAATATATATTGACGCATATAAATATTGACGTACTTATAGTCTATGTACTAGTGATGCCACAAAACCTCTCGCTAATCGCAAAGTAAAATTATTGTAGTACTTACGTACCCATAGATCGCTGAGTTAATTCAACTAGATACTAATAATAATACACGTTTTTTTAATCTACTATCGTTACTAAATGAAATTACAAAAGAAGAAGACAGCCTCAGCTACGTTGATATTTGAACACGTTTGCAAAGTTGTTGTTGAATCTATTTTTAAAAATAGATGAATTTCAGCCAGGCAAAAATCGCTGAATTTCCATAGCAGATATAATATTTTTAAAATAGTTGTTAAATAGATATAAAGCTGAACTAGTGATTCACTAAATAAAGAGTATTAAAATACTTATTAATTAAAGAATTTGCCAAAGGAAAGTGCAGAAAGGTGCTTTATAATTTGTCAATTTATTTACGGTTGTATAACACTAAGGCATAATATATTATAATATAAATCAAATATTTAACTGTCTCATTTTTTCTATACTATAATAGTAATAAAAGTAATTAGATGGGCCCCTAAGTAGTATTAGCCCAGGGCCCCCTAAACTCACGGTCCAGCCCTGGTGGTGTAAGAGCGGTTACGAGTGCGTAACCGCGCACGCGCAGGATTCGGATTCGAATTGGTAACGGATCCGAAGTAAACGTAATACTATTTGTATAAACGCTCTTAGATTGTTTACGCACTGAATCCAATCAACCGGTACATAAATATCACTACAGCTACTTCGGATGTGCATTGTATTGCGAAACCGCAGTAAGGCAACGTGTGTTTCGCGTGCAGGGTCGCGGCGGAAGCGGCGCCACGGAGCACGTGGGCGCGGGCGTGGCACACGCGCTGTCGTGCGGCGCCGGCGCGGGCGTGTTCCTGCGCGTGCGCGACTGCGAGCTCATGCTGCTGGCGGCGCCCGCGCGCGGCGCCATGCTGCCCGCGCCCTACCTCGACTCGTACGGCGAGACCGACCAGGTACCACACCGCACACCGCACACCACACACCACACACCACACACCACACACCACAAACCACACGCGGGCGCGTTCATGCGCGTGCGCGACTGCGAGCTCATGCTGCTGGCGGCGCCACATTCACATTCATTTATCAGTCAGTTCGTATTCGACTATCATCGACTCTGTTGGCGTCCTCATTATCATTCTTTCATTTCCGTCGCTATCAATATATCAATCACTTTCTATCGAGGACTTTCATTCCGCTCTTCTGTCAATTTTATCATCTTTCAATCAAGCGTGTACAGACCATACAATAACCATGACCTATGTCCAAATTATTTATCCCATCCTGGCTTTGTAGTCCGGAGCGCGAAGTATACCAGACATAACGAGAACCAGAGATGATTTATAATAATTGCAACTCGCAGGGCTTGCGGCGCGGCAACCCGCTCACCCTGTGCCCCGAGCGCTACGAGCAGTTACGACTGCTGTGGCTGTCGCACGGCGTGCACGAGCGCGTGGCGCGCGCGCTCGACGCCAACATGCTGGTCACGGCGCCCTGGCAGAACATGTGATCGGCCGGGGGCCACCGGCGGCCCGGGCCACACCTCGGGCGGCAGCGGGGTAGCACGCCCCGACCGTGCCACGGGCGGAAGCGGGGAAGCACGCTCATGCCACACAGACGGCAGCGGGTGCGTTCTTGTCAAACTATCTCTAAGTTTCGCACCAGCAATCAAAATAATCAGAAGAAGAGCAACACTCATTGTGGTCGAACAATAGGGATGACGACTGCAAAGAAACGGGAAACACCCGAGCCACACAACCCGTTGTGCGCCGCCCGCGGCAGCGGGTGTGCTCTTGTCAAACTATCTCTAGGTTTCGCGCCAGCAATCGGAAGAGCAACTCTCATTGTGGTGGAACAATAGGGATGATGACTACAAAGAAACGGGACACTTCCGCTTATTTGCATTGTAGTCGTCAAAGACTCACCACAGGCGGCAGCGGATGCGCTCTTGTCTATCTAGGTTTCGCGCCAGCAATCAGAAGAAGAGCAACACTCATTGCATTGTGGTCGAACAATTCTGTGGCTCATCATGTCAGCCTATTGCAGTCGGACGTAAGCCTCCTCCGGAGAGCGCTACACACAAAAATGTATTCGCACTGTACAAAAGCATTGTTTTGAACAGATATCCTAGCTAACAAATGGTAATATTGGGGAGATTACATGCTCAGTAAACAACATAGCTCTGTATCGTGGAGCACATATCCTATAGAGTATAAATGTCATATGATTTGTTCGACAAAATTATTATTTCGACATTTTTTATCTTTATGTATGTTTTTATATGGACGAGAGTTGACAGGACTTGTCATTCCATGTTAAATGTAAGTAAAGAATCACTAACTAGTTTTAGAGAAAGATAGTTTGTATTGCTGTTCTATAGGATATGTGCTCGATGCTTTGTATTAACCTGGACTGGCTGCAGCCAAAATAAATTCATGCCTACTTGATTATTGCCATTTTGGCGCTTTGGGCCACTGTTTAGACAGTCTTAACCAGTATAATGTCAAAATTAATTCTCGGTGCTTATGGCGTTTCGATTGGGCATTCAAAATGAGCTGTCATTTGTATGGGACAGCTAGTCCAGGTATTTAAATAGGTCAGTGACTTAGCAGAACTAACGATTAAATAATCACTGTGAGCAGACCGAACACAATGCGACACCTGTCGGGATAAATGTGCGGTGTGCTTCCCCATTGCTCTTCGACCTTATCACAAGTTGATACAATTGGAATGATGACACTATACACACATATATCTAAAATAACACATTATTTAAGACATTATTTCATTCATAATCCTTGCTTTATTAGCAAAGATCGATCGCTTTGAAATTAATAAATAGGTATTTTGACTTCGTTTTATGCAACATTAAAGTGACGTCACAATTGAGTATTCCCATGCTTCATAGCATGGGAATACTCAATCCTCATGGATATCGCGTTTAGTCAGCTCATAAAAAATACGTCAGTTGATTGGTGGTGTCATCATCCCTGTTCAATCTAAGGTAAATTGTTTTGAAAGGTGACTATTTTAAACTCTTAACTAGCTTGCCTTGTGTTTTTGAAAATGTACGCGACACGTGAGGAGGATAAGGATCGGGAAGAGGATTAAAGGAATTAAAAATATATCAGTTTCGATCTTGAACGTTTTGTATTCGTTTTTTATGACATAATGCGTGAGACAAGAAGAAACAAAAGAAAGAGACAAAGTAAAAAAGTATTAAAAGTTTAACAAAAAGATTGGTTTGCTACATTCTTAATTATTTGTCAATTATAAATTTCAATTGTCTATGGATGCTGGGTTTAGCATCTGTATAGTTGATGTATGCTGTCTTTGTTTACTTACAAAGGAAAGAGAGAGATAGTCAAAATCTCTGAATTAGTCCCGATGACGGTAGTCAATCTTCCAAATCCAATACCAAGACTTTCAAAATGTAAGTAATTTAACAGTCTGACTCCAATACACTTTAATTATTACATGACATGATAAAATTTATTTTATTTCGTACTTTAACAGTAATTTGAGGCCTTTTTCTTATTCACTTGGTCTTCCTTTTTATTTATAAAAATAGTTATATTAAAGCTCGCGACACAAAATACAACTATGTTACTAACCTGTGCGTAAGCGTACAAAGTAAATTGATTTAACAAAACTAAAGATTGTGATGTAATTGACTCGTTCTTGTTCGTATAAATGTATAAAAAATAATTAAATACACATTGATAAAGCTTGATTATGAAACTGTCATTTCCTGTTAACGAAGCTCAGGCGCAAACTGAGAGCGAAGCGAAAAAAGCTTCGCTCATGTCGGCCCAACTATGAACTACTATTATGCCTAGTTTAGCTTTGTAGCTCGCGGTGTGAATTCAAATATTTAAAGCCCGGTACCGACACGAGCGAAGCGAAACGGACTTATTTTCGTCTCGCTTATTGTTGACATTTATTTTTGATCTACATACGGACAAGACCAGTGTGGCCAGCGCTTAACTTACGCACAAAAAACAATGTTTTGAAATCTTCACACTAAGTTTATGGTTACGTGTTGTCATGCGAGCATCGTCTTTACAAACGCGGATATTTTTAATTATTTTATGTTAGATTATAAATTAAAAGCAAATTACACATAATTTGTTCTAAAAATAGATTTTGTGCTATACATTTAGGCACAGATTGATTTTATATTCATGAATAAAATCTTAATTGTTTTAGGATGTAATATACAAAGAAACTACATGCAAATTTGTAAAATTTCGACATTAAGGTTAACGTTAATAAATGTTTGGTTATAAAATACTTAATGAGAGAAATTATTTGTAAAATTTATGTATTATGTGAGATACTGGCAATATTTTCGTAAACGTTAATTGTATTTAGACATTAGTATATTCATTATCATATCATTGTTGAAGATATATTTTGTATTTATTTATCGGATTATTCGCGTCGTCTGATTTGGACAGATTACTTTGTGGTAAATTTAATATTTAGGCGTATTTAAACGGTTATGTGTTGTAGTGATAATAACATGAGAATACAAGCAATATCGCCTTTATTGTAAAAGCCTTATCGGATACACTGTCTGTCCAAAGTAAGATTCAAGAGTAAAAATGAAAAGTAATGGGCTGCAAAGTTGTTTTTGTGTATTTGGAAAATAAAAAAGAGATGAATAAATGTGATCGGTTGGGGTTTTCTCAAGGCACCTTGAAGAATAATGGAGCAAAATGTTTTACTACACGAATTCGCAGCTAATTTATCTAACTATTCTAGACTAATAGTTGGATTTACTGTCCGTTTGTACATGGAACAAATCTCTGCAAGTTTCGGCAAGAACTAAAATCATAGAGAGTGGACTGTGGTTGATTACATTTCTCCCTTACCTATTGTCTTCCACGTCTGTTTAATGTTTTAAGTTTATTATTTCATAATTTTCGAAGAAAGATCGTATCCGAGCACTGTCAATTATTCAATATGTATCAATAATTGTGTGTTGTCTACTCGGTATAAATAGTTGTTGATTTGACGTCTATAAATCAATCAATCAAACCAAATACTTATTTCTCTCTCCAACTAAACTCGCATCACTGAGGTTTTTCAAATTATTTGAAGTGTAATTCACATTTAAAATATTTTTTTCTGGTATTTTGTGATAGAGGTCTCGATAATACACAATGTAATAAATTTACGTTATGTAGTTATTATCGGAAGCGAAACTGCTGATTATGCACAATTTATTTTAACACGAGCAGCTAAAGTTTTATCTTATTTCATAATGTACCTGTAATGGTTTAAATAATTCTAAAAATCCATTGGCAAAGAGGTGACTGGCAAAAAAATCAAATTCCGAGTGAATTTGATTTAAAATTGATTATCTATATTTTGTTTTAATATTCTACCCTAATACCTATTTAGTTTGGTGTGTACTAAGCACATATCGTGGTATCGTGTATATTACTCTAGGCATAGTCTAACAATTAGTAAGAGTGATTTATTATTACTTTATTAGAACTACTATTTTCTTGTTAATCGATTGAATATCAAAAATATTCTTGTGTGGATAAGAAAGAAATTGTGAACTAAAATATTTGGCGTTTTCATATTTTCTCTTCATACAACACAATTGAAATAAAATGCTGTTTAAAATGTATTGAATCTAATGTTGGCAGGACCAAAGAATATTTGGATAATTTCATTCAAATATAATGTCTGAAGAGAAAATATCCTAACGAATTTAATGTTAAAATTGGACCTTAATGTGGCATACGTCCGAAAGGTAAGGCTGTGTTATAACTCATAATGCTACTTGTATATTGAAGTAAGGCTGTGCCGACCACTAGACTCGGCTACCAATATGACATAGGGCTTAGTTGTTAGCGTCTTAGCCACGTGAACTTAGCTAAATGTTTTATTTCTAATTGTGTTTGTGCAATCTTTAACATTTTATTTTCGTCTCTTTCTAACGTGTGTTGTTTGTTCTTTTATTATCTTGTAGATTATGATGAATCTAAATATAATTAAGTAATTCGAAAAATTGCTTTACTATTTGTTTCTTTTAATATAAATCTTGTATTTTTGATGAAATAATATAGATTTAGCGGCTATTGAAGATTTTCTATAACATATTAACCATAAGCTTTGGGAAATCACATTACATACTGATGTATGATTTATTTTGTCTGTTATTTGAAACAGGGAAGATTTCTAATATATTATCGAAAAAAAATTATTAAAACCAAATATTATAGTATAATATACCAAATGCATACATTTCTACATTTGTTACAACTTCGAACTGGTGTGTCACACGATTTTGAAGTCTAGCGCACCGTCATAGAGCTGTCTTCAGTTTGTAGCAACTATAGGAAGCCTTGTCACTTGCAATGTATATAAATATGTATACGCTATAGGTTAGTGCTAGAATAAACGTATGTTCATCTCGCTTCTTCTCTACCTCTTAAGCCGTGCTAGAGAAGGACAGGGATTTTGTTTTTCGTCAGCGTGTATGATCCTATGGAATGTTGGTTCTAGGCATCTATCCAAAGAGAAAATAATTGTATAAAATCGAGATAACATTTTGATGTTACAGTAGTATTATTGTTTTGTGAAATCGCCATTTTGCTCGTATATTTGTCGTTTGCAATTAAAAGTGACGTATGGTGTATGTGGTTCTAAATGGATGTGTGTCCCACTTCCTAGGTTGTATCACCCGCTAGCGTTCCACCGTTGTCGAAATCAATGATATTATGATTAAATAAAATATATAAATTATACTCCAGCTGTTTTAATTTTCAACGTTTAATTTAGATTTCTTGAGATTTCCATTGGACTTACGTATAATGCATACATAAATCTCGACCTCAGAAGCATAAGGTCTGATGTGTGCAAGGTTTTCAATCACACATCAGACCTTATGCTTCTGAGGTCAAGAAATATTTACAGTAGTTTTATTTTTAGTATTTACAGACGCAATACCAAAAAATCTAGACAGTCATCGTCTATTATTTATTTAATTTTTCTTTTTATGAGATATTATGTCTTATCATTCCGTGCGCGATAAGACCAAAATTGTATAATTATACTGTGCAAAAAATATATATTATTAGCAGTGTTGTTTTTTTAATATTTCCAAAATATATTTTGCAAATAAAAAACAAAAATATTTTTTGACCCCGACGTGATTTGAACACGCAACCTTCTGATCTGGAGTCAGACGCGCTACCGTTGCGCCACGGAGTCGGTTAGTCAAGTCATTGAAAATGTTGATTACTACGCAGTATATCTATACATAAAGCATGCAAGGTGGGAAAGAGACAGATATAGAGGGCTACGTTTAAAAATATTATTTTTGGTGTGTTTGATGTCGTCAAGGTATAACGAGTAAATCTAAGTATACGGAACTGCTGGTACTGCACTGGACCAAATCTAATATTGCTCTAAGTATTATTAAAAAAATAATTGAAAGCCGTGGAAATAGTTATGAATACTCATACACAATACAAGGTGTAGTTGAGAATATGTAAAACCCCTGAGGGACCAATTCTGGTGTTCAAGTAGACATCTTTTTCCAACATTGAAAACAATTCCGCTTATAGAACGTAACAGCTGATCAGTCATTATTTATGGGAAAGAAAAACTGAATGTTTTAATGTGTTCTATAAAATAACGTTGTGGTATTTGCACACAAAAATCATAGGTTTAAAAAATATAAGCGTAGACATGAAAACCGCCTTTTTTTTTCAATTAAAAAGAGCCATAGGTATACTGGCTTTTAGTTAAGCGAGCTGTGCAACCGAAATTGCCACCATGGGCTACCTGGCTGTACCAACCAATGACTCCAATGGCATTGTGATTGCATTCAATTGGCAAGGTGACGGCGATGTGTTATAGCGATGATTAATGATTCAACCAATTAAAAAAAAATACCAATCAAAATACATATATTTATAAAATTAGGTTTATAAAAATAAAAGTCGACGTTATAGGCAATATTTTATTTTCTTCTTAAATATTGTTTTCATATTTGAGAAAAATACAATAAATAGTTTATGACTCCCTAGCAAGTTCGTAATCAAAATTCGGGTGCATACTTACACTCAAAACGATATTCTTTGTCGTAACTTATCATATTGAACACGAGCATGCTGGACTGTCATAGTTCTTGGGTTACTATCTAATCTTAGGTTAGGTAGGTAATCTCACATAATTATACAAGATAATTTGCTACAATAATGATATAGTAACTAAAACAGGACGAGTTATGAAATACTATGTAAATAGTAAATAGGCGGCGGCCTTTTATTAGCAAGCTAAATAACATTTGAAATTAATACACAAATAGCAAGAACATTTTCGAGGTCTTATCCACTTAATAAAAATAAACGAAAGTAAATACGACATCATTTAAATTTAATTACTCAAAATATTTATAATACCGTATAACCTAAGCCTCTTTGCTTTAATTTTATTGGCAGTACTTACAACAGTTGTTGTCGGCACGTGTACTGGTTTTAATTGTTTTACACTTACATTTTATATAACTTCTAGCTTGACACAGAAATAAAACACGATTTACAACTCCGTAATGCTAACTCCTGCCTCCCTAGCATGAGCACTAAAACACGATATGATATGATATGATTCAGCGATATATCGACACCAACTCCAAAAATATGATAGATATAGCCGCCATTTTGAATCGCGCCGTGCCGGTGACGTCACATATTATGATCGATGTTTCGATAAAAATTCAAAATGGCGGCTATATCTATCATATTTTTATAGTTGGTGTCAATATATCGCTATATCATACCGTGTTTTGGTGGTCATGCTACGGGGGCTGAAACCCTTTCTTTAATTCGGTTTTTTAAGGTGGCTCAATCTTTGAGCACTTACTTTTTTAATACTTCTCCAATTCCAATGCTGTAATGTAATAAAATACATTTAGAAATGTGTACGTATTAATTTGTTTATACAATCATATTTTAAATTTACTAATCTAATAACCTCTTACGGGCTGATTGTACAGACAACAGCTCGTAAACCTGCCACAAAACGTCAAATTTTCTCAATTGATATTGATCTCTACGGATTTTAAGTTGAAAATCTTTTTTTTACTTAAAATCCGTAGAGATTTTTTTCTCTTTTTTTACTTTTTAGGTCGGTTGACCTGCTGTTGACTGTACAATAGCTGAAATACTCATAGCAACTTTATCTATGCCTAAGGGACACCGTCAAAACCTTTAAAAATATCAATATCTTATACATTATCATAACAGCTGGCTTTTGTATGGACTAATATTTTCTTTTAAATTATAGTAGCAATACTATCCGTTAGAGGTTACTAGTAAATTTAAAATAACCATGTATTTTTGACTTAATTATATTACACATTTATTTGTTTCGTTATCATTGATTATGAAAAAAATGTGCTGTTTTTGGCACATTTTCTTTAAGAATAGTATAGGTAGTGTAGAAACGGTGAAAATCAAGACTAGTACTTATATTTTATATATATATATATATATATAACAGGAAAAATGCTTGCAGTATATACCTACACAATAAAAACTACAAGTCAATTATAAGCTGAACATTTAGCTTGTAACGGGAATGTTTAGCGTGACTTGTAGCCGTGCCCGTGCGTGTACAGTCAACATCAAAAGTAGCTTGATATCTGAATTTTCCAAAAGTATCTAATTGCAAAACATATTTCATAATAGCTGATAAAATCACTACGCAAAACTCAAATAAAGAAGCCAGGCTATTGTGACATTAAGAGTCATTACTTTTGAAAATAAGTTTTTGATCAGCTACTTTTGACGGTAACTGTACATTCGAGCACGTTTTCTATTCTAACGAGTGTTCAAATATGGAACCAAAATTTGAAAAGTAGGTATACTTACATACTGAAAACATTTGCATAAAATACTTTTGAGGCGATATCTATCACACGAAAAAATCGACAACATGACCGATTTAAATCAGAAAATTTTAAAGACAATATTAAAATTTTCAATTCAGTCATAGAAAGAAAGAAAAATATTTACTTGGATCATATCACAAATAATTACTTATAATAAATTAATAACTGCAAAAAGAAACTGATATGATACTAAAAATGGTTGCCACTCAGCTATTTTGCCATGGCAATGGTTGCCATGACACTGGTGTTCTGTGAAAACCATTGAATATCTCTTCTCTTCTCTCTCAGATATTTTAAAAAAACACGTTTTGATTTCCAATTCTACGACCCTATTGCTGCAGTGGCGCGGTAATTCGTCTTAACAGCACAGGGTTTGATTCCCGGTTCGGGTCAATTCAGAAAAAGATCTTTTTTAAATTGGCTCCGAGTTTTGGTGTGCTGGGATACTCCCCTAGTAAAATGCATTGTCTGGTATCTCGTAACACCATGATGTAAAATCCTTATTTCGACACTATAATAGTTAGTGTGTGTCGTCTGGCACTTCAGTCTTTATCAAAATAATAAATAAATATTTGACGTCACATACATTACTCTGTTCCTAAAATAAGTAGCCAAAACCAACGACGGTACTACAACACCCAGACCCGAGACAATATGGAAAAGTTTGTTTTCTACTTGACCCGACCAAGAATTGAACTCGGGACCTCAAGGACGGTGAGGCCAAAACCAACGTTCGCTCGCCTTTCGGTTATGGAGGGTCGTCAAATAAATAAAAAATATTATAGTAATGGTACCAACTTTAGTTTAAAAAAATAGTGTTGTTGACCTTGTTAATAAGGATTTGAATACTTATTAATTTTACTTTCCTACTAACCCAAAAATATTTAAAATCCTCACATAGTGACTATAGTAGAGGGCGAAGTCGTTAGACGGATTCGGTTGCATTCTTTTTTAATACTAGACCCTATCTTAGTTGAAGTGAGGCCTGTGCCCTGTATGAATTAAGACGATCAAAGGCTTAAGTACTTTATCTACTAACTAGCTGTCCCGGCGAACTTCGTACCGCCTCTTAATTGTTTTTGTGAATTTTTCCGATGTTTTAGTAGTTATTCTGCAATAGCAGGGCGGAGACAAATCTAACAAATCAAAGATCTAAAATCGGTCTAGCCGTTCTTGACTTATAAATGTAACTAACCAGACTTTGTTTTATATACAGGGTGGCCAGTAAAAGTGACGTCTAATAATTTTTTTAGTTGCCTCGTGTTGAAAGGTATCTGAATCACCCCTATGTATGTTTTACGATTTTTCGTAGTTTTCGAGTAGCATTTAGTAGTTTTGGCGTGACACAGGCAGACACACACAAAAAAAGTACAGTTTTGGCTTCAGTATCGATTATAAAGTTCCCCTAAACATCGATTTTTAAAATATCTTCAATGTACAAAATTTTACCCGTTACAATTTTATTAGATTTCGTGTCCAAGCGATATCATTGTATAAAGCTTAAATTCTGTTACTCGGTGTTTTGTGGTGAAGACAACAAAATGGGCAAGTATCTCGTTCGTGGAATGTGTTCGGTAATAGCAGTGCAGTGGGGGCATCCTTAAGGCCTCAAGGCCTCACAGCCTTGAGGCCTCACGGCCTCGCGGCCTAGCTGCACGGGCAGCCGTCGTGCGCGTGCGCCGGCCGGCTCTTGTGCCGCGGCAACGTTACCACGCCGTAGCCTTGCTCGCCCTGTATATAAACAAATAAATACTATACTAATAACTGACATTATTTATTTTCTGACTTTTTTGTGTTTTTATTTATTTCAATACTAGCTGTGCCGGAGAACTACGTACCGCCTTTTTAAAATTGTTTTTTTCGATAATTTTTTTCACTGTTTTAATACTTGTTCTGCTATTCGAAAAACATTTCAAAGATCATACAAATCGGTCTAGCCTTTCTTTACTTATAAATGGTGCAACTAAACCGACTTTGTTTAAATTCAAAACATAAAATACTGTAAAGAAAACCTCTTCATACATACAGGGTGTCCCCGTAAAGAGCGTGCCAAACGAAAACAAGAGATAGAGCAAAAAAGGCTCGATCTCCTATCCGAAATTAGACTTCGTAGAAGTCGAACCATTTTTGCACAAATTGCGATTTCGGGTCGTTTTCCTTAGCAATTATTTTCAGAAAATCACAATTTTCTCAAAAACGGTGCGACTTTTACTAGGACTATTTTTGGACAAGAGATACAGCTTTTCATGCTCTCTCTACAGTTTTCGTTTGGCACGCTCTTTATGAGACATCCTGTATAAGATCTCGTTTTTAATTTTGTCTCCCAAGTTAGTCACACGGTCTATAATCTGTAAAATCTTATTAGAATTAAAATATCGTCACATACTGAGAGGAATAAATATTTGATAAGTACGGAAAAGCGCATTTACATGTAAAAAAATATCTTTACTTTTATAAATACGGTTACTGTATTGATTTAATACAGTGAGTACAGTTTATTTGTACTAATACAAAAATAGGGGTGTCAAAAAATTTGGTATTCTAACCTCGTTCCAATGACGTCTTACTGCCTTCTTCATGTTACTAGAGTTAAATAGTTTGTAGAGTAGAGTTGATATTGATGACATATTATTGTTATTTATTGCATTGCATTGTAATCAGTATCTTTGATACTATTGAGTAGATTAATGCTATAAATTACTAATTTCAAATCTTTCAATGTGATGAATTTTGTTGATGTTTACTAGTATCATATTAGTAATAAGTAGACATCGGATTATATGCACTAACAAAATGCCAAAACATACATGCAAATATGCAATAATAAAGGCCGAAATATGCACTAAAAACGATTGATATGCCTAAAATATGCACAATACAAAACCAAAAAACCTTTATTATTTTTATATTTTAATCAAAGAGTGTACAAAAAAGCGAAATTCTCTTAAAATAAAGTATAGTTTTGGTGGCAATATACAATTAAGTATTTTTACAAATTTTCGAGCGCAAATTTGTGACGTTTGTCACCCAGTATCGATTTGTACGCCGAGAATGACCTCTCCACATCAACTGTCATGATTGGGCAATATTTAAAATTTGGCAGGGTACGACCTGTGCCGTTGATGTAGCCATTAATGTTATACTTAACGAAATATGCACGGTTTAAAAAAAAATGCTAAAATATGCACTAAAACCAATAAAACCAATAAAACCAATTTATTTCTGTAAATAGGCCTAAATTAAGCTCTTTTACACGTCCCAATATATTTTTTTACCCTACCACTGCTTCGGGACAATATTGTGGGCTAGTGCCGAGAAGAAGCAGCGCAAGAAACTCGGTCACTATTGTCAGCCTCTTTTTAAATAGTGTGTTTACATTACAAGATAAAATGAACCTGTGCGAGCACGGCAGTATTTAATTCCATACATTTTTATCATTTAAATAGTCATTTACAGTGTAATAACCTTTTTTCATTAAAATCATCTTGACATGCGATTTAAATTCATACATAGGCAGTTCAGCAATGGACTGTGGTAATTTGTTAAAAAAGCGAATACATTTTCCCATAAACGAATTACCCACTTTATGCAGTCTGAAATTTGGAACGGCAAGTTTATCTTTATTCCGGGTATTAATATTATGCATGTCACTCTTTTTAGGAAATAGATGCAGGTTTTTGCGAATATACATGATATTTTCATAAATGAATTGAGAAGCCACTGTTAGTATATTAATTTCCTTGAACAGTTCCTTCAACGAGTCTCGGGGTCTGAGGTCGTAAATTGCCCGTACAGCTCTCTTTTGTAGCACAAAAATAGATTCAATATCTGCTGCTGAGCCCCATAATAATATTCCATATGACATTATACTGTGAAAATAGCTAAAGTACACCAATCTTGCCGTTCCAACATCAGTCAATTGTCTTATCTTTCTCACGGCATAAGCAGCTGAACTAAGTCTTCCCGATAGAGTCTCAATATGAGCACCCCATTGCAAACGGGAATCTAAAGTGATTCCTAAAAAGGTAGTGGAACTAGATGTATCTAGCAGTTCATCTTTTACAGTTATATGTGTTGGGACCAGTTTTACGTTCGGCATGGTGAATTTAATACATTTTGTTTTATTTGCATTAAGCATAAGATTATTGGTAGTGAACCAATGCAATACTACTACACTAACGCCGTAATTAGGGAGTTTTATGCATTTGCATATGCAAACATGCAAATGCATATAATCCGATGTCTAGTAATAAGGAATGAATGATGATTAGAAATGAAAAAGGCTTTTTATCTTTATCTTAGTATAGAGTCCACAATCTTTTCCGTGGTACAATCAAGGCATTCTCACCGCAACGCTGACGACCCGCAGCGGCTGCTTCGAGTACAGCTTGTGCGCCAGCGTCATGAAGATGGACTCTACGTTGTCACACTCCGAGTCCAGCAGCGCCGACGTCTCGAATAACTAAAAGGTGAAATTTTTCCAAAAATTTTTTAATATACCATCTTTAAAGTATAAGCTATTCAATTAAGAAAGAATCATCAAAATCGGTTCACAAATGCCGAAGATATTGGGCAACATAGGTACAAAATCAGTTGGCACGGTATGGAGTTCATGCAATGTTTGATGATTTTCTAATTATCATCAGAACTTGATCAAATTTATATGGGACCATTCCGAAAGTATTTCCTTTCGAACAAAAAAAGAACTATCGAAATCGGTTAACCTGGTCACGAATGATCGCTGAACATACATAAAAAAAAAAAACAAAGATACCGACGAATTGAGAACCTCCTCCTTTTTTGAAGCCGGTTAAAAACAGAGATCGTATTAGAAAGAAAACACTTCACTTAATAACGTAATTGGGTCTGCCCCTTGACCTGCCCTTGATTCAGAACCGCTTGACAACAAATCGTCGGTTGGAAAACGATGTAGGATTAAGGATTAGTGTCACATGATTTCTCGGTTGTCAGTTCATTGTCGAAAGGTTCTGAATCACGAGGCAGGTGTGATAAGAAGATGATGACTTGGATCCACTAAAAACAATGCTTTACGAAATATTGTCCTGATGATGACGTCTGATGGTGAGAGCACCGTCCCCGTTCCGCGGGACGTGCGTACAACGGGTGCGTACACGTCCCGCGGAACGTGCGTACAACGGGTGCGGCGCGACGTGCTGTCGTCGGGCTTGAGCGGGACAGTTAGATGGTGTGTTACATGGTACCACAAAGACGACGGGATGTGGAACGTCGCGCTCGGCGGGACGGAGTAGCGTTATGTATTTGGATATTTTAATGAATAGTAGAAAAATCTAATGTTTTATTAGTTGTATCAAGTCACGTATTTCTTTATGATCTTAGTCATAAGGAATTTAAAAATATGTCTGATGGTCAGCCAGCTACGACGGGACGGCCGGCGCGACGTCACCGAAACCGTCGCGTCCGTAGTGTGACATGCACGCCGCGCTGCCGCCCCGTTGCCGTCGCGCCCCGCCGCCGCCCCGTCGTCGTCGCGCCATGCTGGCTGTGTGCCCAAGGCTTAAGACGCTGACTGAAACTAATAAGCGACACAGGTTCGTCACGCAGAGCGCCTCAGCGATCACTGTCGAATTTAGTAGGAGTGACAGAGAAGATGCTGCTTGGAATGAAAGGGCCTAAGTGCGAAACCTCAAAATACACAATTTAAATTAAAATAACCACTTTATTGGAAATCAAAAGCAGCCAATTGATTTAGTTATATTTTATTTTATTTTATTTTATTCGGAACACCAACAGCATTGATACAATCTATGAGTATAGAGTTTTCATATAAATGTAGCTATTAACAGGCATTCACATATAGAAAAGCAGTATGTAAATAGACCACATAAGCCATTTATAGAGTAGACAAAAATATAGAAGAATGAGCAAAATAAACAGAACAAAAAACAAAACAAAACAAAAACAAATCAGGGGTTTGCTGCACCTTCCGAAAACTCAGAATTAAACAATTTGTTTATAGTTAATATAATGACATAGCTTTACCTAAGATCTAAGAGATAAGTACAACTTGTACTGTACAAGTAAGAAAATTTTGAATTTAGGTATTTTCAGAGGCAATTTATTTATGTTTTTCATGGAGTGAAGTTTGTGATATCATGTTTTGGAAACAATCATTAGGTCAGGAATACGATCAATTATAACTGCCTTGTATTTAGTTTAAAATATATGAGCTATAGATTTTACACAAAACCTATTTGACTACATTCAGCCTCATAACAATTAAAGCTCACCGGCATGCCGTACTTGTCGGCGGCGCGCTGCGCGTAGGAGGTGGCGAGGCGCGCCTCGGGCGAGCCGCAGTCGCACTTGTTCCCCACCAGCACGCGCGGCGCACGCATCAGCCCGTGCGACTCCACTTCTTGCATCCAGCTTACTATCGACTAGAAACAAACAACTCAAACTCTTAACTCAATCGTTTTTATTATCATCATCATCATCATCATTACGGCCATGGGACATTCACTGCTGAACATAAGTGACTTCCCGATAGGCCGGCAGGAGGCAGCCTGCATCCAGTGTCATCCTGCAATCTTTACCAGGTTGTCTCTCTACCTTGTTGATGGATGTCCTACACTGTGCTTGCCGATACGTTTTTATTATGGAGAAAATATTTTTAAAATTAACTTAAAAAATTAAAGGTTAATTCGCTTTTAACTACCATGAGTAAGATTTTCTTCTTCAAACCTTATGGCAAAAAACCTATTAAAGAAATCCATTTTTCTTTTGAAAAAAGGGAGCCCCACCCCCTGCCCCCTCAAGCTACAGAATGGATGAAGTGTTGGTGAATACCAACACAGTATTGTTTAAAAAGTCATAATCCCAAAACAATTAATTTCTGCATGTTTTTCCTTTACAGTAGAATGGTGGGATAGTCTATCCTACCCATCCTCTCTTCTCCCTACCCCCTCTTACCACAGGCAGCTAAAGAACTACCACTAAATAAAAAAGTTTTATGTGATACTCACTTATTCTTTTCTTTCATTGTTAATTTACCTGATTATTCCAATATTTTTAGAACTGGATCATAAGCAGCCCCACATCAACGCTGAATTGCTGAGAGTTGTGATCATTATAAGGTTTAAAAAACAACATTTCTTTGTCAATAAATTATCATTCATACTTACATGAAAAGTCTCCGGCTTTGTCACATCATATACAATCACCACAGCATGCACATTTCTGTAGTAATGCTGAACCATTGACTTGCGGAACCTCTCTTGTCCAGCCGTATCCCACAGCTGAAGCTACAATAAAAAATTGTACATTGCAAAAGAAACATCATTTATTCATCATATTTAAAATCTAAGCTACAAGTAAATAAGAAGTAGGTACACCCACCTTGATGTCTTCATTGCCAATCCTAATACTCCTTTCTCTGAAGTCCACGCCGATTGTAGCCTCTGATTTGTCTAAAAACTGGCCCTCACAAAAACGGTAGGTGAGGCATGTTTTTCCAACACCAGAATCCCCTAAAACTATTATTTTAAAAACTTTCTTTTGTGTCAAACCTGGGATTTGTTGACTAGGCATTTCAGACATTGCTAAAAGTTTATAAAAGGCTATATTTACTAAACAATACTAATCAAAAATAATTAAAAAATATCAATATTCTTTGATACATGTTTTGATTTGGTAAAATATAAAGTAAACAAATAGAGTTGGAATGTAAAATGAAGTTTTCTTTAGGTACGTAATATTTTTGTTTCTTATATCATATGCAATAATGCTTAATTTGCTTTGCACAATATGTCTTAGGTAGGTTAACATGAAACGGGTGACTGATACGTCAATGTAGGTTTTTTTATATAGATTAGATTCAATCTGATAGGAAATAACATTAACAATAATAAGTAAGAATTAAACTAATCGTTAGAAGACCAATAATAAAGTGGGTTTGTTACCAATTTCTAGTTAATTTATTTTGTTCTAGACCATTTAAAAATATCTTTTTACAAAAACACTAAAAGTGTTAGTTAAAAACAGCCTTTCTTTTTACAACCAAATGAGGACATGTAAAGAACCTAAGTTTGACTTTTGTCATGACAAATGTTACCATCTGCTTTATTCAATTCTGTATGGTAGATACGTTTAAGTAAACTTAACGCATAATTTTAACTTTTTTGCTGGTCATTTAGGTACGCAAAAACAAGTGTTAATTTTACAATAGTATTTATATTTATTGAAATGTGGAAACTAAAACCGTGTGATTTTTTTGTTTTGTAATGGCAGCACCTGTTGAAGGTTGTAAGAAGTTTAGTAGAATTTAGTAGGTTTTCGGAAATGTCGGATGAGTAGCTGCTATCCGTGACGATTGTAATGACAAATTATAGAATAATTCATGAACGTCGCGATATAATTTGTAATTATTGTACAAAAGTAATCAGTTAGTGTTTATTCCTATTAGTTTTTCGTTAGACCAAAATTGTAACAGTGATTAGTACCATAACCTCTGAAGCTGAACAATTTAACAGTCTTTCTTGTAATTGAAGTAAGAATTCTTTAGCTTGCGATAAATGAAAGTGTTGTTTACATTTCGAATACTGCACAGTGTTCAGGAATTGGTCACGTTGTGCTTGTATCGTAAAAGTAACGGAATTTAGTGTTCTTTGAGTGATTATGTGGAAGTGGATTTAGTAAGTTTTTGTGTAAAATGTGTATGATCCCGTCTAATTTAATTACAAAGTGCATTTGTGGTGTTTGTGCTCGGATGTTGCCGTAGGATTGCCATGTCCAGACTCGTCGATTACTTCGTGATAGTGGGATTTGACCACGAAAAAGAAAGTGAGTATAAACATTCATAAACATACATATAAACATTTATATAAAGTTCACTCTCGCCTGAAGCACAGGTTTCTACCTAGTTCAGGCAAAGGTAACTCCTTGCACTGTATAGTTTTTAAGTTGTACTGTTAAGAATGTATCTGCTTTTCTTGTATTTTAATAAACGATTTTTATTATTATTTTTTTATTATTATTATATTATTCATTATCAGCAGATACACGGTCAAACTAAATACATAAAAAGTGTATCATATGACACAAACTTTTTGGTATAAGTTCTATGTACCCTTTTATTCACTACTATCAATATTTATTTAAATTCAGAAAGTTTCATGAACCTATAAGGTAAATATGGCTTAAAACTATTTTTTACATTGTAAAAGTTCCATACTTCCTCCTAGAAATTATTTGAAACACATATGTTATTCTGAGTTAATTTGTGAGCATTGTAACTCTTATCAAATTTGAGATAAGGATTTATTGTGTAATTCCACACAATAGGGTGTTTGTCCATGGGTTGCAATCAAAGTTGTAATCTCAGTTTTAAAGCTGAATGTGGGGTTTGATTAGTTTGCAAATGTATTTTGTGTTATAATGATAAAGTAAAACAAGTTTTATTTAGATAGTAAAACTTCAGTAAAACCTGTTTTGTCTCAGGTGTACAGAAAGGATAGTTTCAACCTGCAGTTTTTTAATGTTTACAAACCCTACCTATAGGTATTAAATTTTCATAACATCATGGTACCTAATCTAACTGTGGCCTGGTAAAGAATGTTATGGAAAAAGCACTAAGCTTGCCATTCTTACATTCACAATAAAATTTTTTAAAGTAATATTATAATAAATAAAGTGTAAAATATATAAATAAAGCTTTTGAAATCAATTATTTTTGCAATCTACTGTGTTTGTTCTTAATAAATAATGCCTCTCAGTTATCAACAAATGTGTGTCAGACACAATATGACTCAGTAATTACCTTATCAAGTACTTTAACTTTATTGAATTTCATTGTTATCTGCTTCACTCGTCAACGAGAAAGTAATTTCCCACACAACTAAATATGCTGTCTCAGTTTATTATAAGTACTTTAAATTAAGGCCAGAAAGAGAAATAATAATTACCTACCTATGACTACAGTTCATCAACCATGCCAATAAACTGGTAAAATAAAATCTTAAGACTAATTATTGTACTATGTTTATGTAAAATAAACAATTTTATTCTTGGAAAAAACCTCTCCTACACATAGAGTGGGGATAACTTTTATATCCCATAATGTGGGGTGTTCTCAGCAACACACCCCACATTATGTATATACTTATTTCAAAACTATCAGCGTGTCGTATGACACAGGCCTCCTCCAGCTTCTTTCTTCATTTTTCCTCTGCCAGCAAAATACTTGCTTTAAGAAATGTGAAAAAAAATCACGACAGTATACCTAATACAAATAAAAAAGTCTCTAAATTTTAAACTTTAAAGTTAAATTATAAATCTACTTCGAGAAGAAAATTACTTAGATGATTGATTGATAATGATGATGATGGGGAACTATGGAATCCAAATTGCGCGTGTCTCGACACGCACTTGGCCGACTTGACTTTTTGAACCAAATTCAAATTATTGACTATATTAGTCCAATAAAATATAATTAACCATGAATCATTTACATTTATCTGCCCCTATGCACCAATGAAGCTTAGAAAATATTAAATACTTATCAAGTGACATCACATTCACATTGACACTGTGTGTAGGGTCTTGTATCTGGTTAGTGATTACAGAGGTGGACTATGGTAACTCTAGCAAAGGATGCATGGCTGTAGACGTGAAACCAATGAAACTTATTTTTTTTCTGGAATACCACCCAGGAATAATGTTAATAATAGTACGTTAATTTTATATAAAATTAAATTCAGTATTATTGTGTAATTTCAAAGATAATGCTTGGTAGTTTTGATAAAATTATTATTAACATGGTTTCTTGCTTGTGTGGCTTAAGAGCCATTTCACATTTTTAGCGCAAAATCTAATATTTCCAGCACCTAATTTGCGACCTTAGAAAATATTTTAAGAATGTTAAATACATGCAAAAGCAAGCCTGATCTTTGGTTTAGACGTTTAATGTAGCACATTTGCAAATAACACAATTTTTTATTTATAAAATTATCAAACCCGCCACCTCGATTGACGAAAAGTGTTTGCCATGTCAATTTCAAGCAACTAAATCTTTCATTTACATTCATCATTATTGCTGAATAAATACGTCAAAAAATCAGACATATAACTTTGTTGTCGTTTAATGTACGACAATATAGATTTATTATCACAATAAGGCGAAATAAAATGAAACAATTTGTGAATTATTTAGAAAAAGTGCGCTAGTTTACTCAGGATTTTTGTTTTAAATTGAGCATATTTACAATTAAAAGTTTGTGGCACAATACCTTTGATCTTTATTCATTTGAAATATGTATTTTTATTTAAAATCCTATCAGGTAATTAGGATCAAAAACGCTTTCACAACTTACCCTAAATCCAAAATTTTCAATGCACAAGCGCGCGCTCCATACAAACGGCGCGATTTTGTGAAATGGCTCTTAAATGCAATTTATAAAAATATAAGTAAAGCAGACAAGTTGGAACATGCAATTTTTTTTTATAGGTATTTAATCAAATAGTACAGTTGATTACATTTCATTATTCTTTTCCATAAAATGAGTTGTTTTTCTGTTTAAAAATACATTAATAAAAATGAATTCATAGAAAATTTATAAAGATTCCTAATAACTTCCTCAATTGAATACCTAAGTTAAACGCAGATAAAATTAAATTCCACAACATTAATGCAAATAAATGGTAAAATTCCTTATTATAGGCATGCTTGTTATCCTGGTTAAGGCCAGTAGTGCCTCTAAATTAGAGACTCGACGCGTGTTAAAAATTCATTCATATAGGTACTGTACATAACAGCGCGCGATGAAATGTTGCTGTTTCATGAACTAATATAGTTGCTGTTTCGAGAAGTAATAAATCGGAAATTGAGGAAAATTATACTTTTCGCATTGACGCAATTCGATTAAAACCTATGCTCAGTTTATAGCTATCAATGTGGCCTATCAATCTACAATCAAATGAAATCGCTCAAGCTGTTTTAAGAAAAAAAAAAATTGGACAATATCACATACAATGCTCTGGTACTAGAAACAAATGCTAATTATTTTTCTGACAATTTGGACAAGTAGTAAGCTTTTAGAACCACATGCTATTTAACATTTGACAGCTATACTTGCCTTGAGTAAGGTTTCCCTTATCCATAAAAAAAAATTAAACGTCTATGAAAAATTCGACGGTATCCCCATTAACGTACACTTCCTATCAATATTACGCAATATGTATATTGTCATGCATGGCGAAAAACTTATGTACCTATTTAATACTGTGATAGTGAAATCGAGATATCTACCTACCTACATGCTTGTAACTTTGTAAGGTTTAAATTTAATTACCTATCTAAAACATCGTAATGCACCCAGCATTACGAGAATTCGCGACGCTAACGAACAAAACGAAAAGGTAGCTTCACAAGATCACCAGTCAAAGAGTCTTATCAGGAAACAATAATAGGCAAAGAACCAGCAGCCAAAAAACTACGCCGTTAAAAATATATACTTGTAGCCAATGAACTACGGTGTATATAATTTTTTGGGCAATGGGAGCCGACCTGTCAGGCAGAATTTACTGAGGCACAGGACATTCTTTTGCGCAGAAAATTACCTGCCGCTCTTGACGAGTGACTGACACTAGTTGCCAAGCCTACTTACACCTAGTGGTGTTCAGTATTATGTTCGGTATTCCAAAGACCCGGCCCGCTCTGACCAAAGTAGGCCGTATGGCACAGGAACTGTTTCGTAAGACGACTCACGCATATTCCCAACAGTATCTGTGACACAGAGAAACAGGTAGAGCCGAATATACGGGCATAGTATTGTGTAGGGCCTTCGAGACAGGCCCTAGGTCGGGTGCTAAGTTCACACAGGTTACCTAAGGGTGGGCTTCACCAAATAGTAGAGGAACTGTTTTATTTATACAAAGTCGGACTCCGCTTTGGTGGAAACCCACACTATTATAGGTTGACTGTGCAATTTATTGAAAGAGTTCCTGCTTACACCATCTGTTATTGGTCTGATTAAGTTGCGAAGTCCTTCCCTTCATTATCAATGAGTAACAGTAGATGTAATATTTTCTAGTAAAGCACTCTCCAAGAAAGTAAAGTGTCATGGCTAAAGCAGAGATTAATACATATTATGGTTATAGGTAATTAGAGAGTCACGATACGACAAATAGGCGTCACGCACGCGTGCGCTCTATGCTTTTCTTCTTAACTGTTGGAGATGCTACCTGCATTGTTAATCTTAATATTAGTATTACGGTACCCTGGCAATCATAACTGCGATGAAACTATGTATCTTTTTTGTGTAGTCTTTTAGAATACCAGCCAAAACCTCCAGGTGATTCATTTATTTCATTGTCTTTAATGCGACGGAATCTCACTTTTAAATATTATTTTTATGTCATCTGAATTAGGAAAATAGATTTTCGGCCTAATAAGAGTTAATGAGCTTTATTCATTTATTAAAAGCAGATAGAAAAAAGTAAAAATTTTGTCTTGGTTGCCTTAGTTGCCCGTACCTCACAAGAATGCCGGAAGTAACGTTAGGAATGTCATTATTTATTGACAGATAATTAATTCGTGTAATGAAGAAGATATTTGATTCAAATAAACATATTACAATCAAAATAGTTTCGAGAACCAGCCACGTATCTACTAATATTTTGAACTGCGAAAATATGCATAGATATTTTAAAATACTCAGTCATCATGATGTCATACTCAAAGATGAACGTGCAACACGCTGTGCCCAAAACGATAACGTCATTCATAATGTACAATATCAAATAAACAAACCATTCACTAAACTCGGAGTCTAACGTCTTCTAGATATACACAAGTTTGCATCGGCCCGAATTGGTCCGTAATTCATTCGGCCTTGGACCAACACATAGTTCTGAGGAAATCAGACAGCTCACTACCTAACTAATAATAAACCGGTGAATAACGTGACTGTAGATTTAAAGTATTTGACTTGCATTTTGTCTATGGATAAGTAAGCATACAAAGGGCGTAGTGCCTCTAGGCTTCTTCCTTCTAGGATTCTGGATTTCCCCTAAAAACACATTGGTTACAAATCGTTTGATTACATCTGCTGGTTAAATACAGTGTTTTGAAACCATTTTATAAATACAAAAGGGCACGTCCTTTTTTTTTTACCGCTGATTCTATAACATTTCAATATAAGTCTGCCTTCAAGCTTTTCTTACGCACTCAGCCTCTATTGTTCTATGTCGTTCAGTCACTAGCTATTGAGTCTGAATATAGTATTATGACGACATTGTGCACCTATCTGTAAATATAAACACATAACTAAAATGTATATGGTTTAAAATAAAGAAAGCGTAATCTATGATTACTGGTAATTCTATATTCTCCCGATAAGGACTCTTACTTGCCTTAAAAATCGTATACTTGGTTGCCGTAAATATCTTTTCACGAATAATTCAATTTGGAAGTCATTGGGGGAGGCCTATGTTCAATAGTAGACGACTTATGGCTAAAATCATGATGATGATAATGATGTAGGCAATTCAATAATAATGAAGATAAAGATAGCGTGTTTCGCAAGATTCGTGTGGTGTGGCCTGTGTGGCACACATCATTGCCTGCTTGCTTGTTACATAACTATGTTGATCTTGTTGTCCTGTGCCTACTAAATCAAACACGTTATAGTTCAGTGGGCCCTGTCTCGCTGAATGGATTTATTTGTGCTACATTGCTTAAAGTAGCCTTCTAGATTTGCTCGCATTTATAATTGTGCAGCTGTCATCGATTTTGTTTTTACCGTTATATATTTGAGTATGGAATGTGTAAAGCCGATTTCAGATTTTTTTCTTGTATTACTTTTTACCCGATTGCACGGCAACAAAGACAGGGGAATGGTTTTCAGTGTGTGAGTATGAATGTATGTGGGATTATTAATGCGGTTTAATTGAATTTTAATTAAATCGAAAGGTAAATTATTACTTTTCGATCGATTTATGCGAGACTTTGTTTTGTGGCACTCGCATTCGATTCGTCTAAAACTCTAAACCGTTCGACAAAAATTCATAATGATGACCGTAAATCACAGAGGCTGGTGGGCGATAAAATATTGCGTAGGTACTCTATAGAATAGAATAGAATTTTATTTTCATATAAGTTTAGTACACAGTAGTCTATTGAAGGGTCTGGAATGGTTCTTTCAAAATCAGGATAATGTTTTCTAGACTATTATAAAGATAGAAATTTCGTTTGAAAATTACACAACTTAAAGTCATACCTAAATAACAAACCGACTACGTAAAAAACCGAACTAAAAAAGATGACATTTAAAACAAGATTACTTAAGTATTAAATTACTTGCAGACGGGGCATCTGACTGAATCATGATTAACTTGTTGCGAATGCAATTTTAAAAGTGTATTCACGTTTCCATAGACTAGTTAACGAACCCAAAGAGTTGCGGAACTGGCTTTAGTGACGTGACGTGGTTACTGATGGGTGACGACGATGACAGATGATAAGTCGATGCAAACTGTTTATCGAGTGGACAAATGTAAACGATGGCGATGAGTGCTCCTTTCGTATCGTGATTATGTACTTGATGTATCGCGGACTTTTCTTATGGTGAACCGTAAACGCCGTAACTGTAATATTGACATCAAATTCACGTAAACAACGTCTTAATAAAATGTGGCAGTGGGCCGGCCACGTCTGTCGCAGAACCACAGAATACCTAATAGATGAATGGTGGAGTAAACGGGTTCTCGAGTGGAGACCGCGCCTTGGCAATCGTAGTGTGGGACGCCCCGCAGCTCGAAAGACCGACGACCTTAGGAAGATGGCTGGCAGTGGCTGGATGTAAAAAGCAGGAGATAGTGTTTTTGGCGCTCTTTGGGGGAGGCTTGCGTCCATCAGTTGACTGCAATAGGCTGACATGATGATGATGAACATCTTTATAGCCACTTATTGGACCTTAATGCTTTGTCCTGCTAATGAAAGAGGTACCTACGCTCGACCATGATCTTAGATCGATTTGATCGCAAGTCTAGTTTTAATTATTACATTTGGAGCGATTGTCATCGGAACTCTGTCATCCTTAGCCATCGAAATCAGAACAATTTTGAATCATGGCTAATTGGCTACACAGCCATTGTTATCTAAATATGTAGGCTTACTCATTCTGTCCTCCACCACCGCCAAGCGTTTAAATGCGTACATAAATCTTAAAAAATCCAGAGGTACAGACAACAGCTCGTCAACCTACCACAAAACGTCAAATTTTCTCAATTAATATTGATCTCTACTTGTAGGACATAAAGTTGAAAATCGTTTCAATGGCCTTTAACTTTTTGGGTAGGTTGACCTGTCGTTGACTGTACCTTGCTTGCTGGGATTCGAACACTGTGCTACCAAGGTAAACCTTGCTTTTAAGACCTTTGAGGCAGAAAAAATTTACCCACGTTAAAACTAAATTCAACCAGACACCCTCAGAATTGGCAAAGGTAGCATCTATCAAATTATCTAACTTGTGTTTAACGTCTTTTTCAGTGACTTCAATGCTTAGTGAATAGCTACTACATATCTAGACCAGTAATAACCATAATGGCAATAGGGAGTCATTTATTGAACTAGTTTTATTGCCTTTAGGAAGGCTAAATCGAACAAAACCATTAAGTCTACCTACCTAAAGCTTGTGCTACACAAGTGCACACACTAATTCACGATGAACCATTTGAAATCAAGAGTGAAATCACAGTGTAAAGATAAAACAGTAAGTCAACTGCCTTAAATGGCTGTCTCCTCTGTACAAAATGACTAAACTCTAAGGCCCGAGCCAGACATTGAAAACTTTCGCTTGATTCTTACATTTATTATGTGTGCTAGGTGTGTAGGTCACCTCAAGCGACACAACGCTAATGTTACTAAAATTGCAATGACTGACTCATGCTTTGTCCCGCGCTGTCTGACAGATGTCATATAATTAGACCTATGATACTCTTTGCGCGAAGATTCTGCCTGTGAATATAATTATTACAGATGTCATCTCCCTAAATTTTAATTAAATGTTGACCCTTACCTCTCCTAACCCGCACAGATTCACTGTCGATAGCGAACTATTACTGGAAAAAATTTTTTAGAACTCTAAAAAAAACAACCCTTATGATGGTAGTTTGACGAATATCCAAAGATAATAAAATCTGTTTCAGTAGACAATAAAGTCTAATAAAACTAGGTTGCGATACTGGATGGAATGCGGTTTTCACAAGAAATATTAAATTGCCTCGGCAAGCCTGAAGCTTCGATGTTGGAAAAAGCTTTATTATTAGCTAACCGGTCAAGTTCGAGTCAACCTCCTAGGAATGTAGACTTCCTATTATATCACACTTTGTCAACAAAGATAATTTACAACAACCGGCTAAGTGTGAGACGGGATCGCTTACCAAGCGTTTTGTATCGAAGAAGTCTTGAAGACGTATTTTTGAAGAATTCAAATTTTACAATTCGCATTAGAAACCGCAATAGACGTAGTCAATTTCGTAGAATGTCGTGTACGACACGATTTAATTTGTATTGCTTCGAAGATACCTGCATCTCCTTTGCCCTCGGCAAAATTTCCTTAATTTGAGACTTAATTTGTGTTGTTACATAAAATAGCATTTCTTGTGCCCAAACTTCAGAAAACGTAGTCAATGCAAACTGTTAGTTTAGTATTACTTCCGTTTTAAATGTTTTGTTTTAAGACGTGGTTCTTCGGCCACTTAAAAAAAACCAAACCAAAAATTTAAAAAAATACTTTAAAAATATTCCCAGCACACCCAGACCCTCGCAAATTTAGAAAAGATCGTTTTCTGAATTTTCTGGAATCGGGAGTCGAACTCTGGATCCTATGTGTTTAAGATAAACTAACGCGCCACTACACAACATCAGGTGGTTAAATAAGGGCCATTTAGTTAAAGTCACTAAACGATTTAATTATCAGAGTGGCCGTCCCTAATATCATCTTCATCGTAATAATCAACCGTTGGACAGTCCACTGCTAGATAGGCCTCCCCTATAGAACGCCACAGCGAGCGGCTTTGGACCGTTTGCATCCAGCGGCTGCCCGCAAGCTTAACTAGATCATCAGTCCACTGGGTGGGAGGCCTCCCTACGCTGCGTCTCCCAGTTCGTGTTTGCCACTCTCATCTTCTGCGAGCGATGTGATCAGCCCATTGCCATTTAAGCTTTGCAATTCGAAAAGCTATGTCGGTGACTTTGGTTCTTTTACGGATCCTCTCATTTTGGATCTCATTTCGCAGACACGCCAAGCATAGCCCTATTATAGGAAGTTATGATTATTGAGCAAGTAGGCTTCCTAATTGGTCGCCCTGGGGCCATTGGTTTTGTAGGTCGATTATGTCATGCACTTATGACGTGCCTATTTTTAGATTTAGGCGGATTACCTAAATATGGGTGTTGTTACCTAAAGTAATACGTAAAATCAAAGATGCTCAAAGATTCATAAACTCAATCCAATGCACATATTTTTAACAACAGGTGCGATATTTTACTCCAAGCAATGTTTTCGAGCCAAAAAGTCCAGTAAAAATATTTTAGCACATTATTCGGGAATTCGGACGTCGATCAACGAACATACTTCGAGGGCCCAGTGTTACTACTGTTTTTTTCCTCCCCTCTTCCAGTGACTTCCAGATTGGCCGGTTGAAAGCGGCCTGCATCCATCCTGCAACCTTTACCAGGTCGTCTGTCCACCTTATGGGTGGACGTCCTACGCTGCGCTTTCCGGTACGTGGCCTCCATTCCAAAACCTTTCTGCCCTATCAGTCGTCAGTTCTACGTGGTGCTATGTGCCCCGCCCACTACTACTTCAGCTTGCTAATCCGTTGGGCTATGTCAGCGACTTTGGTTTGTTTACGGATCTCCTAATGTCTGATTTCGATCTCACATAGAAACACCGCCCTTCGCATAAATCGATCGAATTGTAAAATTTGTAAACGTTTAGCTGTACCTATACGTTTCGATCGATTTATGCGAAGAGATTGTTTTGTGGAACTCACTCAAGGCCCTAAGAAAATGGCATTTCTGCTAGACGTCAAGCGAGTTCACTTCAAGGTCAGCTGTCATTCTATGTGTTACATTTATAAGAAAAATCCGTTCGAACTTATGTTATTAATATTTTATTTGTCAGATTTTGTATAAGACTTCCACTCACCCTAGGGATAATATGTATTTTTAGCTGGAAAAAAGTTAATTTCCTGTGAAGCACATAAATTAACAATGGTTTTTAATATTGTGTCTTATGGATAGCGAAATCGTGCTGTTTCTATAATCTCTATTAATAGTAAAAGTATGAAAAGACATAAGTTTATAATTTTATTTTTTCTTATATCTTATTATAATTTATTCATCAGTTTATCGCGACTAAGGAGGAATACTCACGAGAATAATATGATTGGCTATCGGACAACGACCTACGTCTGAATAATATTGTTCGACTTTCAATCATTTATAATAAACTAACTTAACATATTAGTTGTATGTTTTACAATGTTGTAGGTTTTTCACTGCTGAGAATAGACAATCTTTGTTTATGGGTCACCGTAACTTTCAAGGTGCTAAACGATCCACATAATTTGATGATTGTCTGGTCTAGTGGTTCGCACTCTGGACTACAAAGCCAGGCGGTTGCGGGTTCGAATTCCACAAGGGCCAAAGGCATGTGATGAGCACGAGCATTTGTGTCATTGATGTTTTCAATTTTTATCCGTTATCTAGTCGCCACACTACAAGCTTCGAGTTAGGGCTATTGGTCTGATCGTTGAAGGAATAATGTATTTTACTAACACTTATTTATGATGGCCAATCAAAGCTTTATTTGAAAGTAAAGAATTCGGTCCTTACTTACGGATTTCCTTTCTTCCTTATAATAATAGGTGCCTATGATATTGCCGTTTTTAAAAAACAATCTTTTTTAAGTAAAGTACCTAAATAATATTTAACTAACCGAAGTATTGGCCATTATTGTTGATTCCGAAAGAAATCAGTTGAAGCAAAGTCTGGCGAGTATGGTAGATGACGGAGAGTTTCCTTTCCAGTTGTAAATGCTTTAGTTTTGAGACGGTCCGTTGTTCGGCGGCTTCGACAAGATTTTGTTGCCGTTGGTCTGTGAGTTCGTGCGGTACTTACTTTCCGAGCTATTTTATCTTTCCAATTTGATGTAGGTAAGTGAATAAATCAGTATCAATTTATCATTTACGTTGAAGGCTCCTGCAAGTTCCGGCGTTGTTTTAATGAATGTGCTTCCACTATTAGGTACTTTCAATTTATCGTTATTGACTTGAAGTCTCCGGTCGGAAAAGGGTAGGGTTGCAAAACCCCACTATATTAGGGGATCAAAATACTATATTTGTAAAAAAAAATATTAGTAGGTGAAACTACTATATTTTGCGTAAAGCCTTCTCCTCTCTACACAGCCCGCGGATCGCGCGTTAAATATAAAATATTCATAAAAAAACAATATTTTAACCAAATACTTTTTTATTTTTTGCCATTATGCCATACATTTTAGAGGTAACAGCTTCGAAAATACTATGTTTAGTAGAATAAAGTTAGCCACGGGGCTCACTGTTGAGATTAAAATTTTCAGAACGGAAGCGTTCAAACTAAAAATATACCGTGCGTTCACTTGCCGTACCTCACATGCATGCACGTCGTTGCGTCCAGTAATGAGGAGTGCTGTCTGTGCTGCGTTAGTGCTACGAAAGAACTCGTATCCAAAAACGGCGCGCAATTTCGATTTTTCTATGGTTACAAAAACAGCGATTTAAAAAAAAAACAAACGGCAAGAACACAATTAAATAGGTAACTAGGTATTATGCTATCTTTCAATAATGACAAATATAATGATAGTTCTGTACCTACTGCGATTACAAAATTGAAGCTACAAATCAGTTTTGTGTGCAAACGTTTATACACACACACGCACACCACTACAAAATTGGGTTGCTCTAATAGTAGTTTTCCCCAAAACTGGGGAAAATTAAATATAACTAAGTAATGCCTACATCTATATTGTCATGGAGCTGATTGACATTACACACACGGAGCTGTCAGGTGTAGGTAGCCATCTGTGGCTCCAATTTAGTTGCTTCAAATTTTGCGCGTGGATTACGTAGGTATCTGTGTCAATTATGGAAATATGCTGTAATATTAAAATTAATTTGAATTTGAAATACTATCAGACATCGGCAATTACATAGGTAAGGGCCTAATACAGGGATCACCAATTAGTTTTGTGGGTCCGTTTATAACAAATATAAATCTGCCGCGGTCCGTTGATAACTAGCAACTAAGATTTAAAATGTCAATGAATATATATCTAGGCTTGGCTATCTGATGAGCGACAGAGACAAGACAAAGCGCGGGCTAAATTGAATTGTCACAAATTTTAATACTGATACTAGCTGTTGCCCGCGACTTCGTTTGCGTTTTTAGTTTATTCATAAAGGATATTCTGGGCAAGTTTCTTAATTTTTTCTCAAACAAAAAAGAATTTGTGAAATTTTTTCATCCGTTCACGCGTGATGCGATGACCAAGGGAAATAAGAGTTTTATTTTTATGATATAGATAGATTCTCAGATTCTTCTGGGTCCGCACAAAATATTCGTCTGCCATTTGATGACCCCTGGGGCCTAGTCTGCGATTGCAGTCGGCGATCTGACGATCACGTCACACGTTGACTTCACCTCGCTTTACTCATTGATGAATAAACCAATGAATGACGAAGCCACTGTTTAAATTCTTGCGTTTATTTCCATTTTCAATCACGCATTATACGGGTGTAGTTAGTGAAAACTTATTAATTAAGGCTGTGGAAACTAGTTGTCTGTTCAAATAAAAACTGTTGTTTGTACTAAGCGGCACAAGTTTAGTCATGTTTACGTAGTACGAAATATGTATTGTTTTTTCTTTTTCCAACCTGTTTAATCCCACTGCTGTGTAAAGGTCTCCCCCAGATCATTATCTCATTGTTCATATAGGAACCCAAAACATTATACTTCTTTTTGGGTAGTCATGTAAAAACTTAAGTGTTGTCGAAATAAGAAAAATAATTTTGGATCCGTATGGGATCGACTTAGTATTTGTTTGAGTACACACTACCAAACAACATGTTTGACGCTGTTATTGTATTTTTACCGTTTTTAATGCCTGAGAAAAAAGGGATGTTATAATTTTAACTTGTGTATCCATGCTCTTCAAATAATGTCAATGTCATATTCGTATTTGTTTTTTTAATATAACTGCAAATCAACATATATTTATTTACATTTAATTATACTATACTATATATATATATACGTAGCTACACAAAGGAATGTCGCTGCAAATTGATAGACAAGTGGAAGATAGAATTTAGCGCCGAACTGTACTTGCTAACTACTGCTTTCTACGCTAGTTTGATCAACATTAAGATAATTAGTAGATCATACTCGTAAGTGAGATATACGCGGTGTAGTAAGTGCTCGTATGATACTTTAAATGGGTGAAAGTGGTTTTAAAACACTCCCGCATAAATTAAGTGAAGTCTACCAGTTACACCGACTTGTTGGCATTTTATCAGACCAGATTATATTGCAACTGGTTGACAATGGGCACTTAACACCGCTGTTTAAAGAAAGCCTAAAACAATTGTCTTTATAGTAAATAGCCTATAAAATAAACCACGCAATGGTGTGATGAGAAATAAGAGAATGCATTTAGGGTACACAACACACGCACGGCGGTTTACCGCAAGCTTAAAAAATCTGCGATGCTGGCGGCCGCATAAAGCTAAGTTTATACATCTTGTCAACCGTGTGGCTCCCGCGTCGAGGCTAGCTGTGCGATGCGTATAGGATTGGCGCTTAGTGTGTAATACCATACACCTTTTTAGATTTAGGTATTACCTAAAAAGTACCCACGGAACCCCTATTCTTTTACTAAGGATAAGCAAAAGATAAGACAAGAAATTGGTTTAGGACAGCCTATTTCTTGAACCATGTAAGTGTGCACTAAGAAAGACGTAGGGATAGGACATTGTGATCAGGATGTAAGTCGTGCGTTTTTGTAGGACTGCACACAAAATAAAAAATAAAAATATGACAACTGCGTTAAAAAAAAAACATTACCAATAGTCAGTCTGCTCACTGCTGCAACGTCCCCTTCGACTATTAAAGTTTGTATGGAGAATCTATCAAAGAGATTGTAACAATTGCGATACGATGTCGCACAGAATCTAGTCTGAAATAAAACTTCCAGACCTCCGTAGCTGAGCTGTCGCTATCTCTGAGGTCCCGAGTTCGATTCCCGGTCGGTCAATGTAGAAAAATAACTCTCTATTTGTCTCGGTTGTTTCTGATTTCTGTACATGGACATAGGCTACTTTCGATTCAGAAAAATGCACTCTCCTGAGGAATGTGGGCTAAGCAGCGGGATAGCTAGTACTCAAAATTATATTCAATGTGCTGGTTTTTATACCTTCATGTCTGTCTGCATTGTTCTGATTCACGAGTAAGATAAGACGAGATATATCAATGGTTATAATTTTTACAATATCCTAATTTATAACCATATATATTTTATTTACTACCAATGCGAAGCGAGTTACAATAAAGATAATACTCATTGAGAAGTATTATCTATCTGATAAGATATCTCATGACAGACATTTTATCGTAATCGCGTCTAAGAATTTATTTCAAATCAATTACAAAACCGCTCTACCTCATTCACTCGAGCATGTCTTGCGAATCGGAAAAGAACTAAAACCTGACTTTGAGCCTGCATGCGCACATTGCAGCACAACGATCGACTACTCTATACTAATTGGTTTGGCGTGTAAATAGCCGACAACATGCGGGAACTTATTTACGTAAGAAAAAATATGAAGACGATTGGAATCGACCCTAATAGATTAAACAAATGGCTTCAACGTTAACACCGAAAACTGATGGTCCACTTACCTTCAGATCAGCTCGGGTACGTCCTCAGCCGCGGTCAGTCCAGTCTTCAACACACGTGAGGCACTTTTTTCATGTAGCACACATCACGACGAATAGAATAATGTTAGGTTAGAAAAATGACATCGGAGACGCAAGCGCGACAGTCCATACAGAGGGCGCTGACGTCGCAAGGGATCCCACGAGCCGATCCTAGAGGCCCGAGAACCAAACAGCCTCAAATGAAAACTTATTGAAACCATTTGGAATTTTCAATTATTAATAATTATAGAATAAACCAGCAAACATAAGTTAGTGGTGATGGTGGTGAAAAAGAAAAGAAAAATATTAACATTGGTCACTTAACGTGCCCAACCACTAATATTATCAAACTTGTTTGTTTGTTTGGTTGAAAGCACTAACATCAGAAACTACTGGTTCAAATAAAAAAAAATGTTTTGTGTTGGATAGTCGATTTATCGAGGAAGGTTATATATATATAGGCTATTACATCACGCTACGACCAATAGGAGCGGAGCATCAATGAAAAAAAAAAACCGGCCAAGTGCGAGTCGGGCTCGCGCACCGAGAGTTCCGTACAAACCTGTAGGTTCCTATGGGGAACCCCAAAATTTTTGTGTGAAAATCTTTTAGCGTTTTACAGAATACTTCTACTTACCAAGTTTCAACAGTATAGTTATTATAGTTTCGGAAAAAGTGGCTGTGACATACGGACGGACAGACAGACAGACGGACAGACAGACAAACAGATAGACAGACATGACGAATCCATAAGGGTTTCGTTTTTTTCCATTTGGCTACGCAACCCTAAAAATGTTGCAAAAACTGATAAAATTATTCCCTTTGAGAGCTTTCACTGCAAGCGCTGCGTAAACGATTAAAGCTCAAGAATCATGTATGACGGAATTATTCCCCTTTGAAAGTTCAATAATAAAACGTTGATGATAGCATATATCATCTTTTAAGGTCAGCCCCCCTAGCATGTCTACCAAAACACGATATGATATGATATGATATAGCGATATATCGACACTAACTTTAACAATATGAGAGATATAGCCGCCATTTTGAATTTTTATCTTAACAGCGATCATAATATGTGACGGCCATTTAACATGGCGGCTATATCTATCATATTTTTACAGTTGGTGTCGATATTTCGCTATATCATATCATATCATATCGTGTTTTAGTGCTCATGCTAGGCAGGCAGGTAACCTTTTTTATGGTAATCATATTTGTTTTAAATAATGCATTATTTGGTCGTTCATAAAGACTCAAGTGACAGACCGAACTCTATGCGAGCGAAGCCGCAAAAGGAAACTAATTATAATATTAAACTTAGCAGTCGCCAAGTCACCGGTCGCGGATGCTAGCAAACGATAACAGGGAGTCGCCAAAACCCGAGGCAGTCGCTACATCTTCGCAAACGCTTTACAAGTCAAGTCAACAAGTGATCGGCCTCATCGCCCAACCAGTTGCAACTTGCAACCTGCAGCTAAACAAAACGGCCAGAACTCGTTTCTGGTTGCATAACCAGAAGGCCGACGTGTGACTACTATCAAGTTGGAGGACACGGGCTGCGGGCTGCGGCGCCTGCAACGGTAACAGTATCCGAACTGCGGTCGTGGAACGAAATGTAGATCTTGCTAGATAGATAAAGTGGTGTAACGTTACATTGATAAAACTTGGTATGAATTACACATGCCAATGAATGGTATAGAAACGGAATGCTCAAAAACAATTGACAAATTATCTGGAGTCCTGGATTCAAATCTAGTGTGTTTTAGATAAAAAAGCAACTGAGTTAGTGAGATAGATGCCCAAACGCAAAAATTAATGACAACCGTCTGGTCTAGTGGTTTGCGCTCCGGACTACAAAGTCAGCGGTCGCAGGTTCGAATCCTGCGAGTGGCAAATGTTAGTGTGATGAGCACAAGCTTTTTATAAACTTATATTTATGTAGTACATTTATCCTAGTCGCCATAGCTTTGTTTAGTTTAGGGCTAGATAATTGGTGTGATTGTGGAACGAATTTATTTATTTAAACAGATAGTCCTCCACTCTACCCAGATGACAGATATGACGCAATGTTCCAGTCCACTACACTGAATAGCTTGCGGCAAAATTTGTCCTATTATTTTTTATCTAATACTAGTTGTTGCCCGCGACTTCGTTCGCGTGATCTTTCCTAAAAAAAAATGGAACTTTCTTAATTTTTTCTTTCAAAAGATCCTTCTCCTAGCAATAAACAACACAACAAATAAATATTGAGCGAAATTGTTCCATCCGTTCACGCGTGATGTGATGACCAAGGGATATAGGGATTCATTTTTATCTATCTATCTATATATATATAAATGAATCGCTGTTCGTTTGTCTCGCTAAAACTCGAGAACGGCTTGACCGATTTGGTTAATTTTGGTTTTGAAACATTTGTAGAAGATCAGGGAAGGTTTAAAAAGTGAGAAAATATAAGAGAGACAACTTTTATTAGCGGTACGAAGTTCGCTGGGTCAGCTAGTATATTTTCTCCGGGCTGGTGTGGTGATTTAATCTATTTGCTTTGCACTTCAGTCAATGCTAAGGGAAGCCCACAGGTCATCGAGCCTCCCCCTACAGAACACCACTGCAACCGGCTCTGTCCCGTTTACGACCAGAAAAATACTTATATTGTTTTATAATCTTTGTTAATTGCTTGTTTTTTTTTCTTTCAAGAAGTACCGTAGTAAAACGTTTCCCTTCTTTTACCGCAAATCGCTTAACGATTGCATATTCACCGTTCCACGTCGAATAAAGTGTGAAAAAATTCTATGTAGAAAGGTATTTGCTATTCGCAGTACGTGTCTCGGTTGTAGAAGTTCGTCCTCCAAATCTGGCCGCTTAATGAATATGTAATGAAGGGACGTGCTGCCCGGTTGGTCGGGAGCACCGCGATGAAATGATAAATTTTGTGGCAACATAAATAAGCGAAAATGTGGAATGGACGATAAATTCCTTTGAATAAAGGTCAACATTTTTCGTGATGATAGGAGTAAAGGCCGCGTGTTATACTCATACCATTTCATAGCCAGTAAAATGAAGAAAGAAAAACGATTCAGCAGATTCGGAAGAAGTTCAAATCTCGTTTTAATTTCGCGCGATTTGCTTTTATTTTGGTTTCGTGATTGATTAGTTAATCCTCATGTCTTCTGATTGCAGTGCCCGATTGGGTTGCCTTTTTCTCTGCTAATAATTACATCATGGTCATTTAAATAAAGAATCTAATTAAATTAATGGGAAAAATGTTGACAGAATGTTGTTAACTGTTAAGTTAACCTTTTACCGGACAGTGCCTTAAATATTTTTCATTGCTTCTCTACCACATGATGAGTGTTTAACGTTTAAAACTATGAATATTCGGCATTCGGATGACTTTTTTGAAACTATGATGATAATTATCATCATTATCATATCAGCCCACGTCAGGCCACTGCTGAATATGCTCTTCCAATGGACACCACTGAGCCCGATCCTCGACTATTCTTTTCATCCTTGCGTATAATATGTCGCTCCACCTTGTAGGTAAGCGTTGTACGCTACGCTTGCCTAGTCGCAGTCTCTACTCAAGAACACGTCTACCCCATCGGTTATAGGTTCTTCTAGAGCTATGCTCGGATTTTCTTTGAAGGATAAAATCAGAAATGAGGTTATCCGACAGAAAACTAAAGTATAGCTCAAAATATAAGCAAACTTCAGTGGCAGTGGGCTGGTCACCTTTGCCATAGAACTAGGATGATAAATAATAAAGATAAACTCTATTAATTATAGTTATAGTAAAATTTGCTACAAGTAAAATAGCCTATTCCTTACTATTATTGATGGCAAGACCATATTTATTGTGCTGTGTGGTGCAAATTTATTTATTCATTTACTTGCTACATGTAAAAGGAATGAGCCTTTCTACAGAAAGTGAAAACACCGCGATCTATCCTTAATTACTGTCATTACTCCTTGACCCAAATATCTTTCCCGAAGGTTCCGTAGGATCCGTAATACTAATGAGCACGCTGCCAGGGTTTAGAGGTTTCCTACAGTTTGTTAAGTTCATTTATTTATTTGATTACGGAATCAAACTACTAAAACTACTAAAACTGATTCCTTTACTTGGTTGCGTTTAGTAGGGTAGTAAGGGAATTATTTCTGAAGACTTTATTTAATCAAGGTAACACGCATTACACTGAACTGTTCAGTTCAGACAAAAAACAGACAGACAAACAAAAAAAAGCCGAAATAATACAGAATATTAACCTCCCGTATAAACTATGTTATAATAATGGAAGTCCCACGCCGTGTTTGCCTGTCGTCTGTCTGTATAAATTTGGATGCGGTTATAATGACTATGGATTTATTGATGAGGATTTATTTGTGCATACCTTTTGGTGCTACATGTAATTTTAATATATTTTTTGTTAAATGCTAGCTATCATCCTCGCAAGAAAAATATCAAACAATATTTAAACCAAGCTACTTTTTATGTAACATGTATGTGCAAATAGAGAGAATGCTAACTAGCATTTAACAAAAAAATTATTAAAATTATATCTATCTCTATATAACACTAATAATTAAATTAGCATGATGTTTGTCGTGTAATAGTATATTCAAACTTGTTGAAGAAATGTGTTGATAATTTTATGGGTGTCTAAAATTATGGGCAAGCGTGTTGGATCGCAGGAATGTCATGGTTTTCTATTTATTTAGTTCCGCTGTACCTAGTTAACAGATTGTACCGAATTATTACTAATAGTGTTTCTGAGTAACATTTGCTGGAGATATTATTAATGTTTGCTGTGATGGGGAATGTTAACAGCTGTTACAAATTTTGTATCTTATGTCCTAAGATTTTCGGTTGACAATTGCAAAGTTCAGGTGTTCTAAGGGATTTGCAGATGAATAGCCGACCTACATGTTATGTGGTGAAACAATCGTTTGTTGATTTCTGCGCACGAGTTGCGTCGATCTCTTGTGTTTAACTGTGTATATGTTAATGTTAACTGTGTATATTGCATTTATTTATTGCTTCGCTTTTAATTTATCTTTGGATGTTTTGGTACCGTCGTTGTTTCTGATTTCTGTAACACAAGTGCTTTGGCTACTTACCATGGATCAGAGCAATGCATGTGATGTTGTCCAATATTTATTGATTTATTTTACATTATGTCATCAATACCTAATTGACACACAGTTCAATACCAATTCAGAAAAAAATACCTCTTGTGTTTGTTTTACGAACTGTACCTGCCAGATAAAAATTAAAGCTTGTTGGTAAATATGTCCCCTTGAGTTAAATTTTAATCAAACATGGCATTACACAGGACCCTGGTTTCTTACGTTCCTACTTCCTGCTCGCGATTACCCCGCGCTGCAATAATTGGGGGAGAGGTCATTATTATTAAATTAGGTACCTGTTGTGTAGCTCTAGGGTGGGCTTTGTGCTACGAGTAAACAGAATTATACATGGGGGAAGTAGGTAGGTCGCTTTCATTTAGTATGAAGGTTTCATTCTGTTCAAAACGCTGTTCTTGGCCATTGTTCATCAAATCATGATAATTTAAAAATAAAAACTTTAAGATATAATATTTATTTTATTTAACATTGGTTAAGAATATATTTTCGAAGTAGGTAACGTTACATCGGACAAACAATAGTTGGAGAAACAAGGAACCGAAGTACGATGTTCGGATGTTCAGATACGTCGATAAAAAAAACCTTCGCAGAAACAAGCTATCGCACTATGAAAGGTTCGGTATAAGGTTGTATCAATTTTCGTAGAAAGGTGTTTCGAACACAAGTAGGGAACCCGTTAAAACTGTTTTTCTAAAAGATCTTCCTCCTTCTCTTACTTATTATCTTATTTTTATTTAAATGCGTTCTAAATAATCATAGGGAATATCATTAGTTTAAATATGACTGAATCTACAATAGGAAACGAATAATTAGGTTTGCCCTAGTATTTAGTTTCCTATTTTAGGTTAAGTTACTGTTAGGCGAACATAATAATATCTTTTACATTAAACTCACAACACACTGTATGCGTACGCATAGACGTGCACATTCGATTTCTTACGTTGTAATAGAGCATGAAATAATAATTTCTAATAAAACCTTTGATAAATATTTCTATGCTAAATTATTACTCGAAAAGACTTTCATTAATTATGTCGAACTTATTCTGCACACCAATTCCGTAGTAAGAGACGAGGGGTACCCTAGCAAATCCCTTTTTTTTGCTTTAGATAGCAAGAATACCTACCTACCTATGAAATAGTCTATGTTAAACCTAAATGTTCATTGAACTAATTTTATATGTTTTTTACTTCAGTTTTGCATTTCGAAAACAAAAACGTTACAAGGGCCCCGTCTTTGTTAAATGTTAGTGGGTAAATAAACCGGGTTACACCCCCATTCGGCTTTGGAAACTTGACGTTGTTATTTTTAACAATTTGAAACCTTATTTCTCGATTATAAGGTACTTTTTGTGATCTATCCAGGTATGTTGACAATGTGTTTCATTGTTGCAGGGGGCGGCCTGAGTAGCGGTGTGATCCTCCAGCGATTCCCGGAGACGAACTGGGACGACACTCCTTTCCACGACGGGATAGAATGGGTAAATATATACTCTGTCGTTAATTAATGTTTATGTCGCACAAAGAGAGTGTATTTATTTCGGTGATTTAATTGCAGCCCTTAGAAAGCTATTCGTAAGCAGTCCTCAATGGGTAGAATTATCTTATATATAAAATTCTCGTGTCACAATGTTCGTTCCCGTACTCCTCCGAAACGCTTGCCCGATTCTCATGAAATTTTGTGAGCATATTGAGTAGGTCTGAGAATCGGCCAACATCTATTTTTCATACCCCTAAAGACCACGCAGATGAAGTCGCGGGCAACAGCTAGTACCACTATATAATTATATGAGTATAGTGATATCGTTTAATTATAATGATATAGCTAGTAGCGCTAGCTACTAATCTAGTGAAATGATTTTAAACTCGATTGACGGACTTTGCATTTCCGGATATGAATATACCCCAGCCCCTAGCATGTCTACCAAAACACGAAATGATATGACATGATAAAGCGATATATCGACACCAACTGCAATAATATGACAGATATAGCGGACATTTTGAATTTTTATCGAAACAGCAATCATATTAAGTGACTTCACCGGCACGGCGATTCAACATGGCGGCTATATCTGTCATATTTTTACAGTTGGTGTCGCTATATTATATCATATCATATCGTGTTTTGGTGCTCATGCTAGGGAGGCTGATATACTATTGACTGCAAAATGTATACAGAGTGATTATTTAAATGGCCACAATCAAGCATTATAAGGCAGATTTCGATATCTAGGACTTATCGATACATACAAATAAAACTCGCCTAACTTAGACCCTCCTATTCTTTTGAATTAATTCCCAAAATCACTTTGTAGTAAATTAGTTTATAAAGCGTTGAAAAATGGTGAGCTCTTCACTGATCAACTGATGTGCTAAACTAAAACGCTTTAAATTCCCGTTAGCCTCATTAGTCAAAGGGCTGACAGGACGAGCATACACGCACTGATGACTCGCTTTTTTCACGCATGCACGCAAATAAACGTGCGTATTTCTGAACCAACGAGTAGAGAAGTTTAATATACCAGGAAAAAGAGATGCAGAACCCTACGGTTACTGTTATCAACTGATTCGGTCATAAATCAGTCAATTTATAATAATTTCAATCCACATCATAACCGTGTCGTCGATACATATTTTATACCGAATCGAAATAACGTCACACACGTGAGATTACTAGTACTTCTCGATCCGCTAAGAATATCAATGCTATTCACAACACAGATATCAAACATTCCTTTCGATATTTGTGTTGTGAATTTTCTAACGTCCGATCGATTTCTGTCAGTAAATTAGCGACAAGCATCTTCATATTGTAAAAAATATATTTTTGAGTGCTAAATAGGTTTTTGTTTTGAGGTCTTTGCGGGATGCATTAAATCCATTTTAAGGTCTGCTCCTAGGAAAAACTAGATATTACTGTGAATTTAAAATTATAAAAAAATATCATTGGCACGTCAGTAATAAGTGGCAACTGCCTCTCTCAGTAAACATTTACAAAGCATGTTTTTTTTTATAAAAGGGTACAAACATACTTTTTGGTTAAAATTATATATTTTTTTAGTTTTTTTACGCATAAAATATTACATATTATGATCGATAGAAATTAATTATTCGTATAAATGTAGGTTTTTTATTATGTGTAAAATGAATAAATTTATTTTGAATTTATAATATTTATTATTTTAAGTTAAATTAAAATATTTTGTAACAATAGGCTTCGTAAATGCAACTTGTAATCAAACCGATACCGATATCATACTCAAACTCGAATCGCATGCTGTTCTGAATAGCTCTAAATCCGACATTCGATTCGAGAATAATATCAAATTGGTTAAATTACCGAAGGATTCTGAATCGAGGTGCAGGTCCGAGACCTAATAGTTTTGACGACATCAAAGATTGGAAGGGCGTCTGAAACTGTGAAATCAAAAACCTAGCCAGTGACCGCTTACGGTTTTCACATACTGTCTCCAAAACTTCGGTAGAAGATGCAACTTTATGATGATGATGATGTTCCTTGATTCATGACTTATTATAAATATAATCATAATGTACGAGGCATTCGTGCATGGTCGTTTGATTTCAATAATTTATTAGAAGTTAAGAAAAAACAAGAGGATTGTCATTTTTATTTGGTCGTTGGTTTTCATATTTTTAAAAATGTCGTGCTTGGCTTCGGTTGGCATAACAATAGTTTTATATATTTTGTCATAGACAGGTAAAGGGTTATGAAGTATAATATCTTTCTTTGAAGTTTGTGGGCAAGGCAGTATTAGAATTCGTCTCATTTTGATATCACGGTAGCAAACGTTGATATCACGTTATTCTTTTGTTTGCGTTGTCGTCTAAAGAGTCCGTTCACCTGTTGCAGTTCTGCCAACCTCAAGGATGGGCGCTCTCGACGGAGCGATCCGAGCCCCGGTTCTACGTGTCTGTGCTGACGGACGTGGATGCCAACCGGCACTACTGCGCCTGCCTCTGCTTCAACGAGACCGTCGCCATCACACCCTCCAAGCCTGCAGACGAGGTTAGTAAACATTTGTGTCAGGCATCATACCCATTCATTACAATAAATCGGATTGTAATGAATAAAAAATAAGTTATTCTTGGCACTTTGTAGATGAAGCCATTTTGGTTAAGTCTACCGGAGTTACTTCTTCAAAAAGATGGTGTTGCTCGTCCTCGCGCTGTCCTTGGGTCCAAAGGAGCAAGATTAGTCTGGTCTTTACCTTAAGGTTCTCTATGATGTTCTGCGACTGCGGTTATAGACTAGTGCAAGCGAGATAAGTACAGAGCCGTGACAGATGTTGCAACTCGTAACAGGAAATTGGATCTCACAGCTATGGACGCGGTACTGCTATGATTCTCTGACTAACATTATCGTGATGATGTGATGTGGTCTAGGTTCAGCGCAAGACTCATACATAGAAATACCATCAGTCAGTAAGATTACCAACCCGATTTCGGAAGAATTCATGCAATAGTACTTTAACGGTCTCTTCTGGAATTTCTCCATTCAACAACCTGACACGGGAAATCAGTCAATTATAAAGTAGGTACTCATTAGCTGAGATGCTTACAAATATTAAATAATATACCACATTTGGTTTGGCCATTGTTAAAGCTGCCTGAAGTACGTCTTATCTTTAACGATTTATACAACATTTAATCATATTACCCATATGATTTTATTTTTTTGTTAAGGTAAATGTATTTTATAACCCAATTTCCTCAAGGTATAATACAAAAGCCAATAGGTCAACGTCTGACAGAACCGAGGGATTCTTTTAGTACAGGTTCAACGGCCGTGTTTCCGCAAATAATAAACAAACCGTAAACCCGGTCCAACAACTTGTTCTACTCTAGCACAATATAGACGGGAAACAGTAGGTTCGCAAGCTTTGTATGTAAGTTTGACGAAACACAAAACGATTTAAACTTAACAGATTGATTGCCAATATTGCCAAGCCGCACCGATGCAACAACACCGATGAACAGTCATAGACCAAAGGAAACAACAGATTTTCTATTGTGTCTAGTTCCATGGTAGTTAATGTCGTTTATCGAAGTTGTGAAAATAGTTTAATATTTCACATTCTCGTCGTGCCATCTTTTCGCAGCCTACAGACAAGATGGCTGAATTAAGCTTCAGTAATCTAAAACAAGCCACGGCACGAATAGTCTAAAGTCATTAATCTGCCGCCATTACAGGTGGCCAACTGGGAACAAAGACGTGTAGGGGGGCTAAAAGCCTAGGAACCTAGTCCTATCCTTAATAAAAGGGATGGGATTGGAAGACATGAAAAGACCATTGATTGAAGTATTGTGACTGTGATTTGATACCTATCATGAATTTCTGATCAAGTGCAGGTAGTGGGTCTTCTGTATCCTTCTATCTTAACAAGTCTACCTGCCACCCTTCATAGGCCACTAAAATAAGAGCCACTGGCAACAAAAGTAACTTAATGACTATAGTTTTGTACCCGTCAAATATATTTACTGCCTGCATGTAATTATACACTATAATCCTCATAAATAATTCAAGTGTTCTTTGATAGACATCCGAATGTCTTTTACATGACATTTACACGGAACTCAATCAGATTTTGATGTAACATAAGAAATTACAATTTGGAATGTCATTTATCGACAAAAAACATAACTTACCTACATACATACACTATAAGTACGTTTACTGAAAATAAAATCGGTTTATAAATTAGCATTGATGTTATATTGACTTATTAAGCAATTACCATCTGTGGTACCGAATTGTTGGGCAATAGAGGAATCTGCGATAATATTTTTGAACAAAAGTTATTCATAGGAGTTCTAAGTTAAGGTCCCAGTTCATCCAAAACTCTCTTAAATCCATATTATTTAAGTTTGAATTCTCTCTTTACTGGTATTACTTACTACCACATAATACCTAATTACTACTACGCTACTACTAACGAAACAGAACGGATAAAATAAATCATCATCATTTCAGCCATAATACGTCAACTTCTGAACGTAGGCCTCCCCCAGTGACTTTTCTCGGTCTCGGTCTCGGTCTCGTCGGTGTCACCACTAGCAGGTTCACCGCTTGGTAGGGTGCCGCATGCTTTGGCTCGATCACGGCCGCTATTATAGGGTCCAACACGTACGAGCCTGAGCCTCACACTCGGCCGACAAAACTGCCCGGTAAAGCCGAATGAGACCTTCCTCAAAGGCAGTCAACGATAGATCCGTCTGAAAAAAAATAATAATACAAAAACTTTAAATACCCAATCTCAGGCAACAAAATTGAAGGAAAACATACTATGTAAAGAACAGTTTTAGATAAGAGTTATCTTCAAACGTTTTGCAAACATTTGTTCAGACTTTCCTTTTCATACTAGGTGATGCGTCAAGCATGTTCCCATTGTCGGCGCGATAGGGTGACATTGACCATTGGATGGTACGACCCACTAACATTGTACGCCGACGCCTCGCGCTTCCGTTGACAGATATCACCAGTCACTACTAGGAGACTGGAAGTAGGTATTTGGGACGTGATCACGTGACAGATTGGAAAATGTTACATTTTATTTTTAGGTTTATGAGTTCAGTTACATAAATAATGCATAGCCAATATATTTAAATGTCAATCGAACCTTCTGTCTCTTACCTTATCGACTTACGTTTTTTACTGAGATTTTTCATTGATACTATTATGTATTTTCTAATATAGACTAAATAAATAAAAAATGGTTTATTGTATCCTTACAGAAGTCAATGATATAATAAGTACCTATCATTGTTCACGCAATATTTTTATAATTTTGTTTTCCAAAATCTTGTTTATTATCATTATTAAAAAATATATCATTTGTTAAGACAATACGCTTTAAATCTAAGCCTAAAATAAAAATAAAAAAACTAAATTAGGAAAAATAATAAAAAGTAAGTATATCAAATCGTAAATTTATAAAACCGCGACATGGTGCCCATGAGGCTACCCTTAGGTTATTACCACGTCGAATGGCCAAACTGATACATTGGCCTCAGAGCCAATCCACTGGACTCCCAAGGCCCAAGAATGCTTTCAAATCGTGAAATAAAAAAAAAGTGTTCTCTTTTTTTTAAATTTGGACAACATTACATACATTGCTCTGGTTCTATGGTAAATAGCCAAAGCACTTGTGTTACAGAAATAGAAACACCGACGGTACCACAACATCCAGATCCGAGACAATTTAGAACATTTTTTTTTTCTACTTTGACCGACCGGGAATCGAACCCAAGACCTCAGAGATAGCGATACCAAGACCGGTATCGGCTCGCCTCTCGGCTACGGAGGTCGTCGCTTTGCTGAGCTGAGAGGATAAGAATATAATTTGTGTGGCAAGCAGACACCAAGCTTATAACCGCCCCTAATACGTTAGAAGCGCCATTTTCTGCCGATCCACGATGCACCTGTCATACAGATAGCTCCTTTCCGCCCCGAGTGAGTACATATAACAACAGAACGCCTGCCCCATCTTTCTATAAGTGTGTGTTTGTGTGCAGTGTGCACCCACCGTGACGCATGCCTGAGAATAAATTAAAAAATGCCCTGATACAAAGGCTCTTAAAAACCGGACAAGTACGAGTTAGACTCGCGTACCGAGGGTACAGCTGTTTTATAATATTAAGTATTATTTATAATGTTTTATAATATTAATTTAGTATTTCTCAAAAGCCTGACTCACACTGAGCTAAGAAGATTTAAGATTAGAAGATAAGAAGCCATAATTAACACAATCGGCAAAAATTTCAACCGGCTATCTAATACGGTTAAATTCAAAAGTTACAACCATTCAAAAGTAGGACGAACATACAGGTAGACAGCCATAAGCTTAGTAATATGGTCCCCTCGGTACCATTTGGGTACGGAACCCTAAAAATGAGAGAGAATTTATAACTATCCTTGTTTAAGCCAAAATGATTTGCAGAAATATGTCAAGAGCTAAGATGCACAATTCTGTATACAAAATGTCTAGTAACTTTTTTGGATATACCATGAATAATATAAAAACAATTGTCTCTTCCACACTTTCCCAACGCTAACAGGGGGGGGGGGGGCGTGTCGTAAGAGGCGACTAATTCTTGTAGCACGAGACGGGCAGCAGGATCTGCGTGCGAAATATAAAAAACTGCGCTCGCCAACCCGCCCGCCAAGCGTGGCGAGTATTGGCAATCCCCCTTTTCGGGGAGGCCTATGTTCAGCAGTGGATTTCCTACGGCTGAAATGATGATGATGAATATCAAAACAATTGTCTCTACATAAATGTAACTATTTTTATGTCGGCTATTATTCTTACAACATGTGAACTGACACCCAATATGTCAGCCGCGTGTTCATCACGACCGCAAGTCCGCAACGCGTGTGTGTGCAGATGTAGTTACTAATATATAGTAATAATAATACAGTAGCTTTCGTGTTAGAAATACTTTGATTTAAGGCGAGTGTAGTCGCCAAATGTAAACTAGCATGTGGTTTTAAAAGCCTATAACCCAAATTGTCGGAAAAATATATTTTTTTAAATGCTATGAATTGACAAAACCTACACAACATTTTGAGCATAGCATTTGTTTTATAGTACAAATACTTCAGGAGAAAATAAATATTTAAATCGTTGAAAAAACAAACAAAAAATATGCTAATTCTCCTTCTTCTTTTTAATCGCTTGTCCGATTTTTTTAATCGAACAATTGCGTCTCTATGCGAAAAGTATTATTTTCCCCAATTTTCGCTATACGTTATTTAATCTATTTATTTCAACCCCATTAAAATCAGCCATTTAAGGTCCTGTAGTTTTTCGTTGTCTTAGGACTATCTTTAACAAGAAGGAAATGTATCAGAGCCATAAGTTCCAAATATCTGTTATTTCTTAATTTGTCCGAAATACATCTGATACAGAACATCACGATGATCAACATAAATATTCAAACGAGTTCAGTATGAGTCTGTCTCGCGCCAAGGATCCTAAAGTACTTGTTAATGTAAGAAAACCGGTGGTACAGACTACAGAGCCGTACCACAGAATATATAATAGGATAAGTCGCAGTACGCTAGTCCTAACAGAATTTTTGTAAGAATACCAACCTTAGAACTAAAACCATTAAAGGCTCGTATAAATAACTAGCTTGTGGGTATTTGATTTCCGCTGACAAACTATGTAACGTTTAGTGGCGAGCTGGCAGAACGCATCAAAGCAACAAACGCCGGATACGCGCCATATAAATAAACGTAACCAACATTCAAAGAAAGCTAAATAAAATCGCACTAAATAATCAAAATATAAATATAATAAAATAACAAGTTTAACTGTAACTCTGAATTTGAATTTTATCAAAATGAAGTAAACTAACAAAAAGGTTAATGTTGAAATCTGTCATTCATGACATCAAGTCTTATGGTGTCTATTAGATACATTAATTTATCATACATGAGTCTCTTATAATTATTATTTGACTAGGTGTTGCCCGCGACTTCGTTCGCGAGGTCTTTAGTTTATAATTTTTTCGGTAAGAATCTTCTACAAAGTATGTATTAGGAAACTAAAAAAAAAGATGGAAAAATCGGTAAAGCTATTTTCGAGTTATGGCGTAAGTAGTGACCAAGGAAAATAGTATTATTTAGCTCAAGCAATAAATAATAATAAATAAATTGTTTTTACAATCACACCAATTATGTAGCCCCAAAGTAAGCAAATCTTGTATTATGGCGACTAGATAACGGATAAACATACTTAAATACTTTTATAAACATCCATGACTTAGGGACAAATACTCGTGCTCATCTCACAAACATTTTCCCCTTGCGGGATTCGAACCTGCAACCGCTGGCTTTGTAGGTCGGAGCGTGAACCACTACACCAGACGCTCGTCAAATAATAAAAACCGGTTTAAAAGTGTGAGTCGGAAGCCCTGCTTTTTTTAACACTAAAATAACACAAACTTTGACGCATTTTTGCATAATTCAATCAATATCTTACCGATGGGAACCATATTAACGTGGCGGGTTCAATTCCCCGTTCTGGTCAAATTAGAAAATGATTTTCCAAAGTGGCGGATCCGGTAACCGGTTGTGCTGGGAGACGGCTAAGTCTAATTGACTGTCGTAGGTACCTCGTCGTAAAACAAGAGGCCATGACAGTTGTGATGTCTAGCGCGTATTTATTTATATCACTGTAAAAGTATCATCTTGTCCTATTATGTATTCTGTGGCATCAATCAAAAAGACTTCGAACTTTTTGTATGGACTACCTAAAGTTGCAAGTACCTAAAATTAAGTTATTTTGGAGCCGTTAATTTTAATGCTATCGTTAATTTGTTGAGTGTGGATTTTATTTTTGTATAAATCGATCGAAAACTAATATTTCGAGTTTGCGCCGCGTAGTAGCATATCAACGGAACCATTTCCTTACAAATCTGCGTTTACGTTCTCATCAAAAGATATCAAGTAAAAACCCCACTAGGCCCGTAGATACTGAAGCGAAGTTAAGAAAGAAATATTTAATCGCGCCAGTCTCAAACATGAAGTAGCAATTCATAAAGGCGTTCCTTGTGAATGTAAACAATTCTGTATTCCGTAATAGTTTTCGGAGCAATTTGTGGATAGGTAATAGCTGGCGCGTTAGGCCTGTCTTCCAGATATAAACACAAGGGAGCATAGAAAAATAATTTCATGAAGGCGGCGGTTTATATGTGTCGTAGCCAGATTGTAAAATTGACGTGAAATTGTCTTCATGATGTGACCGATCATTTCATAAAATGGTGGTATTTCATGATACGGTCAACTAAAACTGACCATATCGTTTAAACGTCAACATTCGATAAAATGCCAATCCACGTTTGGCAATATCATTAAAATTAGTAGTCGTGCGTTTAGCTGTTTATATCGTCAAACGCTGAGTATTCATTGATCTGGACAGACCACATCATAATGTAGAATGTAATGAAATACCACCATTTTATGAAATGATCGGTCACATCATGAAATGATCAATTTTAAGATCTGGCATATGCATTAAATAAGGAGTAAAAAGCTGCTATAATGTAGGAAAAAACGAGTTTAGTTCGAGTTAAAGTAAAAAAAAACAAGATATCTTCCGGCATATGCTTTGTAATGATTTAACTTTCTCTGGCCAGAAACCGACAGGAGTTTTGCTATTATGTCTACTAATCGACAGGTGAATGTTACTGACTAAGCAAGGTGATTCATGTCGAAAAAATTTGATTGTTTACACAGACAGTAATAAAGCACACACCCCTTAAGACAAAACATGATGAAGCCCCATGCATGCATGCATGCATGCATGTTCTCGGTAAATTACCGTCATTTTTTGTTTAGGAAAATTAGGATGCTATTCTTGCTTATTTTACGAAATAAATTCTTCAACTCAGAAGCATTCTGGCGTATGTTGCATAATGACTGTATACAACTTACGCCGGTATGCTTCTAAGGTGAAGAATTGTAAATTTATTTGTAGCCTATTCCAACAGTAAATCAGGTTCCTTCGTAATTCCTAGCGAAACCATTTCTCTGGTGCAGCTTCAGCTTAGCTCTTTTTTTGGGAAGTGTACCATGTAAAGTCGAACTAAGTTACGATAAACATTCGTGCGATTTGGTGCGCAGGCAACGATCGCGGCTCACTCTGACGAAGTTGTAAAATTATGGTCCGTTGAAAGTTCTAGTGAAACTATTTGCCTGATTTATAGCTTTAGAGGGCTCATACATATATGCTGTAATTCCTATAGTGGAACTAGCCGGGCTACGGACTATGGTAAATATTAGTGCCATTATATACGCAGACAGCGCTCGCAGCCTATGCCGACGATATTGTAACATTGCTCGTTGTTATTTCTAGTGATACTATTTGCCTGATTTATAGCTTCAGCTTAGCTCGTATTGGAGAACGCGTGCATACGCTGCAATGCCTATAGTCGAACCAGCCGAGTTACGGTAAACATTCGTGCCATTTGGTACGCAGACAGCGATCGCGGCCCACCCTGACGATAAAACATGTTCCGTGACTAGGCCTCGTGAATTACTGTTTATTCATAGGGGCTGCTTTGTTCCTGTACTCGTATACTCGAGCTGTTTTGTCAGTTAGATTAGAACTGGAAATAAAATAATATCTTTAACAGAATTTTATTTCTAATTAAAGTTGGGAGTAGAACGGACGGCTACAAATCAAATTGTGCATTTCCATTATAAGATGACCTTCCACTACAGGGACCGCCTGTATACTAAAAGTTCTACTTATAATAGCAATGTTTACTATGACTTGTAGCGTGTACGTGATACCTAATATGTTCCATCTTACACAACGCAATGCAAATATCTGATACTCGACCACTTGAGTATCTTAGCAACTACGATACATGTACACAACACGTGTGGCTGAAATCTTTTTTATTTTTTATATATATTTTCTTGGGGTAAAATGAAGGATGAGAGTTTGTATAGTCCGACATTTGCGCGGACTAAGTAGAAGGGCTCTGCTAATTTTTATTATTTTTCTTCTTGGGCATAGATGTGCCTTAATACCCAACTTAGGGCGACCGTCTGGTGTAGTGGTTCGCGCTCCAGACTACAAAGCCAGCGGTTGTGGGTTCAAATCCTGCAATGGGCAAATGTTTGTGTGATGAGCACGAGCATTTGTACCTAAGTCATGGATGTTTATAAAAGTATTTAAGTATGTTTATCCGTAATCTAGTCGCCATAGTACAAGCTTTGCTTAGTTTGGGGCTAGATAATTGGTGTGATTGTAAAAACAAACTATTATTTAAAGAAATAATTGCTGCACCGATTTGCAATTGTAACACGACACGCTGATACAGACCCTGCAGAACGCTCTGATACAGTTCAGAGCGCAAACTTCAGCCGGCCGTATTGAGTTGTTGTGACCATTAACTCAAAATCGTTAAAGTGGTGATATACGAATATCACGTATTAAAATTACTTTTGCTAAATAACTTTATAGTAAATGTTTTGAAACCTGCCAAACGACTCCCTGCGATTACATGGTGTACCACGAACAAAACATATGATGCAAAATTGCATACATCAAGTCGGTCATCATTTGAAGAGTAGACAATCCAATCAGAAATCGATAACAATAAAATATATTTACTTACTCGCGTTTTCTAGAGCTGACTGTATAATTGAATGAAGTGAGTCAGTGTTCAGAGCAACTGTTGCGTGTCGCCGGTTGTACGCATTGTTTTTCTGTGTTGTGACCGTGACGTCATCGTACATTTTGATTCCGCGAAGATACTGACGCCCATGAAAAATGACCAAACAGAATAGAGCAAAAATTATGATAGTGATGAAGAGAAAGTTTTCGAAATCGTTTCTGTAATTATTACATTATTTTTACTTTTTGTCACTTCAATTTTTATATTAAAAGAACATACCAAGTGAAATCGAATTCAATTCTTTTTTTTTAAATGTTAGGATTTTTGCAATGTATTTTCGTATTACTAATGGGCCTATACCTTTATAATTAAGTTTCTGCTTACTTAGTTTATTTTCTTGTGAACAGCGAAGTTGTTGAGTAAAGCTGAGAACTAACTAAATGTTCATATTTTCATGTAGGTGTTCATTTTCAACCGACTTCAAAAAAGGAGGAAGTTCTCAATTCGACTGTATTTTTTTTGAATGTATGTTACGCGATTACTCCGCCAATTATGAATCGATTTTAATGATTCTTTTTTGTTTGGTAGATCATACTTCAGAGGTGGTCCCATATAAATTTTATCGAAATTGATTTAGAACTTTTTGAGAAAATCAACAAATATATACTCAGATAATATTTTGGTTGAGGTTCTTGTTACCTATCTTCGACAAATATGAGCCGATTTTGATGATTTTTGTTTTATTGAATAGCTTATACTTCAAAGATGCTATGATAAAAGTTTGAAAAATAAAAATCACCCCTAAGGGTAGGAAAATAGGGGATGAAATCGGTGTTCAGCAGTTAGATTAGGATTTATCACTAAAAATAGATGAAATAAGTAAATTTTATATAAAAAAATAAAACCGACTTCAAAACACTGAAATGCTAAAAATAATCCTAACACTTAAGTACCTAATCAGTTACTTTTGGAGTCGGTGCAAACAAAAACATTGAATCTCTCATCGGCTGGCACCGACTCTAAAAGTAACTGATTAGGTACTTAAGTGTTAGGATTATTTTTAGCATTTTAGTGTTTTGAAGTCGGTTTTTTTTTAAATAAAATTTATTTATAAAAAAATATTATAAAACAGTCTACTTCGTTCGTTCGTATCTTATACCACAAGCGTCATCCTACATTGATGCGCATTTACTAAATTGGTTGGCAACGTCTCCCATGTTGTGGTTACCTCGACCACAAGCGTGACATTATACCACTTGGTGATACCATCTTAGAAATTGGAATTCCTTTGCTGTACACCATTTATTGCCAATACACTATTGCTTGTCGGATTTCCATATAGCGCTTTAAATCTTTTCTAGTCGGCGTATCCTTTGACCATGATTCTAGATTCGGCAGCAACTAGGTATATTGCAGTAAGACATTGTATGTGGTTACAGACAATTGGCAACCTACCACAAAACGTAAAATTTTCTCAATTGATATTGATTTCTACGTCGAACTTACAATTGAAAATCGGGTTAATGACCTTTTACTTTTTAGGTAGGTTGACCTGCCGTTGGCTGTACATATCATTAGGTTAATTTTTACTATCATTATATTATATGTTATCAGCTGTTTCATACAAAATGGCACATGTCACTCGACAAAATGTGTGGAACCGCAGATGTTTTTTTCATAACCATGACACGACTCTGGTACAAATGCTTTTTGCTCATCATCACACAAACACTTGCCCCTTGCGGGAATCGAACCAGCACGTGTTTTTGTAGCAACGAACACGAAACACTAGAGTTAGACCTTATTCGGTCGTCAGACAGAAAAAAACGTTGAATGTTGTGTACTCATAATTGGCAAACATATTAAATCTAAGACCTTTTTGATTTGTATTGTAATTGTTTTAGAAAGAAAAAAAGAAAGAAAAGACATTTATTATACATTGGACATCACACACAAACAGTAAAAGACACAATACATTATTTAAATAAAAAATAAAAAAAGAGTAACAAAAAAAAATTATAATAGAAAAAAGAGTAAACCAAGCGGTGCCACTATGTGCCTGTGATGTCCGGGATAATGGGACCTCACTCAGCTTGAGCCACGGCCTGAGTAGGCCGCGACGCTGGTTTTCAGTAGGCCCCGCTGAGTGAGGTACACGGACGTTACGTTTTACGTTTTAAGTGTCTTGCTGTTGGTGTACAGACAACGGCAAGTCAACCGACCCAAAAAGTTAAAGGCCATTGAATTGATTTTCAACTTTAAGTCCAACACGTAGAGATCAATATCAATTGAGAAAATTTGACGTTTTGTGGTAGGTAGATGTGCTGTTGTCTGTACCTTTTTAATAAAATAAAATAAAAAAACTGTATACCACGCAGGTGAAGCTGCGTGCTACTATAGTCTGATATGTAAGTATAATCTCTTTAGTCTGTTGTTTGTGGGACCAAACATACGTCGTTCAGAGTGGAATTTGCCTATAACCGTCTTTGTATTGGGTCAGGAAAGATCGGGAATGCTGGGATGGATGGGATGGGATAGCGATAAATGCGTCATCGGATCGCTAGATGTAATGTCTGGGTCAACGGCCTTGGCAACACGGAATCGTTTGTGAAATGTTTTACAACAGATGTATGAGACGCGTTGTTTTGGATGAGGTATTTAATATTCCTTCTAACGTAGACGTTAGATTATTATTATACTTAACAGCTTCTGTTCATGACTTGTCTGCGTAGACTTAATTGAACCAAAGAAGAATGAATAGTATGTCTTCCCCTGGGAAAACAAAAACAAGGTAAACATTATCCTATGTTTTAAGCTACATCAATACTATATGTGCTAAGTTACGTAGCCGTTAAATCGTGGTTAAGGAACAAACATCCGATCTTTTACATTTATAATATCAGTAAGATAACACAATCCACAATCGTTTTTAGGAATTGATTGTGCTGTAACGTTGGTAAATAAAGCATAGGACACACCACACCAGTCAACTGTCACTGTCTCGGAGTAAGGAACTATCACATTCCTATGTTACGGGGCACCAGACAGTGAAATTTCGTCTCCCAACCCAAATCAGACAGTAGGAGGTTTCCTGAATTGACCCGAACCAGGGATCGAACCCAGCTTAGAGATAAATAACCGTGCCACTTCTATCAGCTTACTACTGTTCTTGCAATTATAATATTATTAAAGATACACATGCGGTTCAAGTTATGAAATGCCATAATAAGCTGATCGTTCATTGTACAGGCGGTAATTCAGAGTTCAGTTTATGATGGAAATGTATTGTAGTGTAGCTTTGACTTCCATTCGGTTAAAAATAATGGTGGCTCTTGCTACGGGAAGAAATAATTTACGCTTGTTTAAACTGATTCATGTGAGTGACTAATGGATATGTGCATTTGTTATTTATTTAGAGATAGTTAATGGTTTTCCGGAGTTTGTTTAGTGAAACAGCGTGTCTGTTTTCATATTGGTTTTCCAATATTCAATCTATTATTTTACCAATTATTTGAACTAATAAATTTACTTTGTCACTTTAGCTTGCTAATCCGTCAGGCTGTGTCAGCGACCTCTGTTTGTTTACGGATCTCCTCATTTCTGATTCGATCTCGGCGGGGCACATAGCACGTAGAACTGAACTAGAATGGAGGCCACGTACCGGCAAGCGCAGCTTAGGACAGACGACCTGGTAAAGGTTGCAGGAAGCCGCTGGATACAGGCCGCATCTAACTGGCCAATCTGGAAGTCATTAGGGGAGGCTTAAATATGTTCAGCAGTGGACGATCTATAGCTGAAATGATAATGATGATGATGAATTTACTGTTACTTATTAAACTTTAATATAATACCTACATCGGTATTGATATTTTAGAATACTTTCATTCATGTTTTGTAAGATTGATGAATAAAGGCTATTGTTATTATGATTTACTCTGTACTAATATTACAGTTGTTGTGATTTCAGTTGATGATCATGTGTAAATAAGTACTGTGCGTTTTTAAAACGCCTAACTTTATGATAAATAATTATGGTTGTTGTGATTTTAGTTCTTGACCATGAGTCAGACCTGCCAACATTCTATACGGGTTTTTATTCCCATAGAAATGCTTTTTATTTTTTCCTTAATGACTATCTTTCCAAACGTTGGTAGTTCACGAAAGTTGCAAAAAACATCTCCAATCGTACCATCATCATACATTAATCATTAATTTTTTGCCTTGTCCACTTCGTGATTGCTTCGTTTTTGCTCTCGGTTTAATTGAGGATTGCCGAGCCTCTGAGGCCCTCGAGGCAATGGGTGTAGGTTTGCCAGCCTGAAATTGAAAGGCGGACTCCATATTACGTAAATTTACTGGTTATGCCCGGAAATACCAGACGTAATTCGGGACGTAACCGATTAAACACATAGCCGGTGTAAATATAGACAATGTGTATTTTTTTACTGGTGCATTATTGCATAAATAGGCATATTAGCTTATGAAAGTGGGAGTTTCCCTATCTGACGCATCTGAAACTGAAAACTCAAAAGTTTCGGGAGTTTGGGCTTTCATGTAATATTCAGGGCTAATAAAATGGCTCTGTATCACAGAGAAATTATATTTATCTTGATAAATAATATCATATTTTGTGTAGAAACTTAAACTGTCAAAATGTCAATGTTATTTTGGCAATAAGCCTAGAACAGCATAGTATTTAGCTTGTAGCTTAGCTATTTCATTTTATTTTATTTATTCATAAGGTACACCAACAGCAAAACACATAAAACATTAACAACAACACGATTACAAATATATGTTCAAATATGTTTGCTATACGTATGCAAAGAGTTAAATTTAGTTTTTATGAAATCAAATCTGAATCTGCTTGACTTTTATGTACTACCTATTATATTTCTTCTAGCTTAGTATTGTATTTGATGGGTCCAATTTTGACAAAGAAACAGAACGCATTAAATAGTACGTAATGTCCTATGAAATCACAGTAACCTGTACACCCCAGATGGGTGTGATATCTCGATCCGAGGACGAAGGGAGTTTGTAAATGGAGGCGAGTGTCGATGACGGTCACAAGTGCTTTTCATTTAGGGGCCCTTGTTTATTCAATTATCTAATTAAATTGGGAACAGTGTCTATCATCAGTTTGCAAATCTAATTCTAACCCCGGCTTCTTGGGTGCCCAGTCAAACTTTATCGGGTTTATAAATATTCTGTCCTCTACAAACTAATAAATGGAGTTTGTAAAACCTGGAGTTTGTCCGGAAAATAAAAACGCAATTCTAAATGATTTTTTCTCCTGTATTTTTCTTCTTTTTGTTTGGGCGTGCAATTAATTGTATCTATCTATCAGTCAGAGTGAGAGAAAGAGTCAGATTAATTATCGATTGTCAACCTATCACCATATTTTTTTTCTGTAAAGGGCACCTTCTCTCGTTCTCATCTTCATCTCATTTCCCTGTTTCATTGTTTTTTTTCTATACTACATAAAATGCAAATGCCCTACAATTTAAAACCACGATGTTGCTTTTTATTGATTAGTCAGTCAACGAGATTTAGGTCAGTCCCATCTTAGAGCTTTATGTAGACGACATCATTATTCCTATGTCAAGTTCATTACATGGTCTCATAGCATTGTGTTAGTAATCTATATTTTTTTGTCTATTTTAATGACACTTGCATCGTGTTGTCATCATTGTCGTACAATGTGAGTCGTGAACAATGGGTGTCTAGGCTCGCTAGGGTTGTCGACTATTTATTTATTATTTATTTATTTATTATAATTACAGCACTGTTAAAAAAAATACATTTAAATTTAAGCCTCGCAAACCACTTTCGTGGTTGACTGCGAGTGCGACCCTTGGCTTATTCTTTACAAACTGTTAAAAGTTATAACATACTATATTTTATTTATGAAGTGTCGTTTAAGTTTAATGCCAAATTCTTGTTTAAATGTCAATTTTGCTATTTCGAGCGGCAGCGCGTTGATCAGATATGGTAAACGTTTGTCTAATGTACGGTCTCCGTAATAGTTTTGAACCCTGGGTACTACGTACTTGCCGCTCGAAGCAGCCCTAGTGCGGTGACTGTGCTGCAGCGGTGTCAAACGCTCCAGACGCTCATGGTTATTCTTCAGTAGTAAGTATTTGTGTTTTAAGCCAGCTGGTAATATTTCACAGATTTTAAATAAATGGTAGTAGTTATTTTTACATCTATTTTTAGTTTTATTGTTAACAAGTAATTTTAGGAATCTAATTTGTAATGCTTCTATTTTATCTAAATATGATTTAAATGTCAATCCATAGCTGTCGAGAGCGTAGGACACCACCGATTCCACCATAGTCAAATATAAAGTTTTCAGTATTTTAAGTGGTACCCTATACCTTAAGTGATAAAATTTACCTAACAATAATCTAAGTTTATTACAAATATAATCGACATGGTTAGACCAGGAAAAATTTTCATCCACTATTAATCCTAAATACTTGACATTAGATACTCTTTCAATTGGGAGACAGTTACAGGATAGATTTGTTTTTTTGTGAAAACAATCATATGAGTGTGCTATTATGGGATGGTTTATTATGGGAATTTGTGAATAAGGTGACCTGATGACTATCATTTTATTCTTCTCAGCACATAGAACAATTCCATTGTCATGGGACCATTTAACAATGCTGTCGACATCCCTTTGCACGAGTTCTAGTATGCTGGACAGATCGGTGCCGGCCCTCAGCACACACAGGTCGTCGGCGAACATGTAGGGAGTGCAATGGCGAATGACGTTCGTGAGGCTGTTGACGTGCATGAGGTAGCAGAGCGGGCCGCACCCCGAGCCCTGGGGCACGCCGCATGGCGCGGCGCGCGGCGCGCTCGCCTCGCCGCCCACATGCACGCTGAACGAGCGCGAGGCCAGGTACGAGCGGAACCACTGGCGCAGCGGTTGCTCCACGCCGCACTCCCGCATGGCCTGAAGTAAGGTTTCGTGCTCCAGGGTGTCGAAAGCCTTTTTATAATCAAAGAATACAGCCACCACCATTTTTTTATCGTTTAGTGATTGGTTAATATCGTTCGTGAACGAAGATATGAGAGAAGCAGTACTCTTGCCCGACTGAAATCCGTATTGACTAACATTGATTATATTATTATTTGTTAAAAACGTGTTAAGCTGATTAATGATACATTTTTCAATAATTTTTTCTATACTTGACAAAATTGAAATGGGTCTATAGTTACTACAATCATCTTTTTTACCTTTCTTAAATATCGGACGAACTATTGCTTGTTTTAATTTTAATGGAAATTCATTTTTAGATACACATAAGTTAATAAGGTGAGCTATAACAGGACTAATTAATTCGGACAAGAGCTTAACATCCCCCATACGAATCGAGTCACTACCTGGCGATTTTTGAGATGACATTCTATTAATTACTTTAAATACCTCCTTGGGTGTTACATTTCTCCATCTCATAGACAAGTCAGGTGTTTTGACATAAGACTTTCTATCTAACCACTTATCACTACAAGTATGTTTAGCAAGTCTCACCTCATGGTCAAATGTTTCGGCAAATCTATTACATAAAACAGTAATATCACCGCTACTCTTCATGTTTTTTAATATTATGGTATCTAAAGATTGTTTCTTATTACCTAACAATAAATTCAATTTATCCCATAATTGTTTTAAGTTATTATTACATTTCATTATTTCTTGTTTTTCATACTCCACCCTACTTTTAGAAATTGCTTTATTGCACTTATTACGTAGTTTAGTGTACTCTAATCTTTTTAACATATTATTTCTGTCATTACACCAAACTTTAAATAATCTATCTTTTTCTAAAATTATTTTTTTTAACTTTTGTGTAATCCATGTCTTTTTATTTCTTTTGCTATTGACTGTGATAACTTTGGTAACATAACATTCACTGTAAACATCGTTAAAGATGATATTTAATCTCTGATACAATTCTATAGGGCAATTAATCTGTAGCAAGTTATTAAAATTAATACATTTTAATTTTTGACACAATAGTTTGTTATCCAATATACGACGAGTATCGTATGTGGGGCCTGAGGTACAGGGGGACGATTGATTCCAGTCTATAGCTGCGACTACGTAATAATGATCAGAGACTTTATGTTGTATTACTGATGAATTAATAAGGGCACATGGTGAGCGTATATAAATGTGATCTAAGCAAGACTCAACCAGTTTACCAGCGAGTATTTCTCTTCTTGTAACCGTACTTATGCATTTAACAAAGCCAAACTCGCTTAATAAATTTTCGTATGATATGACAGCACTATCTGTATTTTTTAATATATTTATATTTATGTCCCCACAGTAAATAATCTTATTATTAGGTGGTATAGACTCAAATAAACTTTTAAGTCCCTTAAGGTAATCTATTATCTTACAGTTATTCCACATTCGCGGCGGTCTATAAACAGATACAAGTAAAATAGAATCACTTCCATTTTGCACCTCAACAATCACACATTCGGCTGTTGCCATGAGCGCGAGCTGGGTGGGGGCGCAAGCACTGGCTGCAAGATGCGTGCGCGTGTACACCAATACTCCTCCCCCACCCCGCCCCTCGCGTGTGTATGTGTTTACATCAAATCCTTCAATCTGGTAAAAGGTTAAATCATTAAAATTAATATTTGGCTCAGATATAACGATCACGTCTAGTTTACACAAACTAGTATGTATACTGACTAGAAATTCAGCGAAATTTTTATTCAATGACCTTATGTTTACATGCAAAATACCTAAGTTTTCCGACCCGGTAAACGTACTAGTCCACTCGTCTAGACTATTTAAGATATTCTCTTTGACTAAATTATTAGAAACAGAATTAAGATCAAGCGGATTGAATTTTACTACTAATTTGCATCGAGCCTCTTAATAAACGTTTTAAATTACTAATTATCTGAACTCATCGCACAAATATCGCCTTCAGATCGGATCCATATAGCCTTATCATTATCACCTTCCTTTTTGACAAATATTCTTCCTTTGGACACCCAAATATATTTATATTTATTCCTCAGTTTATTCTTCGTTATCCATAGTAATTCCCGAGTAAACTTGTTAAGGTCCTCATTAATAAATATCCTATTCCTTGATGTGCCACCTGTTATCATGTCGCTAGACAGGGTGATGCGATTACGTCTCTGCGCCAGCCATGCATCTCGGGTGCTAGCAGCGCGCCCAGCCCCCTCGCCGCCGTCGCCAGCGCATGGCCGAAAGCCCACGATTATAGATGAAGGTTTGTTTGTTTGCTTACGTTGCGGCAATCTTTTCACCCATGTAATGTCTTGGGTTGGTAGATTCAATTCCTGACCGATTTTCGTCACAATGTTCATAGTATTTTCTTTAGGTAATAGTTCAACACCTGCGATCTCGATGTTATTTTTTCTAGACATCTGGTCACATTCCTGTAGTTTCTGCTCTAATGCTATGTTGCATTTCTCCAAGTTGATATAACGATTTGAAAGGTCGTTCATGTTTTTTTCAACTTTATGTAGCTTCACCTTCATAGACTCATGTTCAGACAAAAGCTTATCATATTTATCCGATAGTAAACTTATAGAATCGTTCAATCCACTTAGTTGTTGTTTAATTCCCGGGATATCACTCACTTTTTTGAGAATTTGCTTGAGTAACTTATCGGAATCGGCGTTGAAGTCTCTGTCATCATCCGCCTGGACATCCAAGTCATCCTCCTCACAATTGTTGCAGTATTTTCTTACTTTTCCCGCTTTCATATCCGCAGCTAAACCACGAACACAACTACGATGAAACATTCCACCGCACTGACCTTGACACAAGAAGTGCGAACCTCTATGAGATAATTGTTTTTTACACTTTAAGCACTCCATGTTAACTGGCACTATAATATCAAGTTGGTAGATATTTCGGTAGGTATTGTATTTCCTATATTACACAAAAAACTGTGATTATTATTAAGAAAGTAAAATTATTAATTATGCTACTGTATTTTAATTATTCCTCATATCGTCCCTTAGCTTACAACACCGCTTAAGTAATTTTAACCAACTTTACAGGAGACGAAAAAAACTGTATATTTTATAAAAAATTGTGTTTTTTTCTATTGCTTCTTAATACATACTCTGGTTAGCGGTTAAGAAATAATTAATTATACTTATTTTGACGATTTACTTTATTTTAACTTTTATTTTATGACTTGAGCGGTGTTGACTGATATTTTATTAGATTTAGGCGGTGTTGTTTGTGAAAATGTTAGGGATTAAGGTATCAAAAGATGATTTGCAAATATAAGCTTTTATTAAGAAATATTTTAAGAAAATTAACATTCTTTATAACATAGATATCTTAACTTAAATTTAAAGAATCACATTGTTGAGATCAATTGCTTCAAGTTATTTGGTAATACACGAACCTCTAGTTAGGACGTAAATGAAATAATATTTTTTTTATTTTAATAGGTAAATATTTCAAATATTAATCTTAGTTTACTTAGTCTTTAATAAACTCCAAAGAAATAAGATATAATAGTATTCATAAAATAATAGAAATAATAAAGAATACTCAAAATCTCTAGTCTTTAGTTTAGTTGCAGTCTTTAGTGATTGCTGTGCGGAAGGTCATCATAAAAAGAATGGCAATTAGATGGCAATACACTTTTTAGGTCTTGCAAATCTTGATACTTCCGCTTTGTAATTGGTATTCTAGCTGCGTACAATTTTTGCAAGCTATTTATTTGTTTAATGCTGTTAATTGACGTGGGACGATGTGGTAACGGGTGAAGCTCGTCATCAAAACTAACTTTATACCAAATTGTGCCATTTGGTCTGTATTCTAGCATACGTAAATCTGTGACGACAAGGTCACCTGCTTTTTTACCAGGCCTTATAGATTTATAAATTAATTCTTTCGAAAAGTCTGTAAAAAAAGTATAGTCTAAGTAACGAGCTTCGTAAGGCATAGGATCACTCCTAGCAGTTTTACTTATAGCCATGTATTGTTGTGGAAGGTAAATTTCTTTACCTTTTAATTTACACTCTATGGCACTATGTACCGAATCACATTCCATGTGAGTATGGCCTTTTTCCAGGTACTTTTGAGTAATCACAATATTTTTTTCAATCGCTAAACGTAATAAAGCATTGCTTAAGGTAACATTGCGATTTTGAGCACCACAACCATCGGAATATAAAACCACAGGCAATAATTTCCGACTCAAAACCTTCTCTAGATGGTCTACTAAGCATGAAGCAAAAACAGAGGCTTCCAGCGTACTGTTTGACTCATCGAACCAATAACACATTACTTCCTTAGTTGCTATATTGTATAATGTAAAATTATGGACGCATAATTTAGTTTTATAATAAATTGCACTAGCTTGAAGATACGGGGCCAATTTTACTGATTCAACATCCTGTGTGAACACGTGACAAGCTCCGGACTGTGCAATTCCTTTGTCAGTATCTTTCTCTTTCCTGGCTCGATCTTTCTTCAGAACATGTTGAGCGTATTCTTCATCAGTAATGTTTCCAGTTTTATGACTGCAACAAACGTCGCATTGATCTTTCTTTGGGTGGAATAGGCTCAGATTGAGTTTCATAAATAATTTGTCAAATAATTTACGGCCAAGGCATTCTCTACCCTCTAATTCACAATTATCTTTATATGCATGATAGAGCTCTGTCATGCTCGAGAAAATTGGTTTTAAATATTCTCGTGATGTTTTAGCACGACAGTAATGTGACGGCATCTTTGGAAGATCTGCTAAAAACTTTTCAACATGTTTGTGGTCTTCAATTTTCCCTGGATTTCTGCGATTACTGGTTGAAGTAGACACATCGGGAGGCATAGCACAATCGGTTTTTGTCAACCAATATCTTATAAACCAATCTTTAATTCCAAGAGTGGCCAAGAACATTTTTTTGCAGACTTGGAGACGTACATTATCAATCGTCAAAACGTAAGTTCGACTATCAGTTCTTTTGGATGATTCTGGATTTTTTGTAACTTTCTTTGGTACTTTGTTAACGTGAGAAGTTATAAATGATCTTCGCTGCTCCCAGTTCATGTTCTTCCAGAAAATTTCAAACAAAAATTTTCGCTGTTGCTCGTTTATGTTGTCACATGACCTGAGTTTGGATTTCTTGCAAAACGCAGAAGTGCACGGTGGTTTCATGGATCTTGCAGGCTTAAATACGTCTTGTTTCACTTTAAATGTTTCATTAATCTTTGCTTTTCTGTCTCTTCTGTATCCTAAATAATTTTCACCTTTCATCCGTAATTCTTTATTTATATTGCGTTTATATTTATTTGGATCTTTTGACGCCTTGTTCTGTCGTTTTTTATGACTTAACAAATCACCGTGATACTCATCATTACTGAGTATGACCACTTTTGAAGAACATGATGGAGTAGCAGAGACACTGGATTGCTGTATATTGGTTTGGGTTGTTTTATTTTCATCTGTTATATCTGTATCTGTGTTAATTACTATATCCGAAACTGGGTCTTGAATATTCGTAGGGAAAGCTTCGATGTGAATATTTCGTAGTTCTTGTACAACGTTCTCACTTTCTACCGAGATATTGGCTACATTCAATACAGAAGGCTGAGGATACTCGATGGTCACTGTAGCAAATTCGGGTGGTATATGTTGCAGATGCAGATCAAAGAAGTCATTAGCAGCTTTTTCTACAACTTGTAGATTGTGAATGTTAATGTTTTCAATATTATCGAAGTCTATGTTCTGGTCAAATATTGTGTTTACATTATCCTGGCTACTTATAATACTTTTTATGGACTCCCCGAAGTTTTGATCATTTATTGGTGTTGCAATAGTTTCATGTTTTGTAGGAGAATTGCATGCTTTGGTGTCAGAAGAACTAGTGTTATCTTTTTGATTCACATCTAAAATAAATAATAGGAATTATTGCATTAAAAACATAAATAACAAAAAAAAATAATCCGGACCTCAAAACAAACCCATACTACTAACCTAGTTTAATTCTTTTTTTATCTTCTTTGCAACTTTGTTTACGCCGTTTATGTTTTAACATCAGTCCTGATTTTTGTAATTGGGCACATAACCATTCATCACCTGAACTCGAACTCAGATCACTCCAGGAATCAATTTCTTCTCCATCCATAGCGCATTAATTTCAATAATTGAGTTTCCTAAAAAAATAAAATAAATTTTGAAACAGCGCCTAAGTTAAGAAAAAAATGTTAGTAAACACCGCCTAAGTAAGTAAAGATATCATTTTATCATTTATTTCTAAATTAATATGCGTAAATCAATAAACATTACTTTATTCTAGAGCTTACCTCTTAGTCTTCTATTAAAACTTCTTGCATAGACGTTTCAGCGATAAAATTCACACAAAAATTTAATAAACACTGAGCGCGAAGTATTTTCGCGCGAACATTATAACAAACTAACGACTTGTGCGCTGTTGCGACGCCAACCGACTTGAGCGCTGTCACTATTTTTTGAATTACGGCTTCTGATTGGCTGAAATCTATTTCATGAGACCAATGGTTCGACGCGCAATGCGCAGCTTCATCCAATGGCATTCAAATGTAAAAACCACCAATTTTCGACTTGAGCGGTGTTGTTAGCTAAGGGACGATATTCTGATATAAAATTATAAAATCACTGTCAGAATTAATGAAACGACGTTTGCCTTTCCCTAACTAATACAGCTGTGTTTATTGTAAACAGAAGTTAAAAGTAATTTACTTAGTTTATATGTTGTCGCTGTAACTGGATATTAATTTAATTAATATAGTTAGTAAAAAGTTTGTTTAATTAGTCTGAATTCATATATAATTATTAATTGATATAAGAAAAAAGGATAAGAATCAAAATTTGGCCGTTGGGAAACAAAGTTTTTCAGTAGTCATCACGAACCGGTAAACGCAGCTTAGGCAGGCCTCCCACCCGGTAGATTGACGGCTTAATCAAGGTTTAATCAAGTTCAGCGGCTTCCCCTGAATGGAAATAGCCTAGAACCGCTCGCTGTGGCGTTCTAAGGGCCCTATTAACTTATCCAGCAATGGACTTCCAAGCTGATGATGATAATAAAGATATAATATAATATATACTTATATGACATGATGAAAATAATAATAGTTGACAACTGACAACCCTAGCATTTGTCGCGCGACCCAATTATTTTCGGCTTGCCAGGAGGAGGTTATTGTAGCCATTTTTAGTACTTATTCTTTTTTCGCAATGAGCGCAAAATCTAGTATTCTCTGAATGTACCAAGACAATTTCAATTATTAAGTCAACAAAACAGTGCGATAATATGTGTTAATTGGGTACTTATGTTTTATCAACTTTCTTAATTACTCTGCAATTCACGTGATTTTGAGTACGGAAGCTTTGCTATCAGATTCAGTAAATTTGATTAGAGCATTATCTAATGTTTTATCATCACTATCTCTCACAAGGTCACGAGTGCATGTAAGCGATATCTTATCAATAACATTTTTGTTTATATTAAATATACGTAAATACATAGCACATCCATCTGATATGTAAAAATATTCCCTTAATCTTGATTATGAGGGGAAACTTTTAGGTGTTCTGTGTTTTAGGAGAATTACAACTCAATCACACCACATTTTTAAGGTTGCATACCCAAATGCTGATCTTTTTAACCGAATAGGTAGACACTTCTAATTTTCACAGAATATGAATTACCATAGGTGCTGTAACAAAAAAAGAAGAAACGTGTTTTTCCTCGCTCGATTGTAATAATGGGAGTACATACAAACTAACTAATAATGCACTCGTATGTAAAACCAAAAATGATAAAAACCGGCCAAGTGTATATCTGTTTTTTTTTAATATTATACGTAGAGTTAAAAATTTGTGCAGTGGTACGGCACTTGGCCGGTTTTTTAAAAGGCATGGGGCACGTGGACAGGTGTCCACCATCATATTATCATTTTGAAAAAATAAAAAAATTAAATAAGTAGTAAGGTCTACCATCCGAGGCGAAAAAATAGAGGTCAACCGTTAGTAAGCACAGTATACATATAAATTCCATAAAATAGGGTTTTAAATTTACAAAAAAAAATAGGCCAACCCTAACGACCCATTGGAGTGTAGGAATATAAGTCAACAAATAGGCCTAGTTTCGGTACTGCTTAAGCTTATCTAAATACCTACAGTGCCGTAAGTACAAAATTTGCGTTACTGTTCGATGTCATAGTTGGCAATAATACAACAAAAGTGCAGGCCATGAAATAGTCAAAATCTGATTGGATTAGACTCTCTTGCACTACTTACTTCATCCCATAATATCTTCTTCTCTGGCGGTCTAGCCACATCAATAAGATTTTATTAAATTTATAACGAACTTTTGTTTTGGAACAGGATATCTGCTAACCCTGTTATAAACAGGTTATTTCCGTATGTGGTATTCGCTGTAGAGTCAGCAGTTGAATCAGCTAAATATCTGTCCATGTGTGTCAGGCTTATCCACACTTATACAATGTGCTGAAAACTGGATAATTAAATCCTACTAATATTATAAATGCGAAAGTTTGTGAGGATTGGATACTCTTTCACGCAAAAACTACTGAATGGATTTTGATGAAATTTGGCATACTGATAGACCTGGATGAACACATAGAATACTTTTTATCCGGGTAAGGTCAACGCAGACGAAGTCGCGGGCAAAAGCTAGTAATAAATAAATATGCGCCAGACAACTGAGACGACACATCAATTATCATGGTCTCGAAGTAAGGCATTAATTAAATATGTGTTAAGACGTACCAGACGGTTTTTTTTGCTAGGGGCTTTTTTGGCTTGGATCTGGGTGTGCTAGAACACCCAGATCCAAGCCAATTTAGAAAAGTTTTTGAATCTACCAGCCCCCCTAGCATAATCGATATGATTTCGATATGAATCGATATGATGCGACTGTCAGTTGGTTTCGATATATCGCTATATCATATTTTATTAATTTTTTTTATTTTTCTTTATTAAGGAAACAAACAGCTATCAATGTTACATTTCGTTTACAAAATAATGTATAGTACTAAAGCATTACAAGTTTCCACCAATAGTTTTTACAGTAATATGTATATTGTGTTTTGGTGGTCATGCTACATGGAGGAGGCTGGACCAAGAATCGAAATCCCGTTGGGTTGCTACAACCCCCGATGCAGTCACTGATCGCGACTAAAGCAACCGCAGATTGTGATGTAGCAATGGTTTTATCTTTGCAGAACAAAACAGCCGAAGCAAATGACAGATGAAATCCCTATAAGATTGGTAAAAAACCGACTTCAAAACACTAAAAAGCTAAAAGTAATCCTAACAAAGTACCTAATCAGTTACTTTTGGAGTCGGTGCAAACAAAAACATTGAATCTCTCATCGGCTGGCACCGACTCCAAAAGTAACTGATTAGGTACTTAAGTGTTAGGATTATTTTTAGCTTTTTAGTGTTTTGAAGTCGGCTTTATTGACGTGATAACGTCTTTAAAATCGTTTTAGTCGGGTGACATGTTCAGAAACTTGTGTCACACCAAAACCTCACGAGCGCGATCGCAGGTATAACGAGAGAGAGACGGACCGATCTCCCGTCTCATCTCGAGCGCTGCCAGTCATTCCGTGAAACTTGTCACGCGGAATCCTCACGAGCGGAGGCTGGCATAGCGTTCGAGTGAGTGGACCGATCTTCCGTCTCTCTCACTCTAGCGGCATACAAACGAATGGAGATTTTCTCGTGCGGTTAAGTTTTCGTTGAATGTTTAACAGTGAAACAAAATAAATAAATAATATAATATAATTATAATTATATTCATATAATGTATGAAGAAAAATGTATATCATAGTCGAATAAGTAAACTTGTCATTTTACACCCGAAATTTATCATCAAAAGTGTGAATAAAACGATAGATGTAATTTAAAATTTGAAAAAATTGTTATCTTCATTAATTCCTTACTTCCCAAAAACTTATATCACCAATAAGACGTTATCACGTAAACATCTCGATCGTAAACCTACTTTACAAACAACCAATTTTTTTAAAAATAAAATTTACTTATTTCATCTATTTTTAGTGATAAATCCTAATCTAACTGCTGAACACCGATTTCATCCTCGTTTTTTTCACCCTTAGGGGTACAATTTTTTTCCGAAATTTTTTACTATAGTATCTTTGAAGTATTAACTATTCAATAAAAAAAAACATCAAAATCGGTTTACATTTGTCGAAGATATTGGTTGGAACGAAAACATTATCTGGGTATATATTTTGTTATTTTCTCAAAAACTGCTGAATCAATTACGATAAAATTTATATGGGACCACCTCTGAAGTATGATCTACCAAACAAAAAAAGAATCATCAAAATCAATTCATAATTGGCGTAGTAATCGCGTAACATACATACAAAAAAAAACATACAGTCGAATTGAGAACCTCCTCTTTTTTGAAGTCGGTAGAAAATAAGGCGTATCCATACGAATACAAAAAAAGGATGATATTGTTAAAGTGTTGACTGTACAATCGTAAAACTGCCTGTTTGCGCGTTTACAGTTTGAAGGGAGGAAGCGCCTCTTAGCTGCATCTCGCTCAATATTTTAGCCTTTGCATTATCCACTCTGTCACCCACAACATACAACTCAATTTCCCGAGTGATGCTACGTAATGTACAATCATATTACGGAAATGCGCTATGAAATTGCTCTCGGGAGATGTTTGAACATTTCAATTTAGCTCGGAGATTTATTTTCGACGTGTATTGGATTGAATAACCTTGATTTTAACATTATGTAAACACTTTTGTAACAAATGAAATACTGGTGTACTTCTGTACTTATCCTTTTATTGTTTGTACTTGTAAGTACCTAATCGTAAGGTTTTCAAACAGCGAGTAATTCGCTGTTAGTTTCACAAATGACGATCTTCTTCTTCTAAGCGCGAAACTTTTAGAAAAATATTTAAAAACTATGCTATGAATGGTCAAAACCTAAACAACATTTTGAACATAGCATTTTGTTCATAGTACTTACACGTCAGGAGAAAATAAATATTGGAATCATTGAAGAAACAAACAAAAACGATGCTAATTCTTCTTTCTTCTTTTTAACCGCTTGACCGATTTAATTCGTTTAAAAGTCGATTGATAGTCCAACTTGATAGCCATAAACTGAGCATAGGGTTTTTAATCGGACAGTTGCGTCCATGCGAAAAGTATTATTTTCCTCAATTTCGCTATCTTAAGACGCAGCGGTTGTCGTAATAGTAACAGTAACGATCATTGCGCGCTGTTATATACCGTATTTTAATAAGTTTTCGTACTAACACGCCTTGAGTCGCTAATTTAGGGGCACTACTCGCCTTAACCATGATCCTAGATGCGGCAAGTCTAGTTAATAGATTTTGAGAGATTGCCATCAGACTCTCGTAACCCCTTGGGCATCAGATCTAGATTATTTGGGGATCTAGGTAGACTCAGTTTATCTGAATGTGCTGGTTTCACAGTATATTTTTATCTCACTGTGGAGCAAGTAGTACAAATCTGTTCATAGATTCCAAAAAACTCGACCACTGATGTGAGCCAATACTGCGACCACTAAGCTACTACCGATCTAGCGACAAGCGACTATCGAAAATATATGCTGAGACTTATAATGAAGGTTTGTGAGTTTTGGTGGTTTAGAAGAGCCAATTTTGACATTTACAGAACAGTATATACAATAAATAGATAGACACTACTTTACAGAGTCTTGTGTCGTCGCTAACGCATTTTTAATGGATCGTTGTCATCAGGATTCGCTGAAATGAACCTTAATTAACTCCATCACAAAAACAAATGGCGATCTGGCGAGGATAGAGTTATTTGGGACATTCTTCAGAGTTATTCCCATTTTTTGCGTCCTAAGTGTTCAACAATGACTTTATTTACAGTGAGTAAGATTCAACTTATGGAGCCTGGTGGGATTTCAGTTTTATTTTTAACCAACTGTCCCGGCGAACTTCGTACCGCCCCTACATAATTTTTTTTCGTGAATATTCCCGTGTTTTTTATAGTTATTCTGCTATTCGGGGCGGAGACAAATTTAACAAACCAAAGATCATAAAAATCGGTCCAGCCGTTCTCGAGTTATAAATGGTGTAACTAACCCGACTTTGTTTTATATTATACTAGCTGTCCCGGCGAACTTCGTACCGCCTCTTCACATTGTTTTTTCGTGAAATTTTCTGATATTTTATTTGTTATTCTGCTATTCGGGGCGAATACAAATCCAACAAATCACAGATGATAAAAATCGGTCTAGCCGATCGTGACTTATAAATGGTGTAACTAACCCGACTTTGTTATATAATTATAGATGTATGCTATTTTTGTTTTAAGCATATAAAACAAAAATTACATCACGTTAAATGCAATCATAAACTAAAATTATTTGTAGTAAAATTCAATAGAAATATAATCTATTGATGTTGTAAAACTTCTAAAGACTATAATAAAACACATTATAATACAACACAATATTAAGAATTTATTCATTCTAATTGAAATTTTGAATTTTTTAATATTTTTTTTTACAGGATTGTCTATCTCGCATTGTTTATCAGCATTTCTTTCCTTTGACATTTGTACACCAACAATGCATACACAGAGATGCTCATGTAAGAATTGTAGCAGATATATTCAAATTTAAAGAACTTACGATAGAATAAACACCTGAATCATCAGCGGTTTTGAAATATGGATCGTCAATCGATTTAGATGTATAAATTAGATATTCCGTAAGTAAATCGTACCCGGCACCAATAGCACTGTGGATTTCACTAACATTGTTATCGTTCAATCCACTGCCTTCGACAAAACGTAAATAACGAATATCGAAATTTGCTGAATCAATTTCATCGAACCGTGAATACTTTTGGCTATATCATAGTAATTTAATCAAGTACAATGTTATAATGTCGACATAATTATTCAATTGATCGAAAAATCTGACGTATGACAATTAATCCACAAACAAATATGATTGATTTTTCAACTGTTATGTTAAATTAAAAAATACCACAAGCTCCAGGTATAAAATGTCTGGCTGAACGCCTTTAAAAGGTAACTTTAACCTCTCTTGTGCACTAGCAAACCTGCCAGCGAGCATTAAAATTGGTCTGACAGGTCTTAAGGACAATATGTCCTAAGTACCTACTTAAACTGTGATACTCTCTATAATACGTTATCCAGAAACGTTACTGCTGGAGTCACAGTACTAGGTTTCTTACTACCATAACGAAACACCATAAACGCACTTTTTTTGACATTATATGTAATAGGAGTCCATGGTTTTGAAGCATAGCACTCTAAATCTACTACTTACTACTCGTCATTAAACACAGCAACATCATATCATCAGCATAGTTAGTACTATTGACCATAAGACCATCAATTGACCATCCGGCCCTAGTGTTGCTGAGCCCAGCGATAAGCTCATTCACACAAAGGCTAAAAAACAGAGCAAGAGGAGTAACGGCGGTCGATTTTTTTCCAAACAAATTATAATCAATAATACTCGGTCTAGTACATTTAAAAAATGATAGCCAACTAAAAGCGATTTTCTCTTAGTTTACGTTAAATTAATTGAACTAAACAAGTAAGTAGGTGCTTTTATTAATTCTAAAAGGTATAAGGTATGTAAAGTAAAATACAACCTATGCTAAATCCAAAACCATTTGGTGATTTTAAGCTTCTAAAAAGTATGTTGCTATAAAATTCACATAGAATTTCAAGATGAGGTTTATTTTTACGAAAATACAAAAAAGCATTTGCGATTCATACGACCTCTAATCACAGAGAACTTCACATCTTACGTCACATCCGTCGACATACTGACCTGTAATTAACTGGACAGGCTGTCGTGTAATTAAATTCGTGCCTTTTTGATTATCGCCATTTATTACCTTTTGTACTAAATTGATATTCCAAATCAAAAAACATGTTCGTATTCGATTATAGTTATTAATATTATTACGTGTCAGTTTTAGCAAGTATTTTTATAGCCCCTTTTATATTTTCCGTTTCAACTGCCACCTACTCTAAATGAACCTGATTCTGCCAAATCATCATAGGAAAAGTTATTGTTCTATCGGTTTTGTTCCTCTTCTTCCTTGTTTTTGGCGATGAACGTGTGTTTTTCTACCGCGGGTACACTGTTCCGCCAGAATCACGTGTATGGAACTTGTGCGGTAGGTGGATAAATTAAATGTATAATTATAAATACTGACGGTTTTGTTCGAGGATTCGAAACCATTTTGACAGCAGCCCGTCCAGTTTATAACAGGTCAGTGGTGCAGAAACGTTTAGTGTTTTTTTTTTCTGCATGTGGCAAATACATTTTCTTGTCGAGCCTTACAAAGTGCGTCATCATATTAAAATTTTCTAAAAATTATAAAAAAATACATACTGTTTTAAAAAAAAAAATATTAAGATTAGTTTCTTTAGTTATGTAATGCTTTCAGAAAATAAAATAAAAAAGTACCCTTAAAAACATTTTACATACCGAATTATTGCATCTATCATTTATTAGTTACGTTTTTGCATGATTCGATCGGTTTTATATCATAGTAAGCATAAACAAATAAGTATGTTGAATCAATCAAGTTAATTTTGACTAAGGTCTTTGTTGGATTTACTAAGATGATTTAGTTGTACCAATCATTGAAACCTATGAAATTGAATATAAGATTTTAGACTGTATCATAAAAATTTTAGTTCAGCTAAAATGAAAAGTACAGCTTGATTTGTAGCCGTGCGTAACCGCGTACAATTGTAGTGCGTGTAATTAATTGCAATCATGTTGCATCACCGTGCGCTAGTAGTGCAAACGGCTCGTTTGCATCCATTAAACCGTTTACTACACTCGTTCGTATGTTATTTGCGGTATTGTTTACATTCCGCACCCGCGTGTTATTGTGTAATAGAATAGTCTATAATAATATTTTAAAATTGTTTTTACGTTTTAATAATAAATTATTTCAACAATCACTCCATGCTTGTGGTGTGCTCATCACAAAAACAATCGCCCCTTGCGGCATTCGAATCCGCGCATGACTGTTGTTTTGTAGTCCGGCGGAGCGCGAACCAAAAGGCCGGCCGCACTTTGGGTACGTTTTCGTACTAATGGGAAACGTGTGAATAGTAACATATAAAATCGCATACGCAGCTAGTGCTCAGGATCCGGATCGTTCGTACGTTGACGCACATATCGAATTCGTAAGAAAACGCGTCTAATAATCATATATCATACGTCATAATTATGAAACCGCAATTTTTAAAGTCACCATTGGTCGGTAGACAGCTGGCCTTAATGTATGGCCAAATAGTGCGTTGTAGGCCTTAGACCAAAAAAGGTGCCGTGGAATAACGACATGTATTGAAACATTATGTTAAAGGATAAGCCATAAATAAAAAATGCATTTACAGCCTACGGAAACAGAAGGTTATCAATTATTTCACAACGAGACTTATTTAGGCAGACTCAGACATGCCATACTGCTTTGGTCATGGACTGTGGCACTTTACTGTCAAATATTTGCGCTCGCGCACATGTTCAAACATCCAGTACATTAGCCAAGTCAATATCGCACGTGTGGTCGCCTCTCGTGTGCTTTCGTCGATTATAAATGTTGATTTGCAATATTATTGTGTTTGATTTCATTATTATATGTTTTTTTCATCATTATTATAAAGGCTTAGACAATATAAGTTGCGAACTTACTGTTTAATATGAAAATAAATGTCAGGGAGGAGATAAATGATAAGAACTTGATGAAATGGTTTTAGGATACATAGAAAAAGTATTGTTAAATTTTTTCGAAATTGTTTAAAATTTTTGAAATATTTAAAAACAATTAGTATTCAAACATTATTAAGATAGACAACACGACTTTAGTTCATTTAAGTATTATTATTATTCTTAAATAGAAACACAATATAATGTCCCAGATGATTTTTTGGTGACAGATCGTAGTGTTTTACCATATCACCCAAAGACTGCTCAGCGCATGTGGCTATATGACATACAATACAATACAAACTGCAATTTGAATTTGTAATCGCCCGGCGTAGTTTCCGCGTCGCCGGCGGAAGCGGCGCCGAGCGATTAACGGGCCGCAGGGATGCCAATCTATACACGGATAAATAAAATTGAAGTGTCTTTGTAATATCAAAATATTAGCTGTTTACTGAATGCCTAATAAGGAAGTAAATACGGTACTTTCGACGACCACCTAATAAAAAGAGTTTTATTATATTTGGTGGTCTATCTGTTTGTTTTAACTAATATCCGAAACGGGTGGTTTTTTAGGTAAATACATAAATAATGAAATGATATATCCGTAAAACAGTCTGGTACCGTCTGGTAAGAATAGTTTTCGATTGGCGACCACCAACTGAAAGGCGCAGCGAACGCAGTCCTCCTCACCCGGTGGATTGACGACTTAGTCAAGCCACTCGCAGGAGAAGGCTATAATATCTAAATAAAAAATCCAGCACTGCACTTCCTGAGATCAATGATGATGATGAAATTCATCAATGACACTAGAAAACCATTTAAAGGACCACACAGAAAGAAATTAATACATAAAATGTACGACCTCTGTAGCGAAGAGGCGAGTACGCTACGAAAAATGAACTTTTCTATGTTGTGGTGTTGGGTTGATTCAGATTTATATGACACAAGTGCTTTAGCTTCTACCTTAGGATCAGAGCAATGTATGTGATGTTGTCTAATAATTTATAAATATATATATTTTTTAATTAAACTGATTGATATTATTAATTGTATCATTTATGGCATTCTACCAGTCTTACTTACCCTATAACCACAGAGTAAATAATAGGACTAGTTGTAACAGAAAAACTCTAAAATTGACAGCCCTGGTAGTTTTCCCGCAAAAGGCGATTTGCGTCAAGAGGTCCTGGTGTGAATCCAGTAGCTAAAAGAGGATTGATTATGAGACTTAATCACTTTTTTTTCGTTTCTTTTATTGATGCTTCGTCTTATTTTGACTAGGTACCCAATATCTGAGGTCCGGTTGCCGGTTTGTTCAAAAACTTTTATGGAACACAAAACTAAATGTTTACAATATCTAAATAAATAAATCTGCTGACGTGTTCTCTACTTCGAGTCAGCCTTCCTCAATCCTGACACTTCGCCACTTAAGGCGTTTTTGCGTAATTTCCAGTGTGTTAATCCATTGTAGTTTAGCATATTTTTTAAAATCATTCCAAACAGCATTAATTAATTAATTACACTCTATAAAACCAAAGTAATGGATATAGTCCAAAAATGTTGAATGCTACAGTGGTATTTCGCAGCCACATCTGTCGCAAAACATATGAAAGGTGGAGTATAGGTTTCTCGAGCGGAGACCACGCCTCGGCAAACGTAGTGTAGAACGCCCCTTAGTTCGATCAAAGAAAATATATGGGGATCTTTGGTTCGATTGCTCGCCGACTTTAGGAAGATGGTTGGCAGCGGCTGGATGAAAAAAGCGGGAGATTGTGCTCTGTGTCGCTCTTTGAGGGAGGCTTACGTCCAGCAGTGGACTGTAGGCTAACATTATGATGATGAATCTACCTCTAATATGTTAATCACTACTTACAAATTCACTTCCTCCCAGCAGTCGCAACGCTTTGTGCAGTTCTGCGTTACTCGGGTTACGCATCGCTTGCTTATGATCCTAGGCCTTAGCTAGATGCTGCATATCTATTTATATTACAATTGCGATTGGCATCAGTGCTCCGTAACCAAACCATTTCGAAGACATCGGCTGCACATCGAATGTTATCTTAATACGGAGCTATTGGTATTAATGCGTAATATTTACTAAATCACCAAGAAATTTAAGAAAAAAGTTTTCATAAAAAAAATTATTTACTACGACGATTAAAGTATGCAGCATCGCTTTCTTTCGTGTTGCGACGTTGGCCCCATAGTGTAAGCTGTTTACTTTAATGGGCAGAACATATTTCACATTCATATTTCCTTAAATTCAAAGAGGGCGGATGTTAGTTAAAACTCCAACCTCTAAGCTCAATGCTCCAACTATATTATGAATCAAACGAATATCTTTACCAATAACGCCATCTGTTTTGTCTAATAAGAACTACAAGGTTGTTCTACAAAATACCTAATAGTACAAAGTAAAAAACAAAATGAGTGGCGCTAACAAACTGTCTAGCCAGCTACTAGTTGGTTTAGTCATATAATACTAGTCGTCTTGTATTCTCGAACTCATATATCATGACGACCTCCGTAGCCGAGAGGCGAGTACGCCGGACTTAGCGTCTCCATCTCTGAGGTCCCGGGTTTGAAAGAAAGAAAGAAAATTATTGTTTGGTTTATATCACAATAGGGTAGTTGACACTTTTTTTAAATAGTTCTTAAATTCTTAATGAGTGTTCCATTAGACCGAAAAAACAAGATTGTATTTTTTTAAGACTTAGAAAACTACAAAACTTTAATTTTAAAATCATTTTTTCATAAACAATAGATTATCTGTGCCATGACGTAGTCTCTCTAGTAAACAAACAAACAACTTAGACGAATACAACCTCTCTGAATTAATCAAACATGATTTCTAATAGTTTACTCAAAAAAAGTAATTATCATTACTGTATCGTTCGAGAATGCAAAAATACATCAAAGACTCGAATGACATTTGATCGTTTACCATAAGACTGACGTCACTCATGTCACGATCATGGCGGATAGCGTTTTCAGTTTTAAATTATAGATAAAAATATTTTTTTTTAAATTTGATTTTAACAGCCATCTTCTACTTTTAAGTATTGAAATCGATATATATCGATATATTCCTAAAGTCTAATAATATTTGAAATAATATTTGTTTAATTTATTTTGATTTGAGTCAACTAGCCTATTATGGTTTGATTCTCAGTCGAGTCCATGTATAGAAAACCAACTTTTCAATGTTTTCTCGGGTCTGGGTGTTGTAGTGTCGTCGTTGGTTCTGATTTCTGTAACACAATTCCGGTCCCGAGTTGGATTTCAGGTTGGGTCAATTCAGAAAATATTTTTTTCTAAATTGGCTTAGATCAGGCTGTGCTAGTGGAAGACGCTCCTGCCAAAATCATTGTCCAGTACGCCTTATGAAACGAGGATGTTATTCCTTACTTCGAGAACATGAAAATTTATTGGTTTGTTGACTAGCGATAAGCGATTATTTATTTATTTCTGCGCTTTCTGATGTCGTTGATTAATTAGATTGTTTTTGTGGCGCTATTTTAGTTAGGCATAACTAAATAACATACTTTAGTTAGGATTTTAGATGGGACGTCTAGTAGCTTGTCTAAAGTGATTATATTTATTCATAACACAAAAATGATCCAATAAAGGTTAGTGCCAAATTGACACCTAATACTATGCTAGTACTTAATTTCGACGTAGGTAGTACGTGAATCATATTGCAGTGACAGTACTGACAATGAAACGGCTCCACGAATGCGTTCAGAATATAGGACCTCTTCCGGGCACTTGTACACATCCTAAAGGCCAAAAGTATAGCTTTGTACCTAGCTGCCACTACATGTAGCTACTACAAAGCATGTAGAGTTTTACATTTAATCTTAAAAAACACGAGTTTTAGGAAAATAAAACATTGACAGCTTCGGTATTGCAACATAACTCTCTTTGAAACAATAAAAACAATGTACGGAACTAATTCCAGCACTCCGCAAACAATGGCTCCTCGTTATTCAGCGATAATCTGGGCATTCTGGGCAGATGACGCGTTTGTTACACTTAACAATGGTTTAAGAATACCTTACCTAATTTGCATATCCACAAGGGTGTGGAGAATGGTCTATGTATTGCATTGTTTTAATTGCACATGATTATGATAGCACACAGGCAAGCAAAGCGAGTGACTTCCACCTGCCTGAGGGTCTGTCTAGTGTGAGTTTTTCGACTGACTTAAAAAAGAAGAGGTTCTTACTTGTTTTTTGAATGTATGGTCACGCATAACTTTTTAGGGTCGTTCAAATTCGATTCCGACAATGACGATGATTCTTCTTTTGTTTAATACCTATAGGTAACCACTCGAATATTGAAGTTAGTCCGGTTCCAGTTCCTAGTTTTGTTAAGAGGCCTTTTATAAAATTTTGTCAGTTATGCAGTTATTAGGTGATTGGTGGCTTTCAAAAATCGAAAGTCAGAATCCGTTAAAATAACAAAAGCTAAACATATTAATAAGTCAAAATATAAGACAATAACTTTATTTATTTTGTAAGTTTGTGCTAAAATGTAATGATGATTTAATGAATTTTATCTATTGATACTTTTACTTTTAAGAATGTATCTGCTTTTCTTGTATTGAATAAACGATTTATTTATTTTATTTCATTTGTTTTATAAGACATAAAACAGCCTCTAATTTTATAAATGCATCTTTCGGAATTCATTGTTCATTACAATACAAACAGTAAGACAGATAGACGGACAAAAAAGTAATCCTATTAGGGTTCCATTTTTTCTTTTGAGCTACTGAACCCTAATTACCTCCAGGAGTGAGGGTTACATACGAAATCTCCGGACTGCTTGGTGCATATTGTACTGCATCGTTCAGTCCTCTCAAATAATCAGGCTATGCATATTTATGCGTATATCAACAGGTTCGCGTCGTCCACAGCGCGTGCGTATTGGGACTCGTATACAGGGTGTGCATGCATTGTTAATACTTACATTTTAAACTCTGCACCACCTTCCCCATTTTCTATGGTTGTCCTCTACCTGATGATCATCAGAGGTCATCAGAGGGCGCTGCTCGCACGGAAACAGCTAGCTCCGAGTATTTTTATAGAAAATAATTTAAAAACAAGTGTTTTTTTGGTTTAAAAATACATACGTACTTTGTATGTACATACGGCTTTTAGAAAGTAATTTTTATAGTGTTAAGGAATTGACTAAATAATTTGACTAATAATGACTGGAAATAATGATGATATGAAATAATATGACTAAAAACAAAAATTATAATGTAATGTATTATTAATATTTACTGATTATAATATTGTTATCTAACTCCTTAGTAATTTACATGCCATACAATGGCGAGACATGTTGATTCATTCTCAAATATGTATCCATCTTATTATACCGTGTCTGTGAGTAAATAAATGATTTGATTTGATTTGATTTGATTTGATGGTTGTCTGGAAGTGATCGCTATCAGCGATAAGACCTCCTAAATTTTACGTCTTTCTGTAAAAATCTTGTGTAATTACCTTAATGATATGCAATAAAGAGTATCTTTCTATATATTCCCATGGCTCAAAAATGATTGAAGAAGAGTTTACCGTGAAAAATACCGTGTCGTAAGAGGCGACGAATTCCTGTAGCACGAGACGTCTGCGTGTGAAATATTATAAAAAACGCTTGCCAACCTGCCTGCCAAGCGCGGCGAGTATCAGCAATCCCCCCCTTTTCGGGGAGGCTTATGTTCAGCAGTGGACGTCCTACGGCTGAAATGGTGATGATGATGACTTCATTTCGTATTTTAGCACGAACTTTAAATCTAACATGTATTACTTATGTCAACATCGAACCGTTTTTGTTTGTTTGTTTTTGTTTTGTTTTTGGTCAACATGTATGTAGCTGGGCTGTTAATTTTTTACGTAAGATAATTTTAATATTAATTTTAATATTTTTCTTATGCAGGGGACAAAAAATTTAAGATTTTGATGAACTAAAAATCTCTGCCAAAATTCCAGCCGGATTTTTATCAAGACCTCCATCTACGTAATACGTAAAAAATTATTACCACTGGATTTAAGGCCAGCCCCCCTAGCATGTCTACCAAAACACGATATGATATGATATGATATAGCGATATATCGACACCAACTTAAAAAAAATGATAGATTTAGCCGCCGTTTTGAATTTTTATCAAAACTGTGTTCTTAATATGTGACGACGATTCAACAGGGCGGCTTTATCTTATCTATCATATTTTTACAGTTGGTATCGATATTTTGCTATATCATATCATATCATATCGTGTTTTAGTGCTCATGCTAGGCAGGCAGATTTGCAAAAGACAATTTGTAAACTTTTGCTTACTTTTGTGATCTTATGAAAAAACAATCTTGAGTACCTTCCACCTATACGTAAGAAAAATAAGACTCGTTCGAAACCCCTCCCCCCACCAAATCGTCTTACGTAATAAATAAACAGCTTTTAGTGTATATGTTATAGTCCTAACATGCGTTATTCGATATAGGTGCGTAAAATAATTTGAAAATTTTGTGATAAATAATTTAGACTATTCTATGCTTAGCGGCTCTATACACGCTCCAGGACTCTGTCGCCCTGTATAACCTAGGGTTGCCTAGGGATACGAGCCCCTCATCCCGCACCCTAGCGTCTGTTCTGCGATGAGAACCCCGTTTCTGCCGATGGTCGATATTCGCAATTATTGACTAGACATGGTGTTTCCGTCTCACTCTCCAATGATGTCTATCTATCATAATAATATCAACAATCACCCCTCTCCAACTACTGTGCCCAGGTGTAACTGAATTAAATTCGGGACTGTTTTTAATTATGTAGTTAGCATAGTTTGTTTCAGAACACTGTGTTTAAATTTAAATATTTAGAGGTTGGAATTTAATTAATAGGAATTGCAAACCTTTTAGATGGGCAAGTTTTAAATAGGCATACAGAGTTTCCTCACAACAGAGACAAAGAGACGACTGAGACAGTCGTGTTGACTTACTGTCACAAATTGCAGCAGTATACTGACATACTTGACAATTTGCATGGAAACATATCCGAGCTCAAACATTTTTTGTACTTTATGAGATTATTTGTGAATGTTTATAGATTGTTTTAGGTTATGAATCGGTTTCGGCTATGCTGACAAAAAAGATAGCGTTTATTCCCGTTACTCATCATTATTAATTGTGGGAAGTGAGCCTTATATAGACGCAACAGGTGACTTTGAAAATGTCGATTGTCAATCGTCTTTTTTAACCCACTGGAATTCGCCACAGCTCATAAATCTCAGTCTAGCCGCTATTATTCCTGAGTAATGGCCACCCCAGAAGTTGTCGTGATGTGTTTTGATATAGCTGCAAATTCAGTTGCCCGGGTGGAAAGGTGATTCTCATTGCAGGGTAGCGAGAGGGTGAAATCGCACTGCCCCCGCTCCCTCCGCCAGGTGCCCTAGGTACAGACTTCGTTTAAATCTGTGCATTTGATTGCGCGCATAAGTTTTATTTTGCTTTGGCTAAAATCGAGTGCAGTGGGCGTCGGTAGCAGTATAGCCCGGTCGAAGCTCCTGTACCCCCGCTGCTTTCTCAGTAAGCAATAAATCATTCCATCCGGAGCCTGCGACTGATGCTGACGTCTCACGGGTCTCCTCAATATGGTGAATATATTCAACATGGGCGTGGCTACAGGTAATTAATATATAGAAGCGAACTTTTGTGTTACTATTTTTGATTTTTATAATATTTCGCCAGAAATTATGGTTGTTCCTTTGTCTCCCTAACAGGTACATACTTGTTTTTTTTTACATTCATGACTAATTTGGCTTTCGTTTTTCAGGACGAAGAATCCCTGGAGTCGTCGAGGCCGGTCTCCCACATCACTCACCACAGCATCATGTACGCTCCCAAATGTCTCGTCATCGTGTCCCGCCAGGACTACATCGACACCTTCAGAGTAAGTACCTTTACTTTTCTTCGACTTTATTGTGCTACTTTCGATTATTTTTAACTAAAATAATTTCCAATACCGATAATTTGTCGTGTTTTTTCCGAGACATTCGCGAATTTTAGGGTAGTAAAACAAAATGGCGGCTGGGTTAGGTTTTTCGAATCTTTGTCCCTGCGGGAAATACTATTTTTAGACTTTTCTTTCTTACCTCTGCTAACGTTGTTATTTTAATAACTTTTTCCTACCTACATCGATCGAAGGTTGCGTTATGTTAGTTTGACAACTTTCTGGTACACTTAACTATCCGTACCGTATTTGCTAACTGTATTCGGAAATAAATCGTAACTAAGTTTTTTATAAAGCCAGGGTTGGTTTATTTATTTCCCTACAATATTTAGATTTTTTGGAATTGATTTGTTCGGTTAAACCTAGACAAAATGGTTGCATATTACGAGCGTCATAAGGTTCTATACATTCGTGAGTTAATTTACGAAAGGCATAACAGCTTCTGTTAATCTACATATAAAACTAGGGATACCTAATTTCTTTGTTTTCTTGATAAAACCTGAAATTTCTTTCACAAAAAAATCTATCGATTGATGTCTTGACAAAATGGCGGGTACATTTGAGGTTCTCAGAGTAGTAATATTCCAAGTATTTTAGAAATCTAACAAGGAAACTATTTTTATTTTTCTGGCCTTACTTTACTACTAGTTACTTTGTTGTGCAAGACATAGATAAACATTCTCAACCAAATATTGGTTCTTGCTTGATGCTGCAGTTTGACGTCATACACTCTGCGTACAAGATGGCGGCTTTCTAATCAAGATTCCTTTGTTCAATTCAAATAGTGTTTTGAAAATAATTTTCATTTGAAGTCTAAAAGCTTTTAGGTTTTCTTTCTGGGCATTTTGTTTTTTCAATGAGCAATGTTATTTCTTTTTCAATTCTTACAAATTCCTTCTTTGCCCTTCTTTGACCTTCTTAGGAGTGCTTTATGTAGAGAAGTGTTGATGGTGATGATAAGATGGAATGCAATGGTGCAAAATGTATTAGTGACAAGTATTTTCTTAAAAACAGCAATGGGCGTGGTTTTTAACAAAGCAAGGGAGAGTGTTCTGGTGACCAATAATTTATCATATGAATAACAAGATGGCGGAAACTTAAAATCATATTTAGGTTGCTTATACGGTTGAAACTGCGCAATTTAGCATGGTCTTTATTTTAAGAGGAGAAAATGTTGGGCTTGTGTTTTTTTTTTTGAGTTTTGCTAGAATTTCTGATATTATCGATTGACAAACTATGGTGGACGCTGGGCAATAACAACGCATGCGTAGACCGATCTTTAATGGTCGTCATAAAATGGCGGACCTGTTGAACCAATTGACATGCGTGTAGATAACAAGATGGCGGAAACAAACAATCATTTCAAAATGGAGGCTGCGCATAGAACTGCGCAATTTAAAATAATTTTATTTACTCATTTTTGAAATATAGACTTATAAAGACTAGTTTATGTGCAATTTTTGAGTATTTTTTCTAGCTTTTCGTATATTACGGCCTGCAAACGGTGCTTGTGGGTGCTGTGAAATACCATAACCACTTATGTGTACGCCCATCGGTAATCGTCTCCCTTTTGATGTAACCGATTGACATGGGTGTGGAATATTTGGATAGTAGAAAAATTGCGGAAGCAAACAGTCATTTCAAAATGGAGGTTGCACATAAAGTTGTGCAATTTAGAATGATTTTATTTACTTATTTTTGAAATAATAATTTTATTGAAAACTGCATTATCTGCAATTTTTAAAATATTTTTAGCTTTTTTATTTCATTCCGGTCGGCAAACAGTGGTGGGTTCTGTGCAATTCCATTACGACGCATGCGTAAGCCGATCGATCATAGTCTTTATAAAATGGCGATTGCCTATTGTCAGTCAAATAAGAATTTAAAATACCAAGACCTGTTTATTTTTGGATTTGTTTTTGGATTTATGATATTAAGTTCGATAAGGAACAATATCAACAACATATAAAATACAACAACAACAATATATAAAACAAAACAAACATATTTTAAATCATAAAAGTGAAAGCACAGACAAAAACAACATAAACACCAAATATTTCTACTGTTTAACATTTCAAAACCTTTTTTCTCTCTGAAACAGATGTTTACCATTAATATCTCTGTAGTTTCAGGCGTTATATTTTCGTATCTTTTAAATGAGTATAATTTTTTATTCTGGTTAAAATTTACTCTATATAAAAACCAACCTCCGTAGAAAAAACGGACATGTTCTTTAGGTATATCTATCATTTTCTTATTCATTCAATTCCAGAACTGTCTCGGCATCATATACACGGTGTGGGTGGAGAACCTTGGCGTGCCTCTCGAGACCCTGGTCGGTAACCTGCTGGGCGGTGTGCTGGTGCCGCCCGCGGGGGGCCCGCAAGTGCGGTTCAGCATCGGCGCGGGCGACCGGCAGGCGCTCCAGCCACCAGCTGCGCCGCCCATGCCGGTCACACACAATTCTGTGCACATGCTCTTGAGGCTGTTAGGTAAGATCTTTAATAAGGATACTGTAATGGCGATTCCAGATGGATTCGACTGAAACTTAGCCTCGGCATTCTGTGTCGCTTTGTTTAGGTCATCCCTCGTGTAGGTGCAGGGACACAAATATCAGAAAATCTATATCGTGGCAGCCTTATGTTGCCACGGCTTATACTGAGCGGGGCAGGGCACCTTTTTGGCACAATTTCTGTATTTTTTTTTCTTTTTGACTGTAATAATTTATTATTTTGTATGACAAATAAAAACATTCTTATTTTTAAGGGCAGGATAGTAGTGGGTCTATCTGCTCTTATGACACTTATGACTTATCTTATGAGTTCGATACTGTTCTTGGTTGAGTGTTAGAAATAGTTTAAGGAAAGTCCTACATTTGTGTACGTATCACACACACTTTTATATCGCACTTCAGTTTCCGGGTGCTATAATGGATGTAATTTAAAATTACACGAGAGATATCAGGCACGCAGGTACAAAAAAAGACATTTTAAGACCTAATTCATAAATCGCTTGTAGTGCTACTGCTAAATGTAACGGGACGTTGCGCTAATTTAAAACTAGAACAGACCATTATCATAATACGAAAACTGACTTTCTCACTTTCCACACAACCTTGTCTTATTCCCACTAGGTAATCCAGGATATTTTGACTATAAAGTTTCAACTATGTTTATAAATTTCATCCCAGGCATCCACAACTCGGTAACGCTATGGTGCGCAGTGATGAGCGAGCACAAAGTGCTCCTAGTGTCCCTAGCGGCCGCGCGGCTGGCGGCCGTGTGCCGGGCGCTGGCGGCGCTCATGTTCCCCTTCCGCTACGCGCACGTGTACATCCCGCTGCTGCCGGCCGGCCTGGCCGAGGTCTTGGCGACGCCTACGCCGTTCCTGATCGGCGTGCATTCCAGTCTGAAGGAGGAGGTGTCTGAACTGGTTAGTATTTTTTCTAAATTTAACAGGTCCTTTCTGGGTCGTAGTTTGCAGAGCGCTAGCGCATCTGAAGGGGAACATCATTCTTTAAGATACGTACTTGTGTTTCCTTCAGAACTAAAAGTTTTTATTACTACTCCTAGTATTAGTGATTAAAATGAAACGCTTTTTGAATCAAATTAAATCAACATTTTTAGAAGTTTACTAGTCCCAAAACGCCTAGAGGCTAGTTACACCATTCATAACGAACGAACGAACGAGAACGGCTAAACCGATTTTTATGATCTTCGATTTGTTGAATCGGTCTCCACCCGGAATAGCAGAATAACTATAAAACAAGGAAATATTCACGAAAAAAAAAAGACAGCTAGTTTATAATAAATTTAAAATTGCATAATCACGATCGGAACGTCCCCCCTGCATGGCAGCTGGACGTGATAGTGGCGGACCTGGACGTGGGCTCGCTGCACGTGCCGGCGTCGGTGAGCATCCCGGCGCCGGCGGGCGCGGAGCTGCGCGCGCTGCAGGCGGCGCTGGCGCTGGTGCTGCAGCCCGAGCTGCGCCCCGCCGACTGCGCCTTCGCGCCCGCGCCGCACCCGCTCGCCTCGCCGCCGCACATGCTGGACAAGGAGATCCGGGCCGTGTTCATGCGCACGCTGGCGAAGCTGCTGCAGGGGTACAGGTGCGTTGATGTTGACATTACTTTGTTTTTTTAATTTTATTGCGGAAAATTAAATCGTACTAAAGTTGGCCGACTGCGTATTTGTTATTTGTCAGTTTTGTAGCCATGTGACAGCTATACAACAAATTCAAAGAAATCGTTATTAAGCACTACCTATGTGCCTGAGAAAACGTAGGCATTTCGTTAGCTCACTTTAAATTTAAGTCGGACAATTAAGGCATAAGACATAATGACCGTTGCCCCCCAGGCACTGCCTCACGATCATCCGCATCCACCCCACGCCGGTGCTGACGTTCCACAAGCTGGGCTTTCTGGGCAGCCGCGGTCTAGCCGCGTGCCCTTTCGCGCTGCGGCTGCTGGACTCCATGTTCTTCAACGGGCTGGTGGCCGAGCGGGGCCCGCCCTGGCGCCCCACTGACATCTGGGACGAGCTCGTGCAGTGAGTTACTATGACTGTTCCAAATACTATGACACTCATTTTAGAGGGGTCAGGATTGAGCCAAATATTAGTTTTATCAGAAATTAGGCTGGTACACACAACAATTGATAGGCGATGTTATTCTTTTAGTAATAATTTTAAAAGTATTTAAAATAATTCCTATAATAAATCAATCAATCAATCCAACGCTCGTTACGGTGCGTGCATGATTGCCATTTCTGATTAAACAAAAAATGTTTTACAACAGATTTAAAAAATATATATACTGCATTTTAGTTTCGTCATTCTAGACTAACGTTATTTAATATAATTTTGAATAAATGATTTTTGACTTTGACTCGGCCCTGAAACCCATTTTTTAACACATATAATGGGCTAGTTTCCTGGGTCAAAAAATATTATTCTATTTAGTCCGTCAATTAGATTATCAAAAAATATTGGACCCATATTTTGCCTTTTGTCAATCAAACAAGAAATGACGAAGATAAAGCGCATCAAAGTTTGGAAATAGGAGCACGTGACGTCACGCCTTGCTAAAAAGTGATGTGACGTTACGCGGAACTTTAACGGGCTATATCTTCATCATTTTTTGTTTGATTGCGAAAAGAAAAAATTTAATCCAACTGACAGACTAATTAGATTTTTTTAGGAAACTAGCCCATTCATATTGTTGGGATTTTGGAGTAAGAAATTTAAATTTGTCTACGATAATACTTGACGGCAACGCATTGCATGTTATTCAACGAGTTATTTAGTATTAGTTTTCGCTGCTTTACATGGACAAAAACGTACATTCAATTGGAGTACCGAGTATCCCCCGAAATAATAAATTCAGATTATGTTGTGTCATTTTTTTTAAACCATGACGTAACAAGAAATTCAAATTATTAAGTATACTAAAGATAATATTTTCACTTTAAAAGTTTTTCAACTGCCTCTGGTAGGATTCGAACCCACGACCATTCGCTATCTGGTGACTGCTCTTCCAACTGAGCTATGGAGGACATAATGGTTGGGAAATTTATATAAGTGTTTAGCTGTTAGTTAGTCAGCCAACGTTGTTCCGTCAATGTTTGTATTTTATCCTAAAAATATTATTGGAAATTTTAAGCACTCAAGTGAAAACATTATCCTTGATACAATAAACTAACATTATTGTGAATGCAAAAAACTAAAAAAGTTTAAATTGAAATATTCTTTTCAGAAATCTCCCAGAACAACTGCGGCTAGAGTCCCTGAATCCAGAGCTGGAGTTGCAACACATCCAAGATTTGGCGATGCAGTTACATCTAAACGAGAATCCCAACCCACAGGTACGCAACAAATAAGCTTTGATCTAAACTAATAGCAATATCAGCAAACTGAAAATGTTCGTTAGAATTTTATGCATAAACAAGGTTACATTTCACGGTAGTGCCGATTTTTCAGGGATCACTCAGAATCAGTAACTAAATTGATCTACGCAAAAAACAAACCATTTTAATTTTATTTTTATCCTTCAATTCTGCATTTGAAAAATAGAATACGTAGAAAATTTCCAATTCTCGATTAAATTGCACCGCATGTGCACTGCATGAGGTTCTTGTTGGAGCGGCATCGGCGTATGCCTGTGATCTGTGATGAATGACGGCGCATCTTGCGTTTTCCGTTTTTTTTTTGGAAATTTTTAAGTGTATTCAGAAATACGACGACTGAAATTAATTACTATAAGTACATAAATTAGTGTTTTTATTTTGTTTTATAGACCTTATTTTTAAAACTTGGCACTACCTTAAAATGTAACCCTGTATATAGGTTGTCCTCTAAGTCCTGTAACTCAAGCATAACCTTGTAACCACATAATTTATACATCGTGTGAACAACTTTTATTCTATGACTTGCAAAATTATATGAAAATTATTTAGCTTATAAAAAATTGCCAGACGAAACAGACGAAGTCGCGGGCAAAAAAGTTCGTCTATCAAATTTTTACAGTTGGTGTCAATATATCGCTATCGTCGACCGTGTAGTGGTACGCGCTCCGGATTATAAAGCCAGCGGTTGCGGGTTCAAATCCCGCAAGGGACAAATGTTTGTGTGACGAGCACGAGCATTTGTACCTAAGTCATAGATGTTTATAAAAGTATTTAAATATATTTATCCGTCATCTAGTCGCCATAGTACAAGCTTTGCTTAGTTTGGGGCTAGATAATTGGTGTGATTGTGAAAACAATTCATATTATTTATTTTATTTATACAGGGTGTACAAAAGTATAGGACACTCATTAAAACCACGTAATCCGCTGCTTATCTACAACAACTTTTTCTATGGGAGCAACATTAAATAAAATAAAATAAATATTGCGCGCTACCTCGATCATAATGTATGGAGCATCTGGAAAAAAAGACACGTTTCGTTGTTCTTCCCATAGTAAAAGTTGTATATATGAGCAGCCGATCACGAAGTTCGAAGGAGTGTCCTATTGCTTTTTACAGCCTGTATATCATATCGTGTATCGGTGGTCATGCTAAGGTCGTGTAAGTGCCCAGCCCGCATAACTACACCAGACCAGAGGTTCTCAAACTTATTTTGTCACACGCCCTTAAATTTTACGCCCCCCCCCCCCCCCCCCCCCCCCCCCCCCCCCCCCCTGAACGACTACAACACCCATTTTTTGACGTGATAACGTCTTTAAAATCGTTTTAGTCGGGTGACATGTTCAGAAACTTGTGTCACACCAAAACCTCACGAGCGCGATCGCAGGTATAACGAGAGAGAGACGGACCGATCTCCCGTCTCATCTCGAGCGCTGCCAGTCATTCCGTGAAACTTGTCACGCGGAATCCTCACGAGCGGAGGCTGGCATAGCGTTCGAGTGAGTGGACCGATCTTCCGTCTCTCTCACTCTAGCGGCATACAAACGAATGGAGATTTTCTCGTGCGGTTAAGTTTGATTTGAGTTAAAAACGATAGATGTAATTTAAAATTTGAAAAAATTGTTATCTTCATTAATTCCTTACTTCCCAAAAACTTATATCACCAATAAGACGTTATCACGTAAACATCTCGATCGTAAACCTACTTTACAAACAACCAATTTTTTTTCTGGGCCTCTTACCGCCCTACCCCTCCTAGGCCTTCAGCGCCCCAAAGGGGGTATTATCGCCCTTTGAGAAAGACTGGGATAGAGTTACGACTCCCCCCCCCCCTCCCGGCAGGCGTTCCAGCAGCGCGTGCTGCGGCCGCCGGCCGGCGCGTCGGCGCGCATCCACCAGCCGCCGCTGCCGCCGCTCGACGCGCCGCGCGTCGCCGACCTCGTGCGGGAACTCATCGCCAAGAACAGCAACGGCGCCAAGTTAGTGCACACTATGGGAAACATAGCTTGACCGAGCTTAAGCCTTGCCCACACAGCCGACGGGCCGCGACGGCGGCAGAACGCTAGCGCGACGCTAGTCGCACCCTTATTAATGTATGGGCGTAACGAATAAAAAAAACAGATTGTTGAAAAAAGCGGGTCTAGCGGGAAGAGGCGGGGGCGATAGAAGAAAGGAAGTGTGAAAGGAACAAAAAAGTTTGTTTTTTCTTTCTGTGACAGCCATCTTGTAGAACTAGAACTGACGATAATTGCCTGTAAAATTAAAATGATAACTGCCTTTCTGTTACTAAAAGTAAAATACCTAAAAAAAAATGTGCCCATACATTATTAAAGGTGCGCAGTGTTTGTGAAATGTATTGATGTCTATAGAAGACGAGACACACCCGTCGTAGTCCCGCCAAGCGTGCCTATAAACGCGCGCGACGCGATGCGCTGTCGTCATTCGTAAACGGGACGGTTAGATATTGTGTTGGATGGTAATCGTACTTAGTAGTCGCGTAGCGTTCTGTGTTAATTTCACAACTTTTTAGTGATTTGATTATGGATAGTGGAAAAATCGAATGTCTTATTAGAACGCCGCGCTACTGCTCCGTCGCCGTCGCGCTCAGCCGCTTGTGTGTCCAAGGCTTTAAACCACGCGTTCTGTTATGTACATCAAATCGAAATGTTAATAAATAATGGAGAACCATATTGCATATTTATCCCGATAGATGTCGCTTTTTGTTCGGTCTTGCCCGTAGTGATTACGCTTACGCTTTCACGGCAACTCCACTGAACCGACATCGATGACATTCTGTACGGACAAAGCTTGAACTTTACCTGAAGGACATATTACTCAACTCAACTTTCTATAGTGCACCAGCAACGCCAACATCAATAGAATATCTCTGAAGATAATTCAAATGTTCAGATAAATGCCTAAGTAAAAAAATCATAGCGTGTATTGAGAATATACTCAATCTACCTAACAAGTCCGTCAGTGTTCTGATCCCTACGCGCCGACATATTATTGTTATGCTATCGGGTTCGTAAAATGTGTTTCCCGGCAGGCTGGCGGCGCTGCGGCTGCCGCAGGCGCGCATCGTGCCGCCCGCCGCGCCGCCCGCCGGCGCGCTCGAGCTCAGCCAGGCGCTCGTCACCAACTCCGCCCGGAGGCTGGAGGTGAGGCTCCTCAGGGATTTAGAAACTACTAGCCTTATGACATTTAATCTAACCAATTGTGCTTACAAAAGAAGGTTTTGTGCAAAATCTATAGCTCATATTGTTTTCGAAATACAAGGCAGTTGCAATTAATAGTATTTCTGACCTGATGCTCATTTATGAAACACGATTTCACAAACTTCACTCGATGGAAAACACAAATAAAAAAACATAAATAAATTTGCCTCTGAAAACAGCTACATTAAATTTTTTCTCACTTGTACTTATTCAAGTGGTGGTGGTGGGGGCCGTGAAATCAATCGCAGCACGCAATCTGTCAGAAATGTGAAATATGTCTGAACTGTCATGTGTCAAATTGCTATATTTCCATAGAATTCCATACTTACGTTAATAAGTATTTTTAAGTAAAAACGTTATAATTCGCGATATGGGTCACAGTACGTGTTTTGTTATAAAGTGTAAAAACAATGGGAAAAACAGTTCGTGCATGTTTTATTCTCTTCCAACATCAAGATGTAAATTGAAACAAAGTAATAGATGGATAGCTGCTGTAAAGAGAAAAAAGTTTGTGGGGAGTTTGTGTCACAGACGTTTGAGTTATGATGACAGCTCTTATTAAGTAGCTTTGTCCGTTGGTTTTAAGCTCTTCAAAGTCTCTCACATGCTGTGCTAATACTATATTTTCCCTTTTTTGGACAGTTTGAGGTTGGAAAGTTATATTATGTTGTATCGATTCAAATCCCGTACGTATTATAACATATATATTTTAGTTCGAGTAAGAAAATTACTTATTATAATATGCACAAACTTTTTAGATATTTTTATCTAATTTCGAAGAAAAACAAACCGAAAATCATTCTTAAACCATTCAGTTGCCATAATTTGAGAGATCTTAAGTCCACAATACTTGTGGTCACTAGGGGCGCTGTCATCGCGCACACAGCGAATGGTAATATTGATGATCTTGGGAAAAATTATGGGTTTTATATTAAGCAATTAGCAAATAGCAAATTGTCTTTTACGAAGCATTACGACTATATTGTTTCCAAAAGCGCTGCTGGCTCTGGTTAGCGTCTTAAGTTACCACGACAAATACTGAGCGGAGAACCTTTTTGGTACAATTCTTTTCCTCCTTCCTCTCTTTGTAACCTATTATTTTTGTAAGTGCCAAATAAAAATATTCTTATTCTTACGTTATTACCTCTATCACTAACGAACGAGGTGTCTGTGGCTCAGTGGCGGCAGCGCTTAGAGGGAGGGAAACTACACAACATCTTCTTGTCCAAAATACCTCAGTGACTAAAGACGAAAGTCTACAACCAGTGTGTGCTACCAGTGATGACATATGGAACTGAAACGTGGCCTCTGACTATGGGCCTCATAAAGCTCGAGGTCGCACAGCATGCTATGGAAAGGGCTATTCTTGGTGTTTCTTTGCGAGGTCGAATCAGAAATGAGGAGATCCGTAAACGAACAAAAGTCGCTGATATAGCCCAACGGATTAGCAAGCTGAAGTGGCAGTGGGCGGGCAGGGCACATAGTACGCAGAACTGACAACCGATGGGGCAGAAAGGTTTTGGAATGCAGGCGACGTACCGGCAAGCGCAGCTTAGGATGTCCATAATATGTGGACAGACGACCTATGGTTGCAGGAAGCCGATGGATGCAGACTGCTTCCAACCGGCCAATCTGGAAATCACTAGGGGAGGCCTATGTTCAGCATTGGACATCCTGTGGCTTAAATGAATATTATGATAATGATGATCTCCGTGCTTCGGAAGGCACGATAAATGTTGTCGTATCAACTAGTATCAAGATACTAGCTGTTAAACCTGGTCAGAGGCCCTAGAGCGGCTTAATAACATCTGACAGTCAGGTTAAGTCACTGGTCTTACAACACCCCTCCACCAATCCGCAATGGGCCCGCGTGCCACAAACCACCTTATAGTTTAGGTGAAGCCTGGGCACAGGCAGTTGCAGTGGAACGTATATAGGCAAATTTTACTTTACTTTTATTTTACTAACGAATGTTATTAATAACATCCAACACCTAATGTATTTCAACGTGCCCAGGTGGTCCGTGGCTGCGTCTCGGCCATATTCGAGTGCCGGTACGCGGATGCGCGCAAATCGTTTCCGGCGGTGCTGCGTGCCTTGCGCGCGCACGCCGCCCGCGCCGCGCTCGTGCGGGACCTGGCCGCGCGCCTGCCCACCAACAAGCACCTGCTGCACCACCACCAGTTCGAGCTGCTCGTCAGGTACGTGTGTACTGTACTGTACTGTACTGTACTGTACTGCACTATACAGTACGGCACGCCGCCCGCGCCGCGCTCGTGCGGGACCTGGCCGCGCGCCTGCCCACCAACAAGCACCTGCTGCACCACCACCAGTTCGAGCTGCTCGTCAGGTACGTGTGTACTGTACTGTACTGTACTGTACTGTACTGCACTATACAGTACGGCACGCCGCCCGCGCCGCGCTCGTGCGGGACCTGGCCGCGCGCCTGCCCACCAACAAGCACCTGCTGCACCACCACCAGTTCGAGCTGCTCGTCAGGTACGTGTGTACTGTACTGTACTGTACTGTACTGTACTGCACTATACAGTACGGCACGCCGCCCGCGCCGCGCTCGTGCGGGACCTGGCCGCGCGCCTGCCCACCAACAAGCACCTGCTGCACCACCACCAGTTCGAGCTGCTCGTCAGGTACGTGTGTACTGTACTGTACTGTACTGTACTGTACTGCACTATACAGTACGGCACGCCGCCCGCGCCGCGCTCGTGCGGGACCTGGCCGCGCGCCTGCCCACCAACAAGCACCTGCTGCACCACCACCAGTTCGAGCTGCTCGTCAGGTACGTGTGTACTGTACTGTACTGTACTGTACTGTACTGCACTATACAGTACGGCACGCCGCCCGCGCCGCGCTCGTGCGGGACCTGGCCGCGCGCCTGCCCACCAACAAGCACCTGCTGCACCACCACCAGTTCGAGCTGCTCGTCAGGTACGTGTGTACTGTACTGTACTGTACTGTACTGTACTGCACTATACAGTACGGCACGCCGCCCGCGCCGCGCTCGTGCGGGACCTGGCCGCGCGCCTGCCCACCAACAAGCACCTGCTGCACCACCACCAGTTCGAGCTGCTCGTCAGGTACGTGTGTACTGTACTGTACTGTACTGTACTGTACTGCACTATACAGTACGGCACGCCGCCCGCGCCGCGCTCGTGCGGGACCTGGCCGCGCGCCTGCCCACCAACAAGCACCTGCTGCACCACCACCAGTTCGAGCTGCTCGTCAGGTACGTGTGTACTGTACTGTACTGTACTGTACTGTACTGCACTATACAGTACGGCACGCCGCCCGCGCCGCGCTCGTGCGGGACCTGGCCGCGCGCCTGCCCACCAACAAGCACCTGCTGCACCACCACCAGTTCGAGCTGCTCGTCAGGTACGTGTGTACTGTACTGTACTGTACTGTACTGTACTGTACTGTACTGCACTATACAGTACGGCACGCCGCCCGCGCCGCGCTCGTGCGGGACCTGGCCGCGCGCCTGCCCACCAACAAGCACCTGCTGCACCACCACCAGTTCGAGCTGCTCGTCAGGTACGTGTGTACTGTACTGTACTGTACTGTACTGTACTGTACTGTACTGCACTATACAGTACGGCACGCCGCCCGCGCCGCGCTCGTGCGGGACCTGGCCGCGCGCCTGCCCACCAACAAGCACCTGCTGCACCACCACCAGTTCGAGCTGCTCGTCAGGTACGTGTGTACTGCACTGTACTGTACTGTACTGTACTGTACTGCACTATACAGTACGGCACGCCGCCCGCGCCGCGCTCGTGCGGGACCTGGCCGCACGCCTGCCCACCAACAAGCACCTGCTGCACCTCCACCAGTTCGACCTAATTAAGTTACAGGTTAGATTCAACGGAACTTTATTTCCTACTGATTTGGCACAATATGTCAAACGCTCTTTTATTTATATTTATATATATAAAAATAAATCTCTATTTCCTTTGGTCATCACATCGCGCGTGAACAGATGGAACAATTTCGCTGATTCTTTTTTTGTTGTGTTAATCATAGTCAGGAGAAGGTTCTTTTGAAAGAAAAAATAAAGAAAGATGCGCAGAAAATCTTTATTAATAAACTAAAGACCACGCGAACGAAGTCGCGGGCAACAGCTAGTCATTTAGATTTAATGATGCAAGTAATTTTACGGTTACGGAGAAACAATTTTACGGTTTGTTTAAGACTACACCTTCGTGACCTCAGACCATGCACGAACGTACCTACGGCTGCATTGTATTTCTAAGGTATATATTTTCGATACTCTTTGCGCTAATGAATAAAAACCAATATTAGAATACCTTCTTAGATCAAACCTTGACCTTGTGTAGCGGACGCAAGTGTAGTCCTACTATAAAAATTTAATGAAACTAATCGTCGGGTTCATTCGCGTCAAAACTGACGGTCATGTCGACACACGAGATTCTTTCCTCGTCCCGCATCACGTACATTTTTGCGCCAAACAGACCGAATATGCCCTGGGCGGGCAACTCTTCATAGTTGAACACGAAGCTTGAAATCTCGTATGTACCCTGGAATATACGGAAGTAACATTTAATAAATAAGCTGTGGAAGCTCAGTAGTCAAGAGTCTTGCCACACCATTGTGGGTCGTGATTTCTGGATATATCAGGAACTTTCTACGGACTTATACGTCTCGCGCGGGGTGAGAGAAGACATCGTAACATTGAAACAATCTGCACATTCAGATAAGAATTGATGTTTAAGCATAGTCCAAAATGGTCTGGGAAACCAGGTTTACCGGTGTCAAACCTTGGGATGGAAATCATTATCATGTCGGCCTATTGCAGTCCCCTGCTGGACGTAAACCTCCCCGAAAGAGCACCAAAGAGCACGTTTTCCCGATTTTTTTTATCCAACCACTGCCAGCCATCTTTCTAAGGTTGTCAGTCCAACAAGCTGGGGGTGGTCAATCGCTCAAATTATAATAACTAGATCTGCCGGATTATGGTCAAAGCTTACTTCGATTACAAACAGGACAAAGTGCTAGGAAAAAGACATACTAAAGTAACTTTTATACAGCATGTGAAACTTTCCAAGTATAAAGAGAAGCATAATTGGACAATAGGCATATGGATTAGTTAAAGTGGCATCATTTACCATCTTAGGGCAGCACCAGCCCTACCATCCTTACACAACCAAACTTGCTCTACTCACCTGGCATAAACCAGGTGGAATTCCCATGATGCAGCACACATGCCGTAACATACGCGCAGTCACTCCATCCCGACCTGATGCAGTGTAGTATTAGACTGTTAAGAGAACCAGAACAGCCGAGATTTGCACTTGTTTGTGTTACTTCGTGAGCTTAGACGGATCGTTATTAAGGCACAGAGGTATGCCTATCATGCTTACATGGCTTCGTCTACAGTGTCTCCATAGCTACCAGCTTATTTTGTGCTATTGCAGCCACTCTGTAGTCTAGGCCCTAAGGGTTCTAGTTCCTGGACTCGGCTTCACGCGAGCTCCGCCTTCTCCTCCTTCATTCTTTCACTTAAATCTTCTCGTGCTCTTTTTTAACCTTAGGTAGTGGTATCAATCAACTTTTCAGACCAATGCGGAACCTCTAGTGTTATTTGAATGTGCAGTTTTCCACATGATAATTTACCCTCACCTCCGATAGCAAATTAACAACCGGCAAATAACGTCACATCCTAAAACATATTTGGGATGTTGACACCATTCATAAATAATTCCGAGACACTTCTTTTTTTAAATAACACCTTATTTAATTAATTTGTTCAGTCATAATTTTTATTTGTTTCTTGAAATAGATTTTTAATTGCTTTAAAACTAATAAATAGATAGTCAGTTTGGTAAACAGTAACGTCACTGTCCGCTATTGCCATACAAATTCTAAGGAAGAGGTACGTTTTGACAGCTCATATAAAGTATGTCAATGGATTGGTAGTGTCAACTACCCTATTATAGTATCACGTAGTTTATCGGTTGGCAATTTACTATCGAACGATTCTTAATAAGTGGGCCGTAGTCCTAGGCTATCATTTCCTTTGTAACACGTTTTTACGGTCTACGACTTACACTTAGGTCAGAATGGGGTCACATCCAGTTGAAAATAGTAGACATTGTATTTTGACACGCTCACCTTAGGCAAAGGACATACTGGCAAGGGGATCCCGGACCCAATAAAGCATTTCTCGGCGTTGTCCTTTGCGTATTGGTCTATGAAGTGGCAGCAGCTAGTGTCAGTCAGCACGGTATACGGCTTGCAACCGCCGTCGACGTACTTGCAAATATCTACGTAAACCTGGAAAATAGATCAATGAATTAAAAATTATCTGTTCGTCTGTCATTCTGTTATCCTGTAAAAAACATTAAATATTTCACCTTTTCAGCGCGAATTCGAATATTTCTACCATTCCAGCGCCTAATTTTCGACCTTAGGCAAGATTTTAAGACTGTGAAATAAATGCAAACAAATGCCCAATCTTTTGTTTCGATGTTTAATGTTCACTACAACAAATATATTACATGTAACATTTGCAAATAAAACCCGTTATAAAATTATTAATCCTGCCACTTCGGTTTTTAAAAAATATTTAATTTAATTGTAACTTCTTTGTATGGTGTACAATAAAGAGTATCTATCTATCTATCTATTTACCATATCAACTTAAAAAACTAAATCTTAAAATACATTATTGCAAATAAAAGGCCGTAATGTCAGATAATTTTGTCAACGTTTAATGTAAAAGAATATAAACAATTTGTATTTTCTTCCAAACAATGGCGCTAGTTTACTCGTTTTGTTTTAAAATAAGCATATTCAAAATTAATATTTTATCTCAGAATAAACAAGCCCGCATACCATAGTACCAGCGGAATTTTGTGAAAGCAAAACACATTTACTGTTTCTTGGTACGGAACATCTTATCCCTAAAATGTCCACCAGGTTAGGGCAGTTTCCCCGAAATACCATTAATCATGTTTACAAAACCGCCTAAAAATCAGTTATACAAATCGTTACAGCTGTTTAATTATTTTGTAGTCAACCAACCAAGAGACCAAAGTTGTATTTGAGCACAAGCTTTTTATTTTAGCTCCAAAACCAATAATAATTCACAAATTCAATTTTTATTGCGATACACTTACCCCCAAACTGTCATCGAGGTCGAGGTCCAGTTCCAGCACCCCGCTGAACCCATCGTGAGTGCGGTTCACCTTTCTCCGGTTCAATTCGATCCGGATCGGGTATTTGTCGTCTTCCGGACACTTCTGCATGTGGATCACCAGCCACCTACCGGGGCCCTTTAAAAAAAAATGGCCAATCAATGATAACCGTAGGGTTGAGATTCCATTGAGGCGAAGTTAAACTGCGCTGTGTGAAAATCAATCAGTAGAGTCCCTTTATTTTAACAGCTTACCTCTGAACAGAAATGAAGAGATCCGTAAACGAACAAAAGTCGCTGATATAACCCAATGGATTAGCAAGCTGAAGTGGCACTGGGCGGGGCATATAGCACGTAAAACTAAAGGTCGATGGGGCAGAAAGATTCTGGAATGGATAACTTGTTGCATCTGGTGCAACTAACTTAGCCCCTAAGCTGAGTGGCGCGGACCAGGGCGGCGTAAGCGCAGCCACTAGGGCGTGCTCCCCAGAATCTACCCTCAGCTGAGCTCAGCTCAGAACCCTGTTGCCGTAGTTTTGTAAAAAAGCTCAGCTCAGCTCATTTCCACCTCGATGTAGTTTGATAGCTGATAAAACTGCTCAGCTCAGCGTAGCCTCAATTTATTCGCAACCTTACTAAAAGTTTGCTACTCGATATCCTATGTCACCATATTTATATTGATGCCTACTGATTTTGTAAAAGTTGTATACAGGGCTATTTGTTTGTATGGTAGAACTGTCATATAATTTGTTTAAAAAAAAAACCGGCATTTTTAAATCTGTATCTGTACTGTTTTTGTATGGGACGATGATTAGAGATAACAGGATTGACTATTTCATACTAAATGTATGTAAAAAATCACTAGCTAGTTTCGGATAAAGATAGTTTGTCTTGCTCTTCTATAGGGTGGTGTGCTCGATGTATACACAGGGTTATTTTTAATACATTAACAACCCTCTAGGGGCTGATTCTAGTTCCCAAATACAACAACTTTTTTTATGGGACCAACATCAAATTGCAAAAAAAAATTGACTACCCCATACAAAGCCGCCGACCAGCTGACATCAGTTTGTACGAAACAGTGAATTTATTTTTTGCGATTTCGATGTTGGTCCCAAAGTGTATAATGTATTTGGGACTACAGAAGCTTTCTATAGTAAGAACTTATATAATACTTCGGCCATCTTTACCATTATAGTCATTGTTATTAGCCCGCGTTAGGATATAAGCCTTTTTCCGTTCACAAACACTAAGCCCTATTTTTTTTCTGTTTATTTTGACACGAAACAGTCATTACAATAGATTACTTAATTATTACTTAAATTTAAAAATAAGGAAAATAGACAAAGAGTGCCCAAAAATTTCTATGGTAGATAGAAACGCTTATAACTAAAGCTTAATTTACTTGTGTTTTTTGCCATACCAACCTCACTTATGGTCAGGTTGGTAAGGCAATTTTATATAACTATATAACTTACTATCATAACATCGCCCAATGAACTTGTACAACGAGGTATTAGAACACAAAATAATAAGATAATCAAATATTTCGTCATACTAACAAGCACTGGGTATCGTAGTCGCTACAAATAAAATAAAAAAAATCCATCGCACACTAATAAAAGCTAGCACTTTAAATTACATGTTATAAAGATCTTTGATATCAAATAACACGCAGAAAATATTTTAATTGTAAAAAAACAGTTCATGTTTCCGACTCGAACTTGAGTAGATTGTATCAATTTTGCTATGTTTGATTGATATTATCTGTAGTATGGTACCATTAGTCCGGTGCCACATTACGCGGAAAATCCCTGTTCATTTTATTGTTCATAATACAGGGATACATTGCAAAGGGGTGCCAAATTTAAAAAATATGATTTATGGAACAATATAAACAAGCGTCATAATCGTTATTATTTTTAATAATCGTATGTTTCGAAAAAAATACTTACTTTAAAATATCCGAAAATAAAGTCAATAGAGAAATTAGGAAAGCCTTTCGTCAGAGGCGTAGGTACGGCGAGCCTACAAGGACCTTACGAAGTGTAGTGCACATACGGTACAATTTTTTCATGAAAGAGTTAAATTATCCACGAGTACGATTTTTAACAGCGGATAAGAATAATTAAATGTGAATTTTTTTTTTGTTATTTGCATAGGTCGATTAAGTTACTGGTTCTGAGCCTCTCTAAAAGGTTTGGCACCCCTTTGCAATGTATGCTGTATGTTCAGATACACTACGCCAATCATAATCCGTCACTTTTTTTAAAAATACATTTCTTGTGCTGCTTCCTCTCGGCGCTAGCCCACAATATTGTTCCAAAGAAGTGTTAGGGTAAAAAAAAAAATTGGGACGTGTAAAAGTTCTTAATTCAGGCCTATTTGCAGAAATGAATTGGTTTTATTTGCACTCCTACGCGGAAATACCGTTGTCGGAATTTCCGCGTCCTAGGTGCATCGCTCACCGTGTGGTTACGCAGCTCAGGCGTTAAAGAGGCGCGCTTGTTTTGGGTTTTCGTTAGAATCAAATGAAACTGTGCTCACTGCCAGGAGTACGGAGTGTGTGACATGCCCCTACCTCCGCCGCCATTGTGTCATTGGGTTCCCGAGCGAAAGAGTGCTCTATGCTACTAATAGTCACGCCCGCCCTTCGACCTCGCCGACTGTGCTCTGACCTCGCCTTTGCTCAGATGTGAGCAATGCAACAGACTAAAAAGAGAAGTTGGACAACAACCCTAAGGACCACTGGACATCCGGCCTTTAATATCCTTCACTTTATATGTGTGTGATTTCAAATTCATATTTTACCCAGCGCTCTCTTATTTGCTGGATTCTATCTATGTCACACAGGAAAGGCTTTGCCGCATGCTAACTACTGACTATCATCAGCCTTGACAACGCCAATAGGGTCTTCTGACCACATCAGAAACTGATATTTTTTCAATTCACCTACTCAAATGGACTTACTGGACTCTGAGGCTGTCATACCCACACCATGCATCGGCTATACTAGATATAATGAACGCGATATAAAACGTCAGAATAATCGAGAATCCGTGACGAAGAGACTTATTAAAGCCACCTTGTAGTTAGCGGTATCTAGAAATGTTCAAAGACAAGGAGGAAACCCAAAAGAAAACATAATCTTATATGAACACTTTTATTATTTTGTTTACACGTCAGAGCCGTCAACTTCACCGTGAAGTTGACACAGCCGACATTCTTGTCTTTGATCAAGTATCACTTCCATTAGACTGTAAAGGCTTGGTATATGTGTATTGTTCTATATTCTAAAAGTGTGTACTAACCGGCGTAACAGGGCGTAATGTAACATGTTACAAAGCGAGCATTCGTGCAGTCAGTAAGGGAAAACAAGCAACGAGCCGGATTCACATAAATATTGGCACTCTGCGTAACGCCCTTTGTTTATCCGTATTTAGGCCTCTACCGTCTTCTTCCATTCCTGGCAAACTTGTTCCCGGCTCATTTACTCTGGACCTGTATAAGCCTACACTGGGCTTTGAGAACCAAACAGCGAAAGTGGAAAGACGGATCACGCAGGCGTGTCCTGTATTTGCTGCCTATAAGCAAATTCTACGTCGCTAAATATCTCTTTATCAAGTTAAGGTCTTTGAACAGTGTGTCATGCCCTCATTCACCTACGGTACGAGCACCATGATTGTTATACAGAAGTCCGCCGAGAAGTTCCGAGTTGGGCAGAGGGACATGAAGAGAGCGAAGCTCGAGATCGCCCTGCGAGCCCTGCAACGTAACGACTGGAACCGAAGTGAGACCAAAGATGTCATGGCTGTTATAACGAAGAAGAAGTGAGCATGTGCAGGATACATTGCGACAATGGACAAAAATTGCTGGACAAGATGAGTCTTGAATGGAGACCCAATGTGGACACCAGAGAGTGTGTCATAAGCAGTGATCGGAGTAGGTAGATTGATTTGATGTACTTCGGTAGTGATAGCATAATATGACGAAAAAACGAATACCAAGTAATTCCGGAATTTAGGAGGCATGTCCAAATTTTTGAGATTATTGACCCTAAATCAATCTACCTACTCCGATCACTGGTCATAAGACTAACGGGCTGGAAAACGGTACCATACAGTTTGCTCATTGATCAAAAAGTCAAAAAGGCCAAATAGTCGGTAAAAAAAAGCCTTTAACTCAGCCTCAGCAAACATTACAATTGTACCTCATTAAACATATTGCAATGGTTGAGTGTAATGTAAACTAATAATAAATTCTTCCCACTATTATACAGAGTGGTCCAGGCCAGATGGATACAATATTTTTTTTAGGTATTCTGCTTAGGGACCTATTTATAGTAGGTAGTAGGTCCGAGTTGCATTCTTGAGCATAAACGATTTCTTTAAAGTAACCCCAAACAAAAAAATCGATCGATCGAATGCAACTCGGAACAAGAACTGAGAGATCGCCACGCCAAGTCCAAGTACAAATGGAAAATAATCCTGAACCATTTAGAAAATTAAGGAATAACTTTTTAAAACGATGCAGAGCTTGTATTCAAGCCAACGGTGGGCTTTTTTAACATTTGCTATAGTCTTTAAGTGAAAGAATTAATTTTTAAAAAAATGGAAATTATTGTTATTTATTTTTCTTCCTAGTTAGATTTTTTAAAAAATCGTAACTTTTTTTCTGGTTCGTTAACATGAGACTTTTTTTTGGCAATTAAAAGAGCATAAGTTGCTACAGTTTTAAAAAAAAACATGAGTGCTTTGAACCGCTTTTTTAATTTTTTTATTGGAGTTTACGAAAAATCTGTCGATTTCAAGGAAAGCAATTATTCTTGCATTGATATGAAATTAAATGCACTTAAAATTTGCAGATTAGTCTGTTTTTTTTTTCTGAGGGAGTGCAATGTCTAAGTAAGCACCTAAAATAAAATAATAATAGAATTTTTCATTTTAAAAGTAAATAAAAAAAAATTAAAACAATAAAAGTGGTGATATTTCGAAAATTAAAAAATAATAATCTTGTAAGCGACTGACAAGCGATTTTTTTCCTGGCGGGTACAAATAGGTCCCTAAGCCGACTACCTAAAAAAAATTTATATATCCATCTGGCCTGGACCACCCTGTATATCCTGCCCCAACTAAACAAATTTGTACTATAATGACTAGAAATCAGATACACATACTTAATAAATAGGTACGTAATTTATGGTTAATGTTGTCATGGTTTACTATCAACTTCGACTCTGGCTAGAGTCCAACCCTCAACCGCTAGATTTGTAGTCCGGGTCTTGGCCGATTCGTCGTCAAATTAAGTTATGGAAATAAATAAACTACAAAAACAAGTCTTATTTTAAAATCTTTATTAACACATTCACTCGTCATATTCCTCATCATCGCCGTCGCATGCGCCGTCCAATTCTCGGAACTCCACCGTAAAGCTGACGCAACCGACATCCTTCTGGTCTTTGATCAGGTATGCCTCTGCCCCGAACTTACCGAACACGCCATCTGTTGGTAACTCGCAGTAATTGAACACGAACTCTTTTATCTGGTAAACACCCTGTTTGAAAGAAAATGTATTAATTTGCTGCATTGAGGGGGAAGCACACGATTTGACAGATAGATGTCACAAGTTATTGAATTTTCGGAGTTTTTGACCCATTTGTTGATCCTCTAGCTTGCCTTTTTGTAATCTAAAAAATTTGAGAGGATTTGTATATAACGATGAATTCTATTCACATAGTCATTGACACAATGAAGACTTGGCCACACAGCCGCGCGGGGGGAACGGCGACGGGACAGCGACAGAGCAGCAGCGCGGCGTGTACGTCATACTGCGGGCTTAAAGATTTCGTTGATGTTCCGAATAAGATTTTTCCACTATCCATTATTAAATCATTAAGCGCCTGACGACAACGCGACGCGTCTCGGCACGCCCGGCGTGTGCTGTGTGTTGTCTTCTGTAGACATCAGTTCATCACAAACACTGGCGTCGCGCTAGCGTCCCGTTGCAGTCGCGTCCCGTCGGCTGTGTGCCCAAGGCTTTTAAGTGAAGAACAAGTTTGCTGCCGTAGACAGGGTAGGGTAGTACGATCGGCAGGAATACAAGCGGCAAACGCGCGTATGTCCCGCTATAGGGATTCGTTGTCTAGTTACTCGCCACGCGGGAATGAAAACGAGTTATATGATGGAAAAAGAGGCTCCGCTTATTTTTTATATGGATGCGAGCATTTAATGATTAATGTTATTATTAATGCTTCTTATTGCTTCCACGCCGCTACGCTTAGTGCCGTGTGGGGACGGCCGTAAAGAATACACTTGCCCACCTCCAACAGGAGGTGTGTCGTAAGAGGAGACTAATTCCTGTAGCACGAGACGGGCAGCAGTTTCTTCGTGCGAAATCTTGTAAATAAAACTGCGCTCGCCAACCCGCCTGCCAAGCGTGGCGAGTATTGCCAATCCCCCCCGATGATAGGTCATTGGGGGAGGCCTTTGTTTAGCAGTGGTTCAGTGTGGCTGAAATAATGATGATGATGATTGCTTCCACGATCAACTATAACTCTACTTGTTTTGAAATCCTGTCCTGTACCAAAGATTGCAAAAGCGGTCATCTGAATGGCCACGTATCACGTTACGACACACCACGTTATACATTAGAAGATTCTTAGACTGAGATCATTTACTCTTAGTCAAATCGGAAAATAGCTTAATGGTTATACTGTGAGTTTAGTTAAATACGCACGGGTTCAAGTGGGAACTCTGGAGGATCAACGCCGGCCATTGTGAGCGCCGCCTCTATATTATCTTTGGCGTACTTTTGTACGAAACGGACCATGCTATCATCACTTAACACCTGGTATGGCTTGCAGCCTCCATCGACATGCTTGCACAGGTCTATGCGGATCTGTAAACATTGAATTTAACCTGCGATTATACAATGTAATATGCACTAACAGATTATATTATTATTACCCTTTGTGCGCAGTAACTTTTTTTTTTTTGAGTTCAAATGACATTCTTAAAGTAGGCTCATTCATATTCATAATAAATTATTATCATCCTGACATTTAGGAGAGGTTACTACAAGCGTCATGATGTTTATTACCATTCCTAATTAGGTAATTAGTCTAGTACTTACGGCGAAACTATCGTCTATAGTGCTTTCGAGGCTCATATTAGCGTGGTAGCAGTCCTGGTCGCGAGTTAGCTTCTTACGCTGGATGGAGAACTGGTACTGGTACTGGTCGTGATCATCGCACTGATGGATGCTCAGCACGAACCATCTGCCTGGGCCCTGGGTTAAGAAAAATGGCTCTTATTCTCTTTTTCTGTCGGTCGGTGTTTGATTATTGTTAGTATATGCTGAATTGTAGTGCTAGATCCGGCAAATCTGGCTGGAGATCAAATCAGAACTAGTCCTTTTAATAACCCAAAATCGCTGATATGTACAGAACATGAACCATTGAAAGCGAATTGCTCCAGCTAGACATCAATGGGACGCTATCTTCAGCGCTAAATGTCGATGGTAGATGTATAATTACAACAATAAATAATAAAATTTGAAAATTATCAAAAAGGCAAGAGATAAAAGAAGTCCCAATTGCCAAGATATGTGAAATATTATTATGCTGTATTTGCATAAAAGGTAATTATTACGTTTTAAGAAAACATACTCGTACAAAATTGTTGTCATTCAAGTTTCCGCGTGTTGTCGGGCAAACGCGCGTTAGCAGTCTGTTTCAAAATGTCTAAAATTAAAGTGCTTTAAGACGTGAGGTTTGCTCAAAACGCCTTTAGTTGAAAGCGTCCAAAATTCAAATTCAAATCAATATTCAAAATATCTCACAATCATATTATCTCCCATTGCAGTTACTGCGACAATGGCAGTAACTATCACAGCAAAGCAAACAATCAATTGGTTCATTTTCCCGCCAATAACTAAAAGTATGGGCGGTATCGTGTAACCAACCGGTAAATAAATACAACATATCACATGGGAAAAAGCAGTTTGATGGTATCTACGTGATATTATCTCGAGCGTATATGTTATAAATTGTGTTTATTATTTTATTATAGTTATAAATCCGTAAATTTAGACGTGCGTGACTGTACCTCACGCAATACTCGTGTCAATGTGTACTTGTTATTACGATATGATTTTCTCCATTTCCTTTTACTCCTTTCCTTCCTGGGTACTTAAATTGTACTGTTTATTTTGTGTAGGTTACGATAGCCAACTAATTGACCTCTTTTTAATTAAGTCGAGTTCGATCAAAGCTCAAAGTAAAGAATAAACATCGTGTTACGAGATACTGAAATATATTTTTTACAGAGGCCATCTTTCAGTTTTTACATACATTAGAAGAAGGTCGATTTCTGATGTACGGTATAGAACCGCATAGACGCGACAATAAAATTAAAAATGTATTTACATAGTATTGCTAAAAAGATAGCGCTCTTTGTACCTTTTATTAACCGCTATGATTCGCATACTCTGATTGGCTTATTGAAATAATTATAATAATTTGTTTTAACAACCGACCGATAGTGTTGCCAACTTTAAAAATAAAAGGTTGTATTGACAAAATATGTTATTGTTGCAGATTGCTAAATTGCGCCCTACAATCGGCTACAGCATTGGACGAGCATTCCATAGCGGCTGCTATACTGCCCCTGGCCACTGCGTACTGCAGGAAACTGTGCACGGGGGTCATACAGTACGCATACATGTGCATACAGGTCAGTTTTAGATTTAACATAATTTTATGCTAGGCAGTTATTTTATTTATTTTTATTTTATATTTATTCAGTATCCACAGCTCTTAAAAATGTTACAAAATATCACATAATTTATACAAAACTTACAGCCAATAATAAATTCTATATATGAAAATATAAAACTTTAGAAAAACGACAGTTAATAGGAGAAAGATTTTTGAAAATAATTAGTTTCTCTTCGATCAGTAGTTGTATTCGGATGTTAGATGATATTTTAAATGTTATTTTTGCATTAAGGCGCTTTGTAACTCAGTGGCGGCAGCGCTTTGGTAGTAATTACTAATGTTATGCAAACCACGCCGCAGTTGTAGTCAACATTTCGACTATATTTTAGGTAAATTTATCACGAGCATGTCACGCACGCAAACACGTTAAAAGAAGGTCCCGGCTATTATCGCTTGATACTGGTTATGAAACCTAGTCAGAGGCCTTAAGGCGGTTTAATTACATTTGGCAGTTATTAGTCGCTTACAACACTCCTTCACTGCAACTGGCCCGCGTAGTAGCGTAGATAACTCAAATCACCTCATAGTTGAGGTGAGGTCTATGCCCTGCAGGGGGACGTATAAGGCTTACTTTATTTTTACTATTCATTCAAAAATGCTTGTAATTTCAAATATGATATTTCACTGAAAAAATTCGACAACCTTAGTTGGGAATTGAACCGACACCAATTCGCTATCTAGAATAGCTGCTGTTGCCAGTGTAGCTGCACTATCTTGGCTTTTATTGGGGCTAGTGTCCATGTTTACAGCTCAGATATAAAATAGTATCAAATTCGCAGGAACACCAAGTATGGACGAGCCAGCAGTTCTGGGAGGCAGCGTTCTACCAGGATGTGCAGAGAGATATCAAAGCCCTGTATCTACCCAGCCCCACGCACCACCAGAGGGTGCCTAGTCCGAGGTATGACCATGAGTGATGATGGTGGCCTTTATACATGCAGAACGCATATGCACCGATGGGTGCAGTTTTGATGGGATTCGAGACCCTGAGACAGCTGAAGTTGCTTAAACCCCATGGTTTCCATTTACCGTGCTTAAAGGCTCCGGGATTCTGTGGCTTGCCCTCAATGTTATCAGATATAATGAAATGATATAATAATATGACCTTCAGTGTTCGTTCAGATTTGACAAGATGTGGTCATGGCTTACATTTTTAGCGTTCAGTACCTATATCTTCATAAACTTTTTATTTATTTTTTGAATTCACAATAATGCTAGTTTTTTACATCAAAGACAACACTTTTAACTTAAAACAATGTTTAACTACCTCTGGTAAGATGCGATCTCACGACCTCTCGCTATCCGAGCGACTGCTCTTCCAACTGACCTATGGAGGACATATTATGTTAGAAATTTTCCTCAAGTGCTTCGTCATCATCATCATCATTTAAATCAGAGGCCGTCCACTGCTGATCATAGGCCTTCCGGATTGGCCGGTTGGAGGCAGCGGTTTCCTGCAACCTTTGCCGGTACTTGATCTCCATTCTGGAACCTTTCTGCCCCATCGGCTGTCAGTGCTTACTAACAGCGAATGTCATTTTCCTTTTAAAAAACTAATTTATAAACATATCCTATTTTCGTGCAGGGACGACGAGGACTACATATCTCTACTCAAAGCACAAGAGCCTAGCGCCTTAGAGATCGCGGCAGAGCAAATGAGATTATGGCCCACCTTACCTGCAGGTAACCTGGCGTCGCTTAGTCTATACCGGGATCATTTTAATAACCTGCGTTTCACACTGCTGTTAAACGCAGGTTATTAAAATGATCCCGCTGTAGGCTATTGGCTGTCTCCACAACAGCTTAATTAGATAACCAATTTGGTTCTCTCGCGTTTCTGACCATATCAGAATGAGACCATGAACCTGATGATTATATAACTTATCTGTCAATATTTTTTTAACACGCTTTTCTTAGTTTCGCTTGTCCTAACAGCTAACTATTTCTACAAATCTTATAAGTCGTTTTGAACCTACCTCTAACTTCCTATGTGTGTGACACACGGTTGACAGTACTTACATTTGATACCTTTTAGCTGATCTGGTCTTGGATCCAAGGTGGATAGTGGAAACTCTTTAATGGCTACTAATGTTTCGAAGTAGGGCTCATTTGATCCGTTTCCAAGAGTCCCTTAAATTTACTCGTAAGACCGTATTTTCTACCTCTTTGCGCAGTAAATCGCTTGAATATGACTGTAAATGAAGGAGCAAAAAGCAACAACTTAATAAACTATAATAAATAATAAAATAGTAAATAATAATAATAAATAGTTTTCACAATCACACCAATTATCAAACTAAGCAAAGCTTGTACTGTGGCGACAAGATAACTTATACAATACTTTTTATAAACAACCATCACTTAGATACAAATGCTCGTGCTTATCACCCAGACATTTGCCACTTACGGGATTCGAACCTCTACACCAGATTGTCGGAAGACAATCATCAAAATGTAATAAATCACACCACCATACAAATCGTAGCCGTTGAATCTTGTAGTTAGTATGTGGCAGTTTTATTTTCAGAATTTTGAAGTAAGTAATAAAAAAAGTTATTTATTTTAGCTTCCCTATTACCGCCACCTGTATTCGTCATTCGGGAAATATAGACCATGCAGCTAAAAATGTACAGTCAACGGCATGTCAACCTACCCAAAAAGTTAAAGGTCATTAAACTGATTTTCAACTTTAAGTCCGACATATTCGCTATGTGCAAAGTGGGTGGTGGGGGCCGTCAAATCGATCGCAGCACGCAATGTAGCAGAAATGTGAAAAAAATCTGGACTGTCATGTGTCAAATTGCTATATTTCCATAGAATTCCATACTAACGTTATTAGGTATTTTAATGTGAAAACGTTAACATTCGCGATATGGGTCATACGTGTTCTGTTATAAAGTGTAGAAACAATGGGAAAAACATTTCGTACATGTTTTATTGTTTCCAACATCAAGATGGAATTTGGAGCAAAGAAATAAATAGATAGCTGCAGCTGTGAAAAGAAAAAAGTTTGTAAGGAATTTGTGTTACAGACGTTTATTTTATGATCACAGATCTTATTAAGTAGCTTTGGCCGTTGGTTCTGAGCTCTTCAAAATCTCTCACACGCTGTGCTAATACTATTTTTTTCCCTTTTTGCACATTTTGAGGTTGGAAGTTATATCATGTTGTATTGATTAAAATCCCGTAGGTATTATAAAATTCGTATTTTAGTTCAAGTAAGAAAATCAGTTATTATAATATGCGCAAACTTTTTTGATATTTTCATCTTATTTCGAAGAAAAACAATCCGAAAATCATTCTCAAACCATCCAGTTGCCATAGTTTGAGAGACCACATCAATTGTGGTCACTAGGGGCGCTGTCATCGCGCACACAGCGAATAGAAATCAATATCAATTGTCAAAATTTGACGTTTCGTGGTAGGTCGACGTGCTCTTGTCTGTACATAAAAGGAACGGTGTTTAACGTTGTTAATAGAAAAACAGAAGGAACTAATAGCGAGCGAAGAGTCGACGCTGTACAGCCAGGCGATCCACTACGCGAACCGCATGGTGTACCTGCTGCTGCCGCTGGAGGGCGCGGGCCGAAGGGCTGACGTGCGAGGCGACGACGACCGCGCCAGCAACAGCATCACTAACAGGTCCATAGCATTATTTATTTACTAGCTTTTGCCCGCGACTTTTTCTGCGTTTATCTTACCCGGATCAAAAGTATTTTATGTGTTAATTCAGGCCATGGTCTATTTATATGCCAAATTTAATAAAAATCTGTTTAGTAGTTTTTCCGTGAAAGAGCAACAAAGATCCATCCATACTCACAAACTTGCGCATTTATAATATTAGTAGGAAGTAGGATTACACTTACAAATAACACTAGAAAAGAAAAAAAAACGCAAATGAGTACACGGTCCTTTATAAAAAATAATAATACAAACACTTAAAACTGAACTTACAGCACAGAATACCTAATAGTACTACCATACAGAAGACTCACTTCCTAACAAAAGTCAGGTTTAGGTATAAAAATATACCTAAGACTCGCCAGAGCTACCCGCCTGCAAGCAAAATTGAAACTTATAACCGCGCGCGAACCACGAATTTTCTTTGCGCGCCCCAGTTTTATGACCGAGCTGCGAACGACGGCACGGGGTTGTCACTTGAGAAGTTTTTGTACCTAGTTGATTTATTAGTTTTACGATTAAAATAAGTAGATTAAGCATTACAAACGTTGATTCAGTAAACATATTAATTCCATCTGAATGTCGTTTGTTCGATTCCTAAGGGTGCAGGTATTCCTTTGAAAACATTATCCTATCCTATTCTTAATATTGTTTCTGGGCTAATATAACTAATTATGGATTTTTATTTTAACTATAACTACTTATTATGGACATGGAATTAAAGAAGAATAAATATTTTAATATGTTGTGAAATTTAACAAAATGTTAGCTCTGATTCACTATTCGTTTTATTCAGACAACCGGTAAACCACAACATCTTTTATACGCATTATTATATTGACGTTTAGGCTAAGTAGAAGATATTGCGGGTCAATTTGCAAAAGCAAAAGAAATATTATCAAGTATGCGCTCGCGCGACGTGACCGCGACTGTCGTGCGAGCCGAGCGACAGCCCACTGGCATACGCCGCTTCGGGCGGCGCGCTGCCCGAATATACCTAAACTGCGGAGTGACACTCCCCTGCTTACAGCCAGTAAAGGATCAAGACCGGTCGTCAAAAACCCCCAACCAACTACAAAGAATAATGATCAGAATCAAATATAAATCAAACTCAAATTGACTCAACTATATGCTACATGTGTGTGTGGATGTTAGTTATAAAAGACAATTCTCGTTCCTATTCTTCTCGAGACAAGAATGGATGAGAGAAAGTGAGACAGTTGTCAATAGGGGCTTCAGATTGTCATAGAATATCTAGGTGGTTTGCAACTGCAACTTGAACGCCCTGCACGCCCCGCCGTAGCGAATTTGCGGCTTAGATGTAGGTATTTACGGCGTTAAGCGCATTCTAAGAACTGTTGATGATAGTTTGGCACCTGTCAGATTAAAAATTCTTCATTCATAGGTTTTATGCAAGTAAAATGTGTTAATAAATGTTTTATTTACAGTGTGGCAGAGTCGGACAGTGCAGACGCAGAGTCCGGTTTCGAAGAGGCCGACCCGGGTGAAGCGGGCAATAACGTAATCAAAATGGTCTCCAGATTCGTCGATAAAGTTAGTTTTTATTGACAAATAATTCTAATACACCGTTATTTATAATTTAGTAAAATTTGATTTTTAATTAATTTCATACAGTTAGTCAGTTGATTATGTTTTGAAATAGCTACTTACCTAATCGGTATGTACTCTTACATACATTATTCTACATTATTACTACCAACCTGATCTGTCAGACTTGACCTTAACTATGCTTGAAGTCTAGTGTTCCTGTAACCATCCTTTCTAGCCAATGCTCTACTTTAGTTACGTTTTCAGCCGAGTTTAGTTGATGTTAACCTATTTGTACATAGCTCTTCTCATTACAAAGCTAAGGGTAGCCATTGTCCATTGCAATTGCATTAGTTCTTGAGTGGCCACAAACTGAAGGACTCCTCGGTGAACTGACGACTTAGTCAAGGTTGAGTCGCTGAATGCAAGCGGCTCAAAGCCGCACGCTGAGACGCTCTATGGGTGGCCTATGACGACAAGCAGTGGACCTTTACACTGAAGATGATGATGATGCTGACCTATTTGTTCCCATAGGTATGCACAGAGGGCGGTGTGACCGCGGAACACGTGCGATGCTTGCATCAGATGGTGCCGGGAGTGGTACATATGCACCTGGAGACGTTGGACGCAGTCGCGCGGGAGAGCAGACGACTACCGCCAGTTCAGAAGGTAAAACGGCTTTTTTAAAACACTTTTTAACAACACTTGTAATTTGCTAACAGATTACACAACTCGTATGTAATCAAATTTTGGAAGTTATTTTGAACTTTTCTAACTGGTCGTATGGAATATGGTTTCAAACATAAGCATTTGAAATTCTGATGACAATACAACGTACTCCAAACACACAAAACCTGAAAACAGTTTGTTCAATATCACAAGTGTAATCGATTCCAGCACTTTTTAAAGTATAATGAATTTTGTGTATAATCCATATTTATACGAGTACATTGCTGCTTCTAACAAATGTTATTAAATAATAATAAACACGCGCTTCATAAATTGCAATCGACAACAGTCTAGCAAGCTAAATACAAGATTTTGTGCGCTTAGATAATAGGGTGGCACAGGAAAAGTAAAGATGGGGCTAGTGTGGTTGGTCTTTTCAACCATTGTCAACATTGATTATCTATGAGTACCAATGTCCATGTAAATGTCAATGTGAGATTTTTTGTGCTTGCCAGTTTGACGCAAGTTTGACACATTTGATCAGTGGCAGCAGGGACAGAACCACTGATCAAATAATCACTACAGACAGGAACAAACACAATACGACACCTATCGGGATAAACGCGCTGTATGTTTCCCCATTATTGCTATCCTTTCAAATTTTGTAAAAGACATAAAGACCTCCAAAATCAACGAATATTTACCAGAGCCACTTTCCTATATTATCCCTTCGCGTTCCACTTACGCACGGTAGACCTGAAAAAAAAAGGAAAACAATAGGGATTTTTTTTAGTGGCACGCGAAGGGCTAAGTTTTTTCTTACCATTGTTCTAGCCGCGAATAGTGGCGCCTACCCTCGTGCCGGGCGAGGCGATAGCCGGGCCGGCGCTGCGGGCCTTCCTGGTCCCGGACGGCCGGCCCGCGCCGCTGCTGCCGGCCGAGGGCGCGCTGTTCCTCACCAACTACCGCCTAGTGTTCAAGGGCACGCCCACCGACCCCTTCGGTAAGGGATTACATTATTTTAAAGGTTCTTCTTTATTGGTTGTTCTAGGGTAGGCTCGATAGGCGGGGCGAACGCGCGTATATACAGTTAATCTATGATTTCGCTGAGCTAGTCTAAAATATGGCCGTAATAGAATAGAATAATAGAATAGAATAATAATTTATTTGCATAAAACACGGTATATACAATGGTGACTCAACTCAAGCTCAACATGTTTTGTCCAGATAAGACGTGCAAATATTTTAAATATTAACAATTCAATTAATTAATATTCGAACATTACAATTTAACTACATTTAATTCAATACAATTATTATTATGAAAACAGTTACATTATGGTCATAAAAAAAAAAAAAACATTTAGAAAACATACATGGTCAAATTAATTTATTTGTCAAAGAACTCCTTAATACTATAATAAGCCCTGTCCACCAACCAAATAAAAAGTTTGCTTTTGAATTTATTTAAAGGCAGTGACTTTATGTCGCTGGGCAGTTTGTTAGAATTAGTTGTAAGTTAATAGAATAACCCTTATTTAAAAAAATAAAAGGTTTTAGACATGAGTTAAAAAGGGTTTAATGTGTGGTTCAAATTATTGTTGTCTCTTGATCCGGAGTGCAGGGTGACGCCTGGTTGATAGACAACCGGGTAATAGAGAAATATGAGATGAACATCAACAGATAACATGAAAAGTAAAAATGTCACATATTACATGGTTCAGTCTTCAATTCAATATATTTATTGCATTCTATAATGTTACACAGGTGTTATAATTAGATACATAAAATAGATCATTATAGACCCTGTAGGGCACAACAATAAGATAGGTATTGTGGGCAGAGAGGATGACGCCGTGCATAATTAGATCAATTTGTTTATTTTAAGAAGTTGTAAAGAATTAAAATAATTAAGAAATCATATGATAATTATTGAATAATTTATTGAATAACATAATCAAATAAATAGTATTTTTAGGCATTTAAATATTTATTTATCTTTGGATTTCATTTATTGTTTTAGATTGTTGTCATTTAAGTATTCGTTTATTGTGTAATATCATTTTTTTATTAACATTAATTTTAATTGTTTTATAAATTTTAAATCACTTACTTCATATTTCATAGACTCCTTCTTCAATTGTTTCGAAACTAGACGCAATAAAATCTGTTAAAATTTAGGAGTAACAGGCGACCCTCATAGAGTTCAGGGTGTTTAAATGAATCACCAATAAAATCTCAACTTGCCAGTAAATGTGTATTTTTGTCACCAGCCTGCGAACAGACGGTGGTGCGCTCGTTCCCGCTGTGCTCGCTGACGCGCGAGAAGGCGGTGCGCACGCACTACCTGCCGCACCTCGAGCAAGCGCTGCACGAGGGGCTGCAGCTGCGCTCGGCCACATTCCAGCTGATCAAAGTAACTAACTATTCTTTATTGTGTTGTAGATTGCTCGTTTTTTAAAGATTTGACATTGAAATTATCTGAATATCCTTGGCTAAAGCCAAACGGTATTTAAAACAAACTTAGAAGTCCAGTTTTCAAAATGAAAAAACCTACAACGCATACTAATATAATATGTCTGTTTATGCGTGCTCGTAATGGCTACTGGGTTAAAATTATGAAGGGTAGACGTAAGGAGTACTATCACTTACGGGCGTAAAATTTAAAAAGTGTCCAGCTAAAACAGTAAATAACTCAAAAGTGCCGTAGCTTAGGCAAAGGGTATGGTAAGAATGTAGCAGTTGTTGACAGATTGAAGTATGCCGAGTATGGAGTGACAAGTTAGAACATTTTAGTGACTTTTAAATATGGAGGATAAAGCCATCCTTTCAAAAACATTTGAACAATTTACCCTGTTTCTACTGTGGCGCCACCTAATTTAACGCACTTTGACGAACACTTTTTTAGAACGAAGATTGTACTCCTTACCTCTTCCCTCCATACTTAAAATACAGGGAATAATTCAGAAAAAGCACTCTCAAAATGGCTGTGTGTGTCTAATTGCGCTGGAAGACGCCGCTGACGTTATTTATTAATGACTCATGCAGAAGTTTGTCGCGTGATGTGAGTAGGTCGGGCTTATTTCTAAGGCGTAAGACGCGCGGCTCATCGTCTTTACACAGAGTGTGTCGAGTGTCGTGATCGGGTCGGTGGTTGAGGAACGGCTGGTGGACCAAGAGCCACATCTCTTTGTTCCTTGACTCTGACAGACACTTAAAAAACCTACCAAATTCAAATTTGAATCCACAATTCACCTATACAGGGTGTAAATAAAAAAGGTTATCGAAGCCTTAACCATGCATTCTATACATCAAACTAAATTGAATGCAATTTATAACCTGCAATGTATAGTTCGCACGCAACAGATTATGCCTCACACACGTGTGTGAGTGAACGCTACACAGCGAGCGCGCACGCACACTTAAAGGACAGCGTAGGTAGTTGTGTGCGTGCGCGCGATTCATTGCGGGCTGTGTTCTTTAAAGCCTTCTTATGAAAGAAGTTTTGAAAATTTCAACTTAAGTTTCTTTGGAAAAGCGTTTAGTTATAACAAAAAGTAAAGTCATTTAAGTAAAAATATTTGCAAAAAATTTTTTTGCGACTGTCAATATCACGGTAACACGGTAATATGATGTAGATTTTTTACAGTAATAATCGATAGAATATATGTGGTATTCGGCTTCGTCAAGCTTTTTTTACACTCGATATATGAATGTTTAGGTGGCCTTAGACGAAGAAGTGAGCAGCGAGCAAGCGGAAGCATTCCGCAAGCAGCTGGCCAGGCTGCGGCACCCGCAGCACCCCCTCCTGCACTTCGCCATGGCCCCGCGCCCGGTGCCGCCGCCGGCGGCACACCAACCCAAGCACCACACGCTCAAGTTAGTACAACGCTTCATTTCCATCAGTTCCTTTACACAACATTAAAAAATTCTTATCTACAGACTAAAATATTTGGCAAGGTAGCGATGAGCGAACGCTTGTCTGATATGATGATCGCGTTAAGGTTGCAAGGGACCGTTAGGTGCAGACTGTTATGTTCATCATCATCATCATTACAGCCATAGGACTTTCACACATAGGCCCGAAGCCTTCCAGATTAGCTGGTCGGAAGCGGCTTCCGGCTTCCTGCAACCTTCACTGGGTCGTCTGTCCACCTTATGGGTTAGACGTCCTTCGCTGCGTTTACCGGGATGATGATAAAAATAACACCTTAAGACGACTACACAAAAAGAAGAGCAGCATCACCATCGAGCACAATACCTATAAAAAGCAAATTAACAACGAGATCATACATTTTAATAAGTGTTTTTTTGAATAGGGGCAATATTATTTATCTCTTATACCCAGATTAAAAGGATCTGACATAGCTATGGGCCATGTTTCGAGTAGGCCACGACTCAGATTTTTAATTATGAAAATCAAAAAATATAATTACGAAGAAACCCACTTTCTTATAAATAAACCAGCTGTTCCCGCGACTTCGTTCGCGTGGTCTTAAGTTTATTCATAAAGGATTTTCTGCGCAAATTTCTAATTTTTTTCTTTTTAAAGATCCTTCTCCTGACAATAATTAACACAACAAAAAAAGAATTAGGGAAATTGTTCCATCCGTTCATGCGTGATGCGATAACCAAGGGAAATAGATATTCATGTTTATATATATTGATGCATTTAATTATTAAGTTAATATCATTAACTATCTCTCTGCAGAGGATTTGCCAAGAAGACGCTGCTAAAAACAGCGCGGAAAGCAGGACTCAAACCGAAGCCGTCCAAACGACAGAAGTATGTCCTGCCGTCAGCTGATGCGAGGTCGTTGACCTCGCCGCCTTTAATGTCTTCCTTATCAGCTGACACACTGTCACGTAAGTTAGACTTTTAGAAAGAAAGAAAGAAAGAAAGAAAAGACATTTATTATACATTGGACATCACACACAAACAGTAAAAGACACAATACATTATTTAAATTAAAAATAAAAAATAAAAAAAATAACAAAATAAATTTTTAATAGAAAAAAGAGTAAACCAAGCGGTGCCACTATGTGCCTGTGATGTCCGGGATAATGGGACCTCACTCAGCTTGAGCCACGGCCTGAGTAGGCCGCGACGCTGGTTTTCAGTAGGCCCCGCTGAGTGAGGTACACAGACGGACAGCCGACGAAACTTAATTTGGCGACTGTAATTTTAAAAAGAATTAAATATTTTAAGTTATACAGGATGTTAAAAAACTTAACGAAGCCATCCTGTACTGACTGCACATCAAACCAAGTTAAAAGCAAAAAAAAATTGCTTGGAAATTACTTTTATTTTTGGGTACTTATCAAAATAAATAACTAAATTCTAACCTGCAATGTAGCGTGCACGCAACATACGAACGCTGTGTATGTGCATACGGTCGGCGAGTGAGCGCTACACACACAGAGAGCGTACATGCACACTTGAAGGACAGCGTAGGTAGTTGTGTGCATGCGCGCGATTCATTGCGGGCTGTGCTCTTTAATGCCTTTTCATAAAAGATGTACTGAAAATGTCAACTATGTTTCTTTGGAAAAAAGTTTAGTTGTAATAGACAGAAGTCATTTTTGTAAAAATCTTTAAAAAAAAAAGGTATAATGCTTTGACCGTCAGTATCTCGGTAACCAGTAATTTCCCAGGTACGGTGTAGAATAAAAAAAATATCGTAATAAAGGGTAGAATATGTGGTATTCGGCTTGTATAATTTTTTTTTACACCCGATATATTCTTTCCTTAACGCCTTCATTCTTTCCAACAGTGGAAGAGTTAGAACTAGCGAGTGAATCCGGCGAGCCTGCAGCGGGTCGCACGCTAGAAAGGCTACGGGACCGAGCCTACGCCAGGGACTGGGCGAGGCTCGGCCTTGCCTCTTCACCTTTCAGACTGTCCCACGCGAATGCTGTCTACACGTTATGTAGAAGGTGAGTCACATTATAACTTCGTGAAAAACAGACAAATTTTATGATAAAAGAGATTTCGGGAGTAGGTTTTTTGAAAATGCCTTTTGTTAACAGAATACATGTGACTTTACAGCGAGTTGGTAGTTTCGGTTGCTACATTTTCTACGTCTATAGCCTATTTTATACGACTTGTCTCGTTTAGGCCGTGCATGCGTTAGCAACGTGTTAACGGTTTTGCTTATGTTTATGGAGGGGGGAGGGGGGATTTTTTTTCTATTGCGTGCGCCCTTTCTCACTTTTAAATTGATATTTTTGCACCAGCTACCCTGCCGTGCTGCCGGCGCCTGAGAGCATAGGAGACGAGTCACTGCGCCGCATCGCGCGATGCTACCGGCAGGCCCGGCTGCCGGTGCTGACGTGGCGGCACCCCACCACGCACGCCATACTCGCCAGGTACCCATACTACTATCATCATCGTCATCATCATTTCAGCCATAGGACGTCCACTGCTTAACATAGGCCTTCTCTAGTGATTTATTTATTTATTGATTTCATACTACTAAAGTACTATTTAAATATCGGTTTTTTATTTGACTAACTTACATTCGGCCGAATACGAATTTTAAAAAATTCGCCAAACATACAAAATACGAATATTTGGCTGAACATTCGGCGCATCTCTAATCTCTAGGTAACGAACTTCTGTAAATTTTCTCGGGTTTGATTTAGTGTGTTCGAAAAATGTAATATAACGAAACTCAACCTTACGGCAAGGAAATAAGAGGCAATGTCATGCAAGGTAAAGTAAAATGGCTAGTTTTCTGTTCTCCCCCATTTGACAAAAATACTACTTTTTGGTAATGTTTACGACAGTGGAATCACTATTATCTACTTCTGACTGTAGCAAGCTGTTGTACTGTACGCAGGTCGGCCGCGTCCCATCACAAAGGCGTGATCGGCATGCTGAAGGCGACGCACCAAACTCCTGGTGCTACGCAAAGTGGCACCGAGACCACGTCCAGTTTGGAACAGGTAAACTTGTTGTTCTTCACTTTTTTACGGTCTTGATCCTTCCACATCCAACTTTTCCCCGCTACCTTGAGCAGTTCATCACTCCATTTGTCCCACTTTCCATAATATAGATGTCAGTTTTTAAATTACCCCGTTTTTTGAGCTTTATAAGCAGTGATCGGAGTAGGTAAATTGATTTGATGTAGATACTTTGGTAGTGCTAGCATAATATGGATATGCCTTTTTTTTTTTCAAAACCTGATACCATGAAATTCCGGAATCTCATAGGCATGTCCATATTAACATCATTGTTTGAGATCATTGACCCCAAATCAATCTACCTACTCCGATCACTGTTTATAAGATCACACACAAGAGTGTCTGTCTGTCCGTCTGTTACAGCTAATTTCCTCTGAATTTATTGGACTGATTATGTTGAAATTTTGTACACATGTGCACTCTTATAAGGACCAAATACAGACGTGCCACGTAAACAAATGAATTTTGAATTTATGGGTCACTCTTGGGTGGAAAATAAGAATAAAAAATTGGAAACTATACTGTGTTGCATTTTGAATATAAACCTTTGTTGTAAGAGTCAAATAAATTCATTCTTCATCATTTTTAAACATGTTGTATTTTATGTCTTTGTCGTATGTCTTACTATATTTTTTTGATGCCAACAGGAACGGTACCTAGCTACGTTAGTAGCTTCGACGCCGGCATCTCGCGGGGATCTAGAAGACTCGTCCCTCAGCTTAGATTCGCTGCTGCTATGCTGTGAGGACTCTCAGCCGCCTACGCATACACCGTTGCTCACCAAAGCGGCTGGCACTCTGAGGTAAAGTAAAACTTGTCATCAAGCTGTTTTTTATTAAAACAGTATAGATTTGCATAATGATGATATATGAAAACTAATCTAAAGACACTTAACTATGATATAGTTAAGCCGTTAACGCTAGACAGACTACAATGAAACAAACAAACTTACATGTGATTCCACCGTCCTTAAAAATGACAAAGATAAAGCGCGTCAAAGCTCGGGAGTCATTTCTAAGTAAAAAATTGTACTAAGACGTGACGTCATGCGACATTTCAAATCAATATAACTGTAATATTTTGATTATGTGAAAAAAAGATAAAATGCGTGACCAATACTTTTAAATAAAACCGTAATATCTACATTTAATCAACCCTTAAAACAAAATCTAAGAATTTTTAGTCAAAACGTATGCGGAATCACGTCGAAAAGAGATGATTTTGATATATATCTAAAAACTTTTGGAAATAACAAACCACATTATCTTTGTATAAGTGAGCATTTTTTGACACGTTATACTGTAAGCCTGTTTTCGTTAGGGGATTACAATCTTAGTGCATATAACGTAAGATGTAAAAAAAAGCGCGGAGGTACTTTAATATTAGGACTAAATGGGCGTGTTACTGAAGAAATTCAATTATGTAAAAAACTGTATGTGACTGATTGCTTTGAAATATGTGGTATTAGAGATTTAGATACAAATATAAATATAATCTGCTGTTATCGAACGCCCCCAGAAAGGACTCTAGAGCCCTTTCTGGAAAACTTAGAAAAACTGCTTGATTACCTATTTGATAAGAAGGGAGTTATTTGCGGCGATTTTAATATTGACGTGCTGACTGATAGTGAAAATCATAAAAAATTTAAGAATTTATTACAATGTTATAATTTTCGATATCTATTTAACTGTGTTACCTTTAGACGAGGAAATAATCAGACGAGCTTAGACAATATAATAACCAATATGACGGATGATGACATATTGAATTGCTCATCTGACGATAACGGATTATCTGATGGCCACGTTGCCCTCGTATGTGAGATCACAACTCCTTTGATTAGCAAAAAAGAAAACAGAAACGAATTTGCTTGGCTTTGCCGTAGAATTTTCAGCAAGGAAAACCATGAAATGTTCCGACAAAATATTATTGCAAATGCAGAAAACATTGGTAAACCAGATTGTTTTATTGATACGTTTAAGAAGGCTTTTAATGACACTTATACTTTAAAGAGACGAAAAGTCAACCTCAATAAAATGGGTACGATACGATGGATAACCAAGGGTCTGCGAGTGTCGAGTCTCATGAGAAGATTTTTAAATACGGCTGATAGTCAATTAAATGATCAGTCTATCATAGAATACCGTGCCACGTATTTGAGTCTGTACCGCAAATTAATAAGACATGCAAAAAAGTACTCCGTGCAGAGTGAAGTCAATAAATCCAGCAATTCCGCTAAAGCAATTTGGAAAGTAGTGAACAAACACAGGAATAAGTGCAAAACGAACCATAAAGTTAAGTATCAACTCAAGGAAGAAAATTGCATTATAGACGATCCACAGGAAGTAGCAGAAAGCTTTTCTAAACATTTTAACACTGGAGGTGCCGTCGGTGAAACCAACTCTAACGGTGCTATCACACTGCTGAATAAATTTACGCCAAAAGTGGTCAGAGAGCTCCGATGGAAAAAAGTGACTCCTGTAGAAGTTAAACGGCTTGTTGTAGGCATGGCATGTAAAAGTTCGTCGGGATATGATGAGGTCCCAATCACTATTATCAAACATAATATAGATATTCTAGCGGAACCCTTGAGTAACACATTCAACTACTTTTTTATGAGAAACGTTTTTCCCGATGAACTTAAAGTTGCCAAAATCGTACCTGTCTTCAAGAAAGGAAACAGGTATGATGTAAAAAACTTCAGGCCCATCTCTCTACTACCGACTTTCTCCAAAATTTTCGAAAAACTAATTAATGTGAGGCTATTAGACCATTTCACTGGGAATAATGTTCTGAATATGAGACAGTTTGGTTATCAAAAGAATATAGGTGCCATAGAAGCAATAGATACCCTAATAGATGAAACGGTGACAAACTTAAACAAACGAAAAAAAGTGGCGGGTGTTTTTTTAGATTTGAGTTCGGCTTTTGACAGTATAAATCACGATATCTTGTTAAATAAACTAGCTCATTATGGTGTGAGACATGAACAACTGGGCCTATTAAGAAGCTACTTGACAAACAGGAAACAGTATGTTGAGCTGAAATCTTTCAGTGGCTGTGAGGAGTTCACCTATAAATCGGAAATGGTTACTATAAAAAAGGTGTTCCTCAGGGTTCTATTCTGGGTCCTTTGTTCTTTATAACATTTATAAACGACCTATTTGATTTTATAAATATAGAGTTGCAAAATGTCAAACCAATAATCTTTGCGGACGACACAAACGCTGTAATCACAGCAGATAATTTACCAGAACTAAATATTAAGGTTAATAAGGCGTTATCGGCTTTTTCGACATGGTTTTGTATTAACGACTTAGCCGTCAATATCCATAAAACGAATGTAATGTTATTCGAATCAACATCTAGAAATAACGATACTGTAAAATGCACTTTGAATAACACTGACATTGCAACAGTAAAAAATGTCAAGTTTTTGGGAATTTTTATTGACTCCCTTCTTAATTGGAAGAAAGAGCTAGAGAATGTAGCGAACAACATTAGCTCGGCTTGCCACGTACTAAGAAGTTTCAGGGATGAGGTTACAATCGAGCAGTTAAAAATGACTTATAATGCTTTAATTGACTCAAGACTACGCTACAGTATTAAACTTTGGGGCAATAGCTACCAATACAATATCAACAAAGCCTTTGTAGTACAAAAGAGGGCAATAAGGATAATTTTTCGTCTATCCCAATTACAGTCCTGTAGGAATTATTTTATCAGGCTGGGGGTTCTTACGGTTCCATGCCTATATATATTAGTTACTCTATGTGACATAATTAAACACCCGGACAAAGTAGAGACTCCCCTGGAGAGAGAAAGAAGACTTAAAACCAGGAGGAAAGATATTCCCATTAGAGGTAACACAGACGGCCCAAAATTGAATATTTTTAAACAGAGTGCTTGCTACCAGGCAGCGCGTCTGTTTAATAGACTCCCGATAGAACTGAAGTCCATCAACAAATTATCGGTTTTTAAAGGAAAACTTAAGTCATTTCTCTTAAGAAAATGTTATTATTCTGTGGTGGAATACCTTGAGGATGGACCAAGTAGATAGATAGTTATTTTTGACGAATTTTTAATGGAGAAATATACTTGTTTTTGACGATTTATGATTTTTCAGTGCATTTGACATAATTTGTAATTAATTAATAATACTTAGTACTTAATATCGAATACTTCAATTGTTTTTTTTTTTTTGCAATTACCATTATTATCATAAATTGTGACATTTTCAATGAGTTAAGATGTTTGATTTTGTTGAGAAAAATTTAAGATATTATTTTTTGTAAGATGTTCAACGCAATATGTATTTTGCTGTGAATAAAGATTTGAATTTGAAAATTTGAATTTGAATAATCTACGTGATAGACAAATAAATTAAAAATGGTTGTCATCGCTTTTGTTGACTAGGCCAAACCCGCTGGCGCTATCTGAGATTAGCTTTGTCTGTGTTTTCACATAGCATCGCCCATAGTAGACGTTGTAGCATCAAGAAAGTAAAAACAACATAAACACAGCGCCCCCAGTGATTCCAGGTGATTTCCAAATTGGCTGGTTGGAAGTGGCCTGAATCCAGCGGCTTCCTGCAACCTTTACTAGGTCGTCTGTCCACCTTGTAGGTTTGCCGGTATGTGGCCTCCATTCTAGAACCTTTCTGCTTTATCGGCCATCAGTTCTACGTGCTATGTGCCCCGCCCACTGCCACTTGAGCTGGCTAATCCGTTAAATGAATGAAAAAAAAAAATTGTTTATCGTTGAACAGTGTACTACGTAACAGTGGAGGCAAGGGCGGCGTGACCACGAACACGGCGGCCCCCGCGGCCACAGCCACAGCCTCGGCCACGGCGCGGCACTTCGGCCGCTGGGGCTCGCTGAAGGACCGGCGCCAGCCCTCGCACCTCGACCTCTACGTGCCGAGGCAGCGGCTGTCCACCGCTGACGTCGACTCAGGTGACCACTGACAGAGATAGATAGATACATACTCTTAGTTACAAATTGAGCACATACCCTCATCATCATCATTTTAGCCACAGGAAGTCCATTGCTGAACATAGGCCTCCCTCAGTGATTTCCAGATTGGCCAGTTGGATGCGACCTGCTGCGAGCGGCTTCTTACAATCTTTACCAGGTCGTTTGTCCACATTGTGGGTGGACGTCCGACATAGACAGATAGATAGATACTCTTTATTGCGCACCATACAAGTAAATTACACATGATTTTTACAGAAAGACGTACATCTTAGGCAGTCTTATCGCTAATAGCGATCTGTGTCTTGTTTCGAAGCGCTAGTAGGGCCCAAAAAATAAGGAGACATGTTCTGGCCCCCTAAGGGCCTATAATGTTATTATTGACGTTCATAAGTGGCAGTTTTGTCCTGAATTGAATAAATGATTTTTGACTTTGACTTTGACCCTACAGAGAAGCAATACGGACAATTATCAACTATACTTTTACTTTGGGGTAACGGCACAGTCGTCCAGAGTGTTTTTATAGCACAAAAAAATGATTAGAGCTATCTGCCTTACGGGACCATTTTAATCATGTAGGCCACTATTCATTAAATTAATTCTTACTGTACCTAGTAAGTACTTTCTAGAAATTTATAAATTTGTTACACAACACCCGTACTTATTTAAAAGGGGCAAGAGAGGTATACCCGAGAAATACACAGAGACTTGCAATAGATTCTGTCTAAAAACCTCCTTATACAAGAAGCACTGCTTGCTTGTATCAGAATTTATGACAAAATACCAGATAGGTTCAAGGAAGGGTCTACAAATGGAATTATATGTTAATTTCAAAATTGGCTTTTAAATAACTGGATTGCCTTTTAGAAAAAAGGAAAAATACTTATAAATTGCTAACCATAATTCATACCAAATCTGTAGTTTACTGTTTACTTTCAGTATCCGGCGAAGGCGTTCCCCCAGTACGACGAGCGTCGCTTTACGTGGTTTCCGAGAAGGGTATCACTTGCGGCGGGCTAGCGGGAGTAGAACCGGTCCCAGTGGAGTACCCTGAGGCACGCCACGCTAAGCACGCCTTCAAGAAGCTCATGCGGGCTGCTGTGCCCTCCGCCGTGCCGGCACAAATGCCCGACCACAAGGGCTTCCTCAGGTTAGTGTGGTATATTGTGTGTGCCTTCGCTTTTTTGTGGAATTTAAACACACTTAAAGTGTGGGATTTTTAGGTCAAATCGACGCATTTGATAGATTGTATTGTATATTTACAAATATGTGTAGTTTTTCTGAGTTTTTCAATGCATTCTACAATATTTTGACCGTGGTATTATTTTCCTATGGTAATATTTAATTGGTATTTTCCATAGTCCGAACCATATTTAGGCAAGTATACGACCACAGTTTATAAAACAAGGAAAATGACAAAGATTATACAGAAAGAATAGCGGGCCTAGGTCCGATCCCTGCGGGGCACCTCAAAGTGACAGGCACCCTACATATGCCCACAAGAAGCTATAGCGAGAGTTCAATCATGCAACGTTTCCTTCGAACCAGAACTGCTAAAAATGTCTAAAAGTTATCAAGACCCAAGAAAAAAATACATTTAAAAATTCTGAATCATGTTTTTTTTACAGATTAATAGAGGAATCAGGCTGGTTATGGCAGCTGAGGCAGTTGTTCCAGTTGTCTGGGGCGGTAGTTGACCTCCTTGATATTCAAGGATCGTCGGTGCTGCTGTCTTTAGAAGACGGATGGGACGTCACTGCCCAGGTAAAGTATCTTATAAAACAATGGCGTCTTCAGACTGATGGCCTGAAGAGGTGCTATCGTCGCGTACCTGGCGCGCAAGACACGCGCTAAAACCAATAAAACCAATTTATTTCTGTAAGGCTACTACTTATTGTCAAACAATATTAAGAAGCGCTGCAGTGGCGCCACTGTAGTGCCATAGTGGCGTGATATCAAATGAAAGGAAATGGTGGCTTGGAGTAGCTTGACTGTGGCACTTCTCATGCTATAGTGATCTGTTTTATGTTCCTATTTATAACACCTGTGTAAAATTATAGAATGCAATAAATATATGTAATTGAATTGAATTGAATATTGTTGCGAACACACTATTTATCTGGCTCCAAACAAAGAAAACTTGTACTATAGTGACTAGATAACGGATAAATATGATTATATGCATTTATTCATATCCATCACTTAGGTACAAATGCTAGTGCACATTACACAATTTCCCCATTTCGGGATTTAAACCCGCAATCGTGGCTCTATAGTCCGAAGCTCAAATCACTAGACCAGACAATCGTCATGTAATAGTCAATAATTTTCGCAGATATCGTCTCTAGCGCAAATCTGCCTGGACCCCTACTACCGCACGCTGGAGGGCTTCCGGATCCTCATGGAGAAGGAGTGGCTGGCGCTGGGGCACAAGTTCCAGCAGCGCTGCAACATCGCCGCGACGCCGCAGCAGGGGTTCACGCCCACATTCCTAATGTTCCTCGACGCTGTCCATCAGGTTAGTGATCTACTCAGAATGTTGTCTTTGGTACGGTCGACTTAGGAAATTTTGTCTATGATTAACTCCTCAGCCTAACAAAACGAGACAGTATATACAGTATGTTAACTAACTAAAGGCGTTCCCGATAACTTCTATACATACAAATAAAAATGTTTTTAATTTTAAAATTTCATAAAAAATAATGAACGTCCGAACCTTTTTTCACCTTGCAAGCAAGATAGAAAAGCGACGTTGCCCGTTTGCGCGTTGTAATTACGCTACTTACTATTCCGCGTTACGATTTTGGTTTTGAACAGGCGTTTTGTTTTATGGATTTTGTTTTTTTTTATGCTTATTTTTGTAAATTTATATTTTAATCTATTAATGATGTAGATAAACTGGCTGAAGGAAACGTCCTCTATTGTTTTACATACCGTATTTTACTGTTACGCGGTCTAACGCGACCGCTCGGCAGCCTACAAGTTAATAATTTTTCAACTATCTTATGTCAACTTTAATGATTCAATCTGAAATTAATCAATTCAATGAAACTTTTCACCGAAAGTTAAAAACTTTTCGTGAGTCGATCGTATTATATGTATGCAGTATACGAAAAATCATAGAACCGTATCTAATGGCCCGTGCTAAACTCATCACGCAATAAACAACATGTGATTTTTGAATAAATTTATCTTATTCCGTACATGAAAAAAGATGTATTACTTAAGTGTGCTTTGAAAATCCGGATGCGTGCTATGGCCTATCAAGATCGAGCCCAATACGTATGTGGGGCGACCGGGGTTAGCTGGGACAAGATACTCTAGGTATTATCAAGGTATAAGGTATTATAGTCTTTTCAAATTAGCATGTCCTGTATCAGATCGCTGTTGGCGGTTATAATAATGCGACCTAATGAAACCAATTCGATTTTTTGGGTATCGATAAGTAAATAACAAGAAATCGATTTTTATATTCTATTTCACACATTGTATCATTTTATTGATTATTATATTAAGTTATAATGATCCATACTAATATTATAAATGCGAAAGTAACTCTGTCTGTCTGTTACGTTTCATGCCTAAACAGCTTAACTTATTTTGATAAGTTTTAGTATAAAGATATATGGGACCTTAGAAAAAGACATATGCTACTTTTTGACGAGAAAGCTGAACCGATTCTGACGAAATTTTGTACAGAAAAAGCTTGAACCCTAAAGAAGGACATAGGAGGATTAAATAGTAGCCTAAGTGATTAAAATAGGGTGTTACAAACCGTATTTCACGCGGGCGAAGCCACAGGAATAGTTAGTAATTTGATACAATTATTTGAACTTGGAAGTGATAACTGAGTTTCATTGTATTGACTTTTTAAAAATTGAGAATATTCTGTTTAATAAAATGATTTGAGTCAAAAAGGCTATGCGCAGACTATACTATGCCCACGCATAGGGTTGTTCTATTGATTTTTCGTTCACTGGTGCCAGGTAAGTTCGCCTTTTTTGTGCAATTAAAAAAATATGAAGCTGTGCGGTTTGATGTTCTTAGGTAATGTTGTAAAAACAGTTCTAGGTTCTTAAATATTGACATACTCTGATAAAATATGTTAGTTTTATACGGTAATTGATATCACTGCAAACAAACTGCGCGTTCGCGTTCCTAACAAACAAGCTTTATGGTATATTACATTACTTAAACTCCGTTTTTTCTCGACTGACGAAAAATTAATAAATCGCACATGTATAAATATCAAATGTAAAAACTTATTTTTACGGTAAAAAATTCCTTCGACACGATCGATATACCATACCAGTTTTTTATTGCCATTCATAGCCAAGTTTACTCCGCTACTTATGTCGTCCTATATATCTAGTGAAGTTTCGTCGAACTGTCTTCGAGTTCAAGCAAACTGCTTCAAGAAATCGCCGCGGCTTCTGATGGGACGATGTGAGTACGGATGTTCCGTGATCTCTACTGACATCGTCCCATAGTAAACTGTGGCGTGCAAACTCCGCATCCAACCCGACCCACAATGGTGCAAGACAATGGTAGGAGAGACACATTTGCGATTCTAATCTAATCAAAAACTTCATGAATGTAATACATAACTCTAATAAGAGTTAAATTTAATAATAATGAGTATTTATACATGCCTCCTAATTGTACATAACTATGTTTTGTTTATAAAAACCTTGTATGTTTTTTGTGAAATAATGTGTCTACCTATCTATCCATAAAATATGTGCTAGGCAACAGATATTACTCATTTTTATAATTTTGAATGATTGAAGGAATGAACATCGAGTTACGAGTTACAAGACAATGAGTTTGACCAGGGACGTCTTTGTCTGAATGTTCGGGACATTTGGCCACAAATCGCTGTCACTGGTGGTGAAATCGGGCTCCAAGGCTCGAAAGCGCTCGACAGCATTAAACTATTCTGTTAAAATTGCTATGAAAGTATTTGTGCGAGTGGTTCATTATTTTATCAAATTGCGGACGCCCTCTTTGATTGTTATTTTCTGCTATCACCAAAATGTATGTTTACTTAATTATGTGTGGTTTCTGAATAAATCATTTTATTCTTATTCGATTGATTTATACTGGGTTGTTTGTAAAACATAAACAACCTCCTAGGGGCTGATTCTGGTGCTCAAACACAACAACTTTTTCTATGGGACCAACATTGAAATAGCAGAAAAAAATTACTTTCCCAAACTAAGCCGCCATCAGCTGACATTAGTTTGTATGAAAAAGTGTTTTTTTTTATAGATGTATATTGTAAAATTGTGTCGTAAATTAATACAATGCTGATAAATTGAATTGACTATTGATATTATTATTGTTCTACGTAAGTAATCGTCTCAAACTTCATCCATTATGTAGGTACACAACTAGACAGAAGGATCGAGATAAGAGTACCCTATATCGTGACTATTCATTTTTTTCGAGAATTTATAGTAAGTAATGAATACTCACGGTAAAGGTAACAAGCCATTCTACATTTTGAAGAAAAGAGAATTAAAGAAAGACAGAAAACAAAGAACAAAGAACTACGTCACTCGCCGATTCGTTTAATTCTGTACCACATACTGAATGGAACGAGTTGTCTAGTTGGCGTGACCTATCATCGCTATTCTGGCGTTTAAGGAACAAGAAATCAAGAATTGTTGAATAATAGATATATGTTTGTATTTATTTTGGGTGTTGTTATTGTGTATCCTGCTTTCACTATACGCCTCGTGATAACCATACGTAAAAACCAGCTCATCCTTTCACCGCGTTAAATCCCATAGGATTATATTGAAAGTAGCATGTTCGAGAAATTTGTTAAATAAATAATTTGGTAAAGAACTGACGTTATGTAACATAAGTGTATTTTGAAATATATTTCTCACTAGAAGAATAGCTCAACCTTTGCCACTACTTTCTATTTAGAGTAATTACTAAATTGAAAGTAGAGGCAAATGTTGGGGCCAAATCATCATGTACCGGCGGTCGAAGATCAAGTCTACTGAAAAATGAAAAAGAAGATGCGAACATCCATAAAGTCGCCTAACTTAGAAGTCTAGCTAACACCTACCCATATGGTCACTCAACTTAGAAGACTGGCTCACCCTTTGCCTCGAAGTTCAATTCAATTTGATGATTGCATTGAACTTAGTAGCGAATGATGTGGCTTATCATCAAATCCCGGCGTTCGAAGAGCAAGTAATCGTGAAGATCTTAACTATGAAGAAGGCATTATATTTCTATGTAGGTATGGGATTTAGTGTATTTTTCTACTAGCCAAAATCCACATGGTCACATAGCGTTGAAGACTAGCTCATTTTTAGCCTTTACTTAAAATTTAATTTAATGTTTGCATGTTTGAACACGTTTAGTGTTTTATTGTTATTATTGTATACTAACTGGCACTTACGCACATGTTCACTTGACTTAGAAGACTTACTCATCCTTTGCCTTTACGTTCAATTTAGTTTAACTACTAGATTGAACGTAGTGGCGAATGTTGGGGTCAATCATCATGTTCCGGCGTTCGAATATCAAGTCCACTGAAAAATGAAAAAGAAGATGCGCACATCCATAAAGTCGCCTAACTTAGAAGTCTAGCTCATCCTTTGCCATTGCGTTCAATTTAGTTTAACGACTAGATTGAGCGTAGTGGCGAATGTTGGGGTCAATCATCATGTTCCGGCGTTCGAAGATCAAGTCCATTGAAAATGCATGTTATTTGTTTTTGTATTAAATTGTTTGATTTACTAGCTAACACCTTCTCATATGGTCACTCAACTTAGAAGACTGGCTCACCCTTTGCCTCGAAGTTCAATTCAATTTGATGATTGCATTGAACTTAGTAGCGAATGATGTGGCTTATCATCAAATCCCGGCGTTCGAAGAGCAAGTAATCGTGAAGATTTTAACTATGAAGAAGGCATTATATTTCTATGTAGGTATGGGATTTAGTGTATTTTTCTACTAGCCAAAATCCACATGGTCACATATCGTTAAAGACTAGCTCATTTTTAGCCTTTACTTAAAATTTAATTTAATGTTTGGATGTTTGAACACGTTTAGTGTTTTATTGTTATTATTGTATACTAACTAGCACTAACGCACATGTTCACTTGACTATGGTCTATGAAGACTTGTTCATCCTTTGCCTTTACGTTCAATTTAGTTTAACTACTAGATTGAACGTAGTGGCGAATGTTGGGGTCAATCATCATGTTCCGGCGTTCGAATATCAAGTCCACTGAAAAATGAAAAAGAAGATGCGCACATCCATAAATTCGCCTAACTTAGAAGTCTAGCTCATCCTTTGCCATTGCATTCAATTTAGTTTAACGACTAGATTGAACGTAGTCGCGAATGTTGGGGCCAATCATCATGGTTCGGCGTTCGAAGATCAAGACTAATGAAAAATTAAAAAGAAGATGACGCACATCCATGTAATCGCTCAACTTAAAATACTAGCTCATCCTTTGCCCCTACGTTAAATTCAATTAAATTATTGAATTAAACGTAGTAGCGAATGTTGTGGCCTATCATCAGGTAACGCGGCGTTGGAAGATCATAAAATCTGTTGCGGAATTTAAAAAAGAAGATGACGTTGTGTTTCTTTCATGAGTTATTTGTTTTTTATTTAAAAAGTTTACTTTTTAACAGGGAAAACTTATGATTTAATTCTAATTATTGGGTTTAGTTCAATATTTCAATTTTCCACTACTACTAATCAAGACTACAGCTTTATGTGTATGCTTATGTTCTACTTCTAACATTGTTTTCCGCAGACAAGAAGACTATAGTGCGTTCTTTGAAAGCACATTCTTTTCAATGTAAATATTGAATAGAATGTGTTGACGAATAGCGCGACTTGGCACCGAGACGATTCGTCTTTAACACCCCGACGAATTCAACCAAACGTTTGGATATCTTACTCGTTTCGTGTTGTTTCCTATAAAACAAATGTTTAGGTTTTAGGGAACGTTACTTTAGTATTTAAGACTTCATGCGGCCAATGTTGATTGCAATATTTACTGTAGTTATACATCGAAATGCTTGTAAATGCTTTGCGGTCCGCCGCACGGCTGTTGCTGCGGTCTGCAGTCGCTGCAGTGTCGCCGCGCTTGGAATTGATTTTAGAGATACCATAAAGCGGGTTATACCTTTAGTTTTTTTTTATGTTTACACCGTTTTGTGATTCCGTATTTTTGTGTGTAATTTGATGTATCTTTTACATGCTATTTTAACTTGTGTTTTTATGTGATATTGTATTCTACATTTTTTATGGTACTTACTTCATTTTCAGGCTTCTGTATGTATGTGTGTTTTACTGTTTTAATATTGTAACACGTTTATTGTGTGACATATTTATTGTTAACAATTTTGAATTTGTTGCTTTTTGTTGTCTCTTCTTACGTCACTGTAAAAACTACAACGTATTAATTTAATTTTTCAGGTTTTTTGCTATCGTATTTCTTTCTGTGTGGGTGGGTGTGTGTTATGCATATTGTTATAATGTCAAATGCTTGTGTTTCTAATTTGACTTTATGTTTCTTGTAAACAATTACACTTGTCGTGTATTAAAAAGTTATATTTTTTTACATAACGTATTTCTGTATACTAAACTATTTATATTGTTATAATAGGTTTTTTGTGTGACATATTTATTGTAAACAATCCCTTTTTTCTGTCTTTTGTTAAGATTAATATTATTAATGTAGTAGGAACAGAATAATCACTTTATTTTCAGATTTGTATCTTAACGTATTTCTGTGTGTTTTTACGTCTATTTTACTCGTGCCTTTAATGTGATGTATTAGTTTTCGTATCTGACCGTGTATTCTGACATTACTGTGAAAACATCGAAGTTACGACTTACTGATCAGGTTTATAATTTCCTTTTATTTTTTCTTGTTACTATATCCGTGTGTAAAAAACAGTTATGTATTTTTGCAAGATTTTTTAAAGAAAATATTGTAAACAATTAGTGCAGTGTCATTTTTTTTTTGTGTACGAAAAGCAGTACTTATTCTTTTCTTTTTTAAGATTTTGCTGACGAATTTCCGTGTGTTGCATATCTTTTCTAATGTAAAATGTTTACTTGTGTTTGTATATACTTTGTGTCTAATGTTTATGTCGCACACACATATTTGTTTTACACAATTTACGATATTTGTCTGTTGTCGTGTGATGTTACGTCATCGTAAAAACAACATTAATCATTTTATTTTCAGGTTTTTATGTGTGCATAATGCTGTTACATATGTTATTTTTGTTTTAACAATCTAATTTTACTGTAATGTGCTACTCATTAGTTAACAAATCAATGATGTTTATAATATCATTACAAACGTTAAAAAAATTGCAATGAAACAACATGTATTGATTCTTTTTTTCTTAAACAAACAAGGTTTTGTAATCAATGGTTTCTATTTATCAAAGCTTTAATATTGCGCTATGTGTAATTATTTTTCTTATTGTGGATTGTACACATTCATAGATCAACGAGACAATATTATATTTAATTATTGATATAACCTTTTTTGTGTTTGTAAGTTTAAAGTGATTTAAACCTGTCCCAATTCATATTTTAGGCCCTCTTGCCAAGCCTTACTTAAATCTGGATGTAACTTATAACTGGATTACCTTAATGGTTGCCGAGCAAGCGCATGAGACCGCGTGTTAATAAAATTTCCATTATGTCTCGTTTTGCAGGGCTGACCAATTATTCCGTTTCTGTTAACTTCACAAATACAGAATAATAATGTAAACCAGGTTTAGCTTAAATATCGATTTAAGTTGGTTCTGCAATAGCCTTTTTATGAAATACAAATTTTATCCGTGTGGTATATTGTATCATCATTTCAGCCATAGGACGTCCACTGCTGAACATAGGCCTCCCCAATGCCAATAATTGCCACGCTTGGCAGACGGGTTGGCGAGCGCAGTCTTTATAACATTTCGCACGCAGACGCTGTTGCCCGTCTCGTACTACAAAAAATTAGTCATGTCTTACGACACGCCTTCTGTATATTGTATAATAAACTTTTTTGTACCAGCTTTTGCGAGTTTCGTTTATAATCCCTCCTAACTAAACTACAAAGTGTATAATATCTCAGTTGCAGAAGCAGTTCCCGCTCTCGTTCGAGTTCAACGAGTACTACCTGCGGTTCGTGGCGTACCACAGCGTGTCCTGCCGGTTCCGCACGTTCCTGCTGGACAGCGAGGCGCAGCGGGCCGAGCTCGGCATCACCGCCGCCGACGACAAGCGAGCTGACACCAGTCGGCTGGTGAGTGTGGATTTAGGACCTTCGTAAAAAAAAAAACCCTGAACACATCTAAACAATAAAAGGAATCCTCAATCACTACTTATGTATTTAAGTATACATTAAAAAATTATTTCTTTATGTGTTAGAAATATAAAATCTCTCCATATCAATGATTTATATTTTACAAAGTGATACATAGTACAAACTGTTTAAAAAATGATAGCAGATAGTTGGTAATGATAAATAGGAGTAATTATTCTTAATTTTTTCTATAGGGCGTAGAAACCGGTGCAGGTTCGGAAGAGGAACTGGGTGGGGTCCCGGTGGGTCCCGGGGGTGCGGCGGGTGGCGCGGGGGGCTACGGGACGTCCCCCCGCGCGACGTTTGGACAGTCACTCTTCGACTACATAGACAAACAACACCAGAAGAGTCCGGTATTCTACAACTTTTTGTACACGCCCGATCTTGATAATCCGGTAAGTTTGATTGTACTTATTGACTTTATACTGTGAAGTATATCCTGCTCTTATAACCTAAATAGATCTGAAAAAAAAAAAAAGAGTTTTTAAAACATGTTAAACTAAACTCATCATCATTCGCCTGCCCTGTACCCAGGTCATCTGGGGTCGACGCAGTATGTCTTTCTCTTTCATGCAATCCGGTCACTCGTCATCGAGTCATTCATTCCCTTCTATCATATCGCTCTTCACACAATCTATCCATCCATCTATTTCTAGGCCGTCCTCTACCTCTCCACCCATTAATACTTATACCCATCACACACTCTCTCTCTCTCTCTGATCACATGTTGGTAAGACTAAGGTAAAACAAATTATGGAAACCAATTAGGCTGGCATGTTATTTTAAGTTCATATGTATAATTTCATGTTGCTTGTTTCTTTGAAAAATAAAATAAAGATCGGCTTTAACAGTCATTCATAGGCATAATGTTTTGGCTATTTCTAAAAAGAAGGAAATTAGATAATACACTGGACGCTAATGCGACTGTTATGATACTATAATACATTAAACGAATCGTTAAACTTATTATGTTACACTAAAGATTTAGAATTAATTTGATTCAGGCACTGATGATTATGACTTAAAAACATACAAAATTGTGGCCATATCGCGTGCTCGACTGTTTGATAAGTTCTAGTTGCCTAATGCCACTGCTCTAAATATATTCTCTTATATTATTAGGTTCTCCGGCCAGTATCATCGATAAACTGCTTAGAAGTGTGGCAGTACTACGTGAGCGAAGAGCTTAGTCACGGAGCGCCTTATGACCTTGAAGTACTCACGCCGACCACGCCGGACCTCACCGAGCCCCAGCAAAGGCGACTGGTGACCGCAGGGTAAGACCTCCCTCGCATTTAGGCGGTCTGGCCGCGCAGCCATGGCCAAATTAGCTTTATAATTTTTCAGTTGAATTTATACAATGCTCTAAATAGGACATGAGGACATAATTGTTGCATTTATTCTTTTATCACAATGGTGTCAGAAAAAAGAACAAGAAAAAAACCCACAGGCTTGAAGGGTTCCCCAAGCAATGAAGATCGACCTTATCGATTTCCATGTTGTCGTCTCTAAGGTGACGGGATAGGGTTCAGAATGGCTTGCAGTATGTGTGATAATTGAGTAACGCGTGTTATTCATTCAATATTTTATTGCGAACTGATTTTAACAAAAACTACATCTTACTAGAGGCGATCACCAGTACTTGCCTACATATAACTAGGTATAATCGATACATCCATCATTCTTTCGCGCGTAAACAGAACATACCGCCCACCAAAACATAGTTTTCAAAATTTGTAATTACAATAACAAAGATCTATCAATTTACAGACAATAATCGTGCAACAAAATACATTACGTGCAAAACTGACATCAATGTAGTTAGAATCTACACTCGTATAGATAATATAGTTATATAAACACAAATAACAATAAATAGCTACTACCATTTACATTTGCTTTTAATGGATAAAAGAATGAAATAGTATTTAATGCTATGTTATTATAATACTTTAAGTATCACTATGATCAATTGGAAGTTTACACAATTTCGAAATAGATCTTACAATAGTTTTACCGCCACATCTCAGACTATAAACTCTGCAAACGTTGTCTCGACCAGGATGCTTAAGAACAATCCGACCCAATGCCCATTTACCAGGAGGCATATGATCTTCCTTTACAAGGACGATGTCTCCGATCTGGAATTCTGCATTTCTTTTCAGCCACTTAGGTCTTTGTTGCAACCTTGACAGATATTCGGTGTGCCAACGTTTCCAAAAATCCTGTACCAATCTTTGCCCAAATTGCCACCGAGATAATCTATTCTCATTTGTATCCAAAAGAGTTGGTTCAGGAATACATAACGGAGCTTCGCCTATAAGAAAGTGGCCTGGTGTTAAAACATTTATGTTCTCTGTATCAGAACTATCCATTGGGCACAAAGGTCTGGAATTTAAACAGGCTTCGATTTGGCACAATGTGGTGGTCATTTCTTCATATGTGAGGTTGGTGTTTAATATCCTTTTTAGATGGTATTTCATGGATTTCACCCCCGCCTCCCACAGGCCCCCAAAATTAGGGCTATAGGGGGGAATATAATGCCATTGTGTGCCTTCATCAACCAAAATATAATGCCATTGTGTGCCTTCATCAACCAAAATATCACTCAGTTCTCCTGGAATCTCTAAATTAGCTTCACGCCATAAGCCACATAGTTCGGTATTTGCTCCTACAAAGTTTGTTCCTCTATCACTCCAAATATGACTGCACTTTCCTCTACGTGAAACAAATCTTCAAAGGCGGCCAAGAATGAATTTGTAGTCATGTCACCCACAAGTTCTAGATGGATGGCCTTTGTGGCCATACAGATGAAGATACAGATATATCCTTTTTCACACCTCACACCTCTACCACGTGAGCTCAGAATTGAGAATGGTCCTGCGTAATCTACTCCCGAGTGAAGGAATGGTCGAGCTGGCGTAACACGCACTTGAGGTAAATCACCCATAATTTGTGTTCTGTCATTCGCTTTCTGACGGGCACATACTAAACACCTATGTATGTGAGCAGTTACTAAGTTCTTCACACGAATTATCCAGAACTTGTTTCTTATGTAGTTCATCATTAGCTGTACGCCTCCATGCAAGGTCTTTTTATGCGCATCTGCGATGATAAGAGGAATCAGTTTATTATTGTGACCTAATAGGATAGGATGTTTAGCGTTATTATCCAAGGAAGAATGTCTAAGTCTACCGCCCACCCTGTGGAGCTGGCTCTCATCCAGGTATGGATGTAAGCTTCTTATTTTGCTTGTCTTACTCAGTTGCCTACCTTCCCTTAAGTTCTTTAGTTCATTGCTAAACTCCCTTTCTTGTATTATTCTTGCACATTTCTCTAAAGCTTCATTCATTTCTTCAGTCGTTATCCTTGACGGAGAAACCTTCATAGTATGGATATTCCTTTTGTAATTCAGAAATTGAATACATACGATTATCGTTTTCAATAGTTCATTTAAAGTGTTGTAGTTTTCAAACCGAATTATTGAATTTTCCTCTTCTGTTACTTTTAAATTTACTAATATTTCCTGTTTCCTTTCTAGGTTTGTAGTAGTATCATTCGGTCTGGTTAGTTCTATGTATTCCCCCTTTAGCCACTGGGGACCTTGCCACCATAAATCAAAGTTCTTCAAATCATGTAATGGCATCCCTCTGGATGCAATGTCGGCGGGATTATCATTCGATTGGACATGATACCATTTATTTCCAATATTATCCAGGATGGTCACCACTCTATTACGTACGAAAGTTTGCCATCTCCCTGGATCTCCTTGTAACCAAGACAGAACAATCGCTGAGTCAGTCCATGCAAATATTTGACTTCTGGGAAAGCGGGTAGCATCACATATCTGTTTCAGTAGTTGTGACAGCAAAACAGCTCCACACAGTTCCAATCGTGGCAAGGTAACAGGCTTGACGGGTGCAACGCGAGTTCTAGCTGCAATAATTGAAATCTTGTACTCTCCGTCAGCCAGGCGTACTCTCAGGTAAGCCACCGCTCCATATGCCTTGGTAGATGCATCACAATATCCATGGATCGTCGCGTCTTCAATATTTTCTGATGTAGTATTTAACCACCTATTTAGTTTTATTTCCTTTATTTGTTCAAAACCCTTTCTAATATTTAACCATTCTTCTTTTATTTCAGAATCGACTGCGGTATCCCAGCTGACGCCTAGGAGCCATAATTTTTGTATTATTAACTTTGCAGGTACCAGGGATGGAGCCACCCAACCAAGTGGATCGAACAGTTTTTGTATTTCAGCTAGTATGGTTCTCTTCGTAATAACTTCAGACTGTTGCGGTAAGTTAAGACTATACTCTAAAGTGTCACGTCCAGTATTCCAGAATAGCCCTAGTGTCCTTATAGTTTCATGGTCGTCCATATTAAGTTTCACTAGCAAGTTTTTGTCATTCTGTGTAAATCTTTCCATGAATTCTGTACTGTTAGATGCCCATTTTTGCAATCTGAATCCTCCCTTATGTAAGATTTCTGTAATCTGTTCAGCAATGTCTAATGCCTCATCACTTGTATCTTGACCTGACATCAAATCGTCCATAAAAAAGTCCGTCCTTATTATTTCAGCTGCAACAGGATAGTCTTTTCCTTCGTCTTCTGCAACCTGCTGTAAGGTTTTCACCGCTAAGTAAGGAGCAGATGCAGTGCCAAAGGTAACTCGCAATAGTCGGAAATCTTGTATAGGATCGGTTGTATGTGTACGCCACAGTATTCGTTGAAAGTCCGAGTCGTCCCTTTTTACCAAAATCTGGCGGTACATCTTTTCGATGTCCGCTACAAAACTGACCTTTCGCATTCGCCATCTCATTACTAGGGATCTCATATCTTCTTGTAGTTGCGGTCCTACTAAAAGCTCGTCATTGAGAGATATGTTGTTCGAACCCGGAGAGGATGCATTAAATACGACTCTGACCTTCGTCGTCTCACTGCTTTCCTTTAAAACAGCATGATGTGGTAGATATACGGCTGGTCTTCCTACCTGATCATCAGGCACCTTTTCCATGTGATTTAACTCCTTGTATTCTTCCATCACCCTTGCATATTCTTTCTTCAAAACCGTATTCTTCTCAAAGCGTTTTTCTAATTGTAAAAATCTCTTCCTTGCAATATCTCTTGTGTTACCCTCAGTCGATTTTAGATCGCTTGTCTTGAAGGGCAATTTCACTATGTATCTGCCATCCTTGTCTCTAGTATATGTTTCCTTGTAAATCTTCTCACATTTTTCTTCATCACTGGTTAGCTTTCTCTTTACATCTGTATCTAATTCCCACAATGTTTGTAGCATGTCATCCATAATAACATTGTGATGCATGACTATTAGTTCTTCTGAAGTATGGTTGCTCTCGATATTTCCAAAAAGAATCCATCCAAAGCTTGTATTTTGAGCACATGGTGAGCCAGGAGGACCTTTGATCAAATCATTCTTCAGTACTCTTGCGTACACGTTGACACCTAACAACATATCCACTCGCCCTAGTTTATAGAAGCTTGGGTCGGCTAGAGGAAGGCCTTCTAAGTGAAGCCAAGTATGTGCAGAGTTTGTAATAGTCTGAGATGGTAAGTCGGTAGTTAAACGCGTGGCTATAACATATGCCTGAACTAGAAGCTGAAATTCACTATCATAATTTGAGAGAAGCTCTAGTTGTACCACGTGGTTAACTGACGCCTGTGTTGACCCTACTCCAGTGACTGTCCCTTTGATAGGTGTTCTCTTCAAGTTCAGCAGTTGTGCTGCTCGTTCGCTGATGAAGTTTGCTTGTGACCCCTGATCGATTAAAGCGCGCAATACGGTCAAATTCCCACGATCATCTCTTACAGGAATAAGAGCCGTGGCAAGTAAGGCCGTGGACCTTTTGGTCGCTAGGTGCGATGATATTGCGACGTCTGTATTATGGTCATCCCTTTGTACTTCACTTCTCTCCTTGTCATTGTCAACCTGAGTATGATGCGCTTGTACATTGTCTGATTGTACGCGGTTCTTATTCAGATGTAATAGCGTGTGATGACGTCGTTTACACAATCGGCAGGACATTCGGAGACGGCATTTGAAAACTGTATGTCCTGGGACCAGACAATTGTAGCATAAATTCTTATTTCTCGCAAACTCAACCCTTTCATCAGGTTGTAGCTTCGTAAAATCTTTGCAATGACATAGAGTGTGCTCTTCTTGGCACATACTGCAACACTTAACGGTCGTCGTCGGCATTGTTGAGGTAGCATGAAAAGTTTTCTCTCTAACTGTTTTAGTTTCTCTTACCGGTGGCGCATTGCTTGAGATAGATGGAATTAACTCCAGAGTGCGGTATTTCGATTCCAAGAATTTTCTAAGTTCTTCCCAAGTTGGTAATACTTCTGAATCGTGGTTATAGATATGCTCTTCCCAGGTCTTATGTGTGTCGTGATCTAACCTTTGCACAACTAAGTAAATTATCATAGGATCCCACGAATCAGTCCGTATTTTCAGGTTTTTCAGGTTATGTAAGCACTCGGTCGTAGTGTCTAACAAGCTCTTGATTTGATTAGCCGTCGGCGAACTAATTTTTCGTTGCACAAACAGTCTTTTAAGAAGAGAGTTCACTATGATTCTTTTGTTACCATAACGGTGTTTTAGAATGTTCCATGCTTCGTCGTAATTATTTTCAGTTACCTTGACATGCCTCAACAGATTTTCAGCTTCGCCTCCGACGCTCGACTTCAAATAATGCAATTTCTGAACCTTGCTTAATGATGAACTCGTGTCTACTAATGAGGAAAACAAATCGTGAAATGTTGGCCATTCCTCGTAGTTACCGGTGAATGTGGGCAGTGTTATTCTTGGCAGTTCTAGCACATCACGTTGTGGCTCGGTAACTACACTCATTTCTACTGGATTTTGCATTTGATTTGATTGAAGTCCATAAATCATATCCTTTAAATCGGCCATTAAACACAGATATAAATCTTCAATTATGTAAAATTCCTCTTTAGAAAAGTAGTCCAGTTCTCGACGAGCTTGATTAGGCGTGTTTTGAACTAAGATTCTATGTGCATTTCTAAAGGATTCCCAGTATTCTTCTAAACAATTAATTCTTCCTTCGATATAGCCGCGTGTCAATCGCTGTTTCGGACATTTTCCCAAATTAACCTGCGTTTTCTTTATTAAACACGCATTTTCTTCTAATAAACTAAGCAATTGTTCAGTTGTCACACTCATTTTAATCTGGTATGATGTTAATTCACCACTATTAACTTCCAAAAAACGTAATTAATCGAATCCGTACTTGTTTACTTGAAATAAAATGCACATATTTCCGTAATCGCCTATGGAATGCAGTCCGCTATTGTTCTCGCACCTGTGGGTCCGCTACCTGAGACTCGAAGTTGTCGCTGCGTATCCGGCTCGATGTCGTCTCTAAGGTGACGGGATAGGGTTCAGAATGGCTTGCAGTATGTGTGATAATTGAGTAACGCGTGTTATTCATTCAATATTTTATTGCGAACTGATTTTAACAAAAACTACATCTTACTAGAGGCGATCACCAGTACTTGCCTACATATAACTAGGTATAATCGATACATCCATCATTCTTTCGCGCGTAAACAGAACACATGTTGTGAAAACAGTCTTTCTTGACGGCAATAGACAAATTCTTTTCCTCATAAAAGTCTAGCTTCGTGTTATTAACTGAATCTTTATTAAAATACTACAAACAATCCACACCAAATCAAAACATAGCACCATAATAATAGCGTCTAATCTCACTCCACAACTAGAGAGCTACATGACTTTTTCCAGATAATACAAAAGAAAACAAAATCAATTAGATTGATATCGCTCCAAGTCATGGCAGCACCGTGTCTATGAAATTGAGTCTTGATTTTCATTATATCTCCGACATAATAATATATTAATAAACAAGCATCCGTTATTTAACAAAAAAATCACCAGTGGTATCGACCGACACTGAGAAGACGCTCGGGCAAAGGGCAATCGCCCGTGTCCCTCACCAGCCTGAGGCTGAAGAAATCCGTCGACGTTGGAAAAACGTAAAAGAAAATATTCAAGGGTAAAATATAGGAGTAAAATTACATCTGTATTTGTTATTCTGGTATAACTTTGTGTATGGTCGAATCGGCTTTTAATGTTCTTTGTTGTTAGGACTTTAAAAAATTAGGCTAGGTCTAGGTCCTCGGGGTAATTTTGGTAACCGGTCATGACTGCCTCAGGTACGACAGCACGTGCCGCAGCATGCCGGACTCGTTCTCGGGGCTCCTGGAGCGCATCCGGCAGCTGGAGCTGGAGCTGGGCCACCTGCCGCAGAAGTGGCGCGTGCGCTGGGACCAGCTGGAGCTGCCCAACACGCTGGAGCTGCAGGTATGTGCGCCAGGTCCAGCTGGTGCCTTAGAAATTAACATCCTTGTGTCACGAGATAGCAGACAGTGATTTTTTGCCTAGGGTGTCACTCCCGTTTTTCTTCAAAATGAAACGTATTTATTTTCTTAAATATCTAAATAAGCTTATATTATGCGACATAAACGACCGTATGTTTTTTAAACGTTAACTCAGAAGTTTGATTTTTTACACAGCTTTTATAGGTCTGCAGACCTGTACAACATCAATTTTTACCTGTGTATCACAAATAAATGATTTGTTTTAATTTAAATACAGATAAAAAAAAAGGGTAGTTAAAGGGGTCAGGTCTGAGCATTTGTAACTAGGTACTTGCCGGTACAATTTTAGGGTCTAGGTAAACACTTCACAGGGCACACTACGGAGTGTATTACAGTTACAGTCTCTATGAAGCTCCCAAAGGAATAAGCGGAGAAAGCGCTCGGCCAGTCTTGAACAGGTGTCAGGGGAACGTCTCTATATTGACTGACTGTCGGCAATAAAATATATAGTCTTAGTAATATTGTCCCGTTTTTTGAGATATTAGTTAACTATGATGATGATGATGGTATCGGTCCGCAGCGGGTATCGTCGATGTCGTCGGGCGTGGTGCGTCGCGCGACGCTACTGGCACACAAACGCGGCACGCGCGAGGTGCTGGTGCGCGGGCGCCTCGCCGCCGCGCCCCCCGCGCCCCCGCACCGCTGGGCCGCCGCCGCCGCCGCCGCGCCCGCGCGCTGCGACCACTGCCAGGACCTGCTGTGGGGGCCGCTCAAGGTACCGGCCCTCCCCTCCCCCCCGCCCCCCGCGCCCCCGCACCGCTGGGCCGCCGCCGCCGCCGCCGCGCCCGCGCGCTGCGACCACTGCCAGGACCTGCTGTGGGGGCCGCTCAAGGTACCGGCCCTCCCCTCCCCCCCGCCCCCCGCGCCCCCGCACCGCTGGGCCGCCGCCGCCGCCGCCGCGCCCGCGCGCTGCGACCACTGCCAGGACCTGCTGTGGGGGCCGCTCAAGGTACCGGCCCTCCCCTCCCCCCCGCCCCCCGCGCCCCCGCACCGCTGGGCCGCCGCCGCCGCCGCCGCGCCCGCGCGCTGCGACCACTGCCAGGACCTGCTGTGGGGGCCGCTCAAGGTACCGGCCCTCCCCTCCCCCCCGCCCCCCGCGCCCCCTCACCGCTGGGCCGCCGCCGCCGCCGCCGCGCCCGCGCGCTGCGACCACTGCCAGGACCTGCTGTGGGGGCCGCTCAAGGTACCGGCCCTCCCCTCCCCCCCGCCCCCCGCGCCCCCTCACCGCTGGGCCGCCGCCGCCGCCGCCGCGCCCGCGCGCTGCGACCACTGCCAGGACCTGCTGTGGGGGCCGCTCAAGGTACCGGCCCTCCCCTCCCCCCGCCCCCCGCGCCCCCTCACCGCTGGGCCGCCGCCGCCGCCGCCGCGCCCGCGCGCTGCGACCACTGCCAGGACCTGCTGTGGGGGCCGCTCAAGGTACCGGCCCTCCCCTCCCCCCGCCCCCCGCGCCCCCTCACCGCTGGGCCGCCGCCGCCGCCGCCGCGCCCGCGCGCTGCGACCACTGCCAGGACCTGCTGTGGGGGCCGCTCAAGGTACCGGCCCTCCCCTCCCCCCGCCCCCCGCGCCCCCTCACCGCTGGGCCGCCGCCGCCGCCGCCGCGCCCGCGCGCTGCGACCACTGCCAGGACCTGCTGTGGGGGCCGCTCAAGGTTCCCTCCCTGGGAATCGTTGGGGCCGCTCAAAATGGTCTACACTACTTTATCTTCTTCTCTCTAGGAATCGTCCACATATTTCAGCACGGTCACGGAGGGAGGAAATTATGCCAAACATGTTATGCGTGTTAAAGAGATGATAAAAAAGCGTGATATAGAAGGAGAGTCTCAAATGTCGAAATTTTGCCCCCCCCTAGCCCCTGACGTAATATAAATATGAGCTGCTGTCAAATAAAATTCATGCCTATTTGATTATTGCCATTTTGGCTCTGTAGGCTTGTATAGGCAGATGCAAGATTAGCTTAATAAAGTAGACGCAAGATAGCAGTATAATTATAGATGGTAATAAATACTTGCATTATAATCTTAATGAAACATTCGTGAACTCAATTATTAAATTAAATTGCAATGCCATTAAGTGGATTGCAACTACAAACTAGTCAGACGCCGCGTGGTCAAATCTTCCACCTGGTGGACTGATGACACCGCCCTTTACACTAACCGAGTAGTTTTCTGTTTTCTATCTGGACTGTTAACGTATTTTAATGGTTGATTACGTTTGCAGGCAGGCGTGCGGTGCGTGGACTGCGGCGCGGCGTGCCACGAGCGGTGCGCCGAGACCTTCGCCCTGCCCTGCACCAAGTACAAGGCACCGCCCCCGCCCGACCGGGACCCGCACCTCTCCAACGTCACCAACAGTCAGTATACACACATACATACAGCTCGCCCTGCCCTGCACCGAGTACAGGGCGCCGCCCCCCCCGACCGGGACCCGCACCTCTCCAACGTCACCAACAGTCAGTATACACACATACATACAGCTCGCCCTGCCCTGCACCGAGTACAGGGCGCCGCCCCCCCCGACCGGGACCCGCACCTCTCCAACGTCACCAACAGTCAGTATACACACATACATACAGCTCGCCCTGCCCTGCACCGAGTACAGGGCGCCGCCCCCCCCCCCCCGACCGGGACCCGCACCTCTCCAACGTCACCAACAGTCAGTATACACACATACATACAGCTCGCCCTGCCCTGCACCGAGTACAGGGCGCCGCCCCCCCCCCCCGACCGGGACCCGCACCTCTCCAACGTCACCAACAGTCAGTATACACACATACATACAGCTCGCCCTGCCCTGCACCGAGTACAGGGCGCCGCCCCCCCCGACCGGGACCCGCACCTCTCCAACGTCACCAACAGTCAGTATACACACATACATACAGCTCGCCCTGCCCTGCACCGAGTACAGGGCGCCGCCCCCCCCGACCGGGACCCGCACCTCTCCAACGTCACCAACAGTCAGTATACACACATACATACAGCTCGCCCTGCCCTGCACCGAGTACAGGGCGCCGCCCCCCCCCCCCGACCGGGATCCGCACCTCTCCAACGTCACCAACAGTCAGTATACACACATACATACAGCTCGCCCTGCCCTGCACCGAGTACAGGGCGCCGCCCCCCCCCCCCCCCCCGACCGGGACCCGCACCTCTCCAACGTCACCAACAGTCAGTATACACACATACATACAGCTCGCCCTGCCCTGCACCGAGTACAGGGCGCCGCCCCCCCCCCCGACCGGGACCCGCACCTCTCCAACGTCACCAACAGTCAGTATACACACATACATACAGCTCGCCCTGCCCTGCACCGAGTACAGGGCGCCGCCCTCCCCCGACCGGGAACCCCGAGCTCTGGACTACGACATCAGCGGTTGCGGGTTCGAATCCTCCAAGGGGAAAATATTTGTGTGATGAGCACGAGCATTTGTACCTTTACCTTAGTTGCCATAGCACAAGCTTTGCTTAGTTTGGGGCTAAATAAATTGGTGTAATTGTAAAGGAAAAAAATAGTACGCTCTAGGAGTTCACTGCCGAAAGTGACCTGGTCCTTTATAAGGCTTGCTGATTTAACACTTAGAGGCGTTTAGACGTTTTAAGCGCAAATAATCAAACCTGAAAGTGTTACACTGCTGGATCCAATCTCTGACTACATCATGGGATGTAATCAGAGATTATACCCAGCATGTGTGCAGGGGCTATTGCGGCGAATGACAAATTAATTGGGTTTATTCAAGGAAGATAAGAGGGACTGGGTTCTGGGCTATTGATGGAGACTACCGGTCATCTGCCTGGTTCATAGTCTCAGACTGAAAAAATTGGCAGGTGACGTGCCGGCAGCTAAATGGGGCATTCCCCTTGCGTCATGGGTCATGCAAGACCAGACTGAGGGACAACACTGTTGTTGGCGGCTAAGAGTGGAGAGGTGGCTCTGGATCGTGTTATTATTACAACTATACTGTAAACGTCGTCCAGGTGTGTCGACGCTGCAGTCGTCGTCGCAGCAGTACTACGAGCAGTTCTCGTCCAACGTGGCCGAGAACCGCACCCACGAGGGGCACCTGTACAAGCGCGGCGCGCTGCTCAAGGGCTGGAAGCAACGGTATGATGCATACACACATACATACATTTATACATACCGGTAAGGCGAGGGCATCGCTTCGACAGGATATTTTACCCATTACACTATATATCTTATATATATAAAAGAAAGTCGTGTTAGTTACACCACTTATAACTCAAGAACGACAGAACAGATTTGGGTGAAAATTGGTAGGGAGGTAGCTTAGAGCCAGGAGACGGACATAAGATACTTTTTATCCCGTTCGACAGCGTTCCCGTGTGACTTGACATGAAACGTCAGTCACTATAAAACGTGGTATAACAAAAAAGAATCAGACTTGGAATAACAAAACGCAAATGACAGCTATGTAATTGACGTTTAATGACAGCAATGTAATGACGTATAGATGACAATTTGATATTTGTAAGAAATCAATATTCAAACTATTTCTATTAAATAAAAATTAACAATCTATATATATAAAAGAAAGTCGGGTTAGTTACACCATTTATAAGTCGAGAACGGCTGGACCGATTTTTATGATCTTTGATTTGTTGAATTTGTCTTCGCCCAGAATGGCCAGAATAGCAAATATCTATAAAAAACATGGAAAAATTCACGAAAAAAAAATTAAGGGGCGGTACGAAGTTTGCCGGGACAGCTAGTATTATATAAAACAAAGTCGGGTTAGTTAAACCGTTAATAACTTGAGAACGGCTGGACCGATTTTTATAAACTTTGATTTATTAAATTTGTCTCTGCACCAAATTGCACAATAACTATAAAAAACACGAAAATATTCACGAAAAAAAAAATAGTGTAGTATAATAGTAAAAACAGTATGAAGTTCGCCGGGACAGCTAGTAAATTAATAAAATAAAAAAAACTTTTATTTCAGGCAAATTAACCCACTTGGTTAGTAACAATTTTCTTAAAACTATGTTAGTTGAGTACAATAAATGAATGAAATGAAATGAAACAACTTTTATTAGGGCAGGATTGTTCACAATATTCGACAATTAAAAAAAACGCACTTAGAGCCGAGTACATTGACTTATATGTTATTTAATACATTGAGCGCCATGGTGGTCACCCGTGACCCCCAAAAAATAAATTTTCTATTGTGTCTAGTTTCATGGCAGCCAAAGGCTTAAATCAATGGCTGAGTATTTTTTTCCTGTTACAACTTTGGCCACATAGTATAAGCTGTTTAAAATCTTAATGGGCATAATATCCTGCTAAAGCTATTCCCTCATCTTACCATTTACCCGGTGTACTGTTTGTCCCAAAAATAACGTCAAGCGAAAGACAGAGCACCGTATCTACCTATCCGTATCCGAACCACTATCAGTTTCAATTTTAAGTAACTTTAGGATTCAACTTTAATTTTATGTCACAATGGTTTCAGATCCACCTGTATTTTTGTGACTGAAATGTATATAATTCACCTCCTTAAAAAAAACTAGTAGGTACTATATCAAATAAATATTTTTTGTTTTGGGTTCAATCCCATTGGATGAAATTATATAATGAACTACTTTACTAAAAATACAAAGCTCAAAATAGCGTCGTATCTACGCCTTTCAAAAATTATATCGATCTTAATATTATGTTAAATCATCTAGCAAAATAGTGCGCCATTACTATATTCGAATGATACTTCAGTTTGCCTTACAGATATTTGTAATGAATAAAACTTAGTCTAAAAAGTTGAATACTTTTTTGGCCTACATTTCTCTCTTAATTATTCTTTGGAGTCCAGAGATAGTCCAGAGACTAGACTTGGTTTTGACAAAAATTTCTGGTACATCCTGCAAAACTAGTTCCAATGGCAATGTTATATTGAGTTACATTATTTATATTTTATTACAGATGGTTTGTCTTGGACTCAATCAAGCATCAGCTGAGGTACTACGACGCGATGGAAGACTCCCATTGCAAAGGATTTATTGGTAACTTATCTTCAATTTTATGTATCGTAGAATGCCTTGTTAAATATTAAACACAACCGGAATATACTTATATCATCACCATCATCATCTTAACGATCAATCCCGGTTGGCTTCAAAGCCATCACTTCTGAGCCCAGGGTCCGCTCTCCTCGTTACTGTACTCGGACCATACTAATATTTTTTTATCAAATCGATTCCGGTAATTCCGATTACAAAACCACCAAACTGAAATAAAAGCGATCTGGAGACGTATTTTCGAGGCATTAGAAATGAATCTTGAATTCGAACACGAAAACAATTCGTGTATGAAAATGGTTTCTATTGCTTCCGATTTTACGCATTTTTGAATTACTAATACACGAAATAAGTGTAGCTATTAAATTGAAATCTTGAACTATTTTTGATTCACGCAGAAAATATTATAAATAATAAAGCAAAATCTCAACGAACGTAAGTAAAAAGTTATTATGTCAAATATCTGTCAATCATATGTTTACTTGTCAATGTCATTCTTCCGTACATTCTGCTAATAGAAATCGAAAAACGAGTGGGTAGGACCACTCGAAGCAGAATTCGTCAAATTAATTTTCAAAAATAGTGTTTTTAGGAATTCGCATGCGAATCTTGCGATTTCGTATTCGGATTTGAATTCGCATGATTCAAAAATACGTCTCCTGGCCATGTTTGTAGGATGCATTCTAGGAAGTGGTCGCGGATCGTCACTAAATTGATACCGCGAAGATTAAGGGGAAGGCTAAGAAACAGGTGGCGACTATTATTAGTGGTACTCCCAGGATTGGACGAGTAAGGGATTTTGAAGAGGCCTTTGTTCTACAGCTGATTATGATGATGATGATGATAAAATTGGTATCTATTAATGATAATATTGTCTGTTTGCGACAGATCTGGCCGAGGTGATCACCGTGACGCAGGCGACACCCGCGCCCGGCCCGCCTAAGAAGTGTGACGACAGATCGTTCTTTGATGTGAGTTCAGTTTATTAGTGCTTGTAGCTCAGAGTCGGCCGAGCTTTGGCAGTAATTACCGGTTGCATTCCGACCATATTTAGTGACATTTATCACAAACATCTCCGTGCTTTGGAAGGCACATTAATAAATAATAATAAATATTAGACATCACATACGTTGCTCTGATCCTATGGTAAGTAGCCAAAGCACTTGTGTTACAGAAATCAGAAACAACGACGGTACCACAACACCCAGACCCGAGATAATATAGAAAAGTTATTTTTCTACATTGACCGACCGGGAATCGAACCCGGGACCTCAAAGATAGCGACACAAATCGGGCAAGCTCGCCTCTCGGCTACAGAGGTCGTCAATAAGTTATATAGTTAATACGTTAAAAGTTGGTCCCGGCTAATATCGCTTGTGATACTAGTCGTGAAGCCTAGTATGGTTTAGGCGGCTTGAGTTATCAGATGTAAATCTGACAGTAAGGTTGAGTCACTGGCCGTACAACGCGGTTGCCGTTTAACAGCCGTATCGCATGTGTGTGTCTCATGTAAATTATTGCCTCTAATTAAAATTAATCAAGTGTCTCACTCCCTAAGGTAATGCGTAGTGTGGGGCGGGAAGTGAATTGGCCACAGGTCACGTGACTACACCCCACCCACATAATATGGTGTTCAACTTCCCACTACAGCATAAAAAATTGTTATGGGTATACAGAAGTCAAGTTTTATACAAATCTCGCAACGCTCGGCCTCGAACTGTTGCTGTGTATTCCGGAATTTCATTTCCGTGAGCGATGTCTCTTTGTGCGTGGCTCTAGCGCGCGTTGTATGAAGCTTAACGTCTGTTACTCGGTGTTTTGTGTCACCATCTTCAATATGGTTGTCATGGTTACAGTTGCGCACCTCGCGGCGTACATATAACTTCTGTGCGAGCGACGCCGCTGCTGCGCAGGAGTGGATCGAGAAGCTGCAGGCCTGTCTGCAGTAGGCGCACACACACACACACACACACACGACCACGTGACTTCATTCCGAGTAGTCACTCTCATCTTAATTTAGGTTCAGACATTCTTTACTGAGTGAATAGAAAGATACTTTAAAATTAAGATCCGAGAAATAAAATTTTGTGAATTTGTGTTTTCATAGCTGCATGTAAATGCTGCGTAAGATTGTCTATGGATACAAAATTTTACAGCAGTATGTATGCTATCCACAAGAGAAAGAATGAGATGTCCGATTTTTTGTCTTAGAGATAGTGGAACATCTCGGAATTAGTCCCACTAGTTTGTTATACTCGGACGTCGTATCACCGAGCGTATATGTGTATATGCGAGCGATCTATTTGACGCAACTCGCTTCAACACTACTGTGTAAAGGTCTCGCTGGTATGGCACAGTACAGACAACAGCTCATCAACCTACCACAAATCATGAAACTATCTCAATTGATATTGATCTCTATGTCTCAGACTTAAAGTTGAAAATCGGTTCAGTGACAAATTTTTTGGGTAGGTGGACTTGCCGTTGACTGTACAACACTATAGTTCGTTCGCCGAGTCACTAAACATGACTTGTTTTTTTTTCTAATCGACCAATAAGTTTATATGCTGCATCTCATTTTTGTAATGATATTGTCTGATTGTTGAGTGACTCACTGAACAAATATAATTGCATGACATGACTAGTGTATGTCCCGACACCACTAGTGTGCAAGATTCGGAAATAAAATTACGATCGATTTTGAATGATGTATAAGACAGTGTGGAGTAAATATGTTAACAGCACTATTGCCTGTAACGAGTCTATGGAAAAACTTGACTTTGTTTAATTATATTAAACTAAACACAATGTATTCTGATTTATAAGATTGTATTTTTAGTCGTTTTAATGTAAATGTTCCCTAGTGTCTTTATGGATATTGTAAATATTGTTTATTTGAAAAATCTCACGCGGGAGTCCAGTTTTGCCGGTTTAGTTCATAATTCGTTACATTGGTTTGTAACATATTCGACAGAATACTTGAATGTATGTCCCATGTTAGTACTTATAGAGATATTTATTTTCTGTCGTATTTGGTTTATCAAATATACAAAAAAATACAAAAATATGTTCCTACACGTACAGCTCTTAACAGTATCTGAATAGATATGAAATTACAGAGCGTGGTTCAATCGCATAAAACACTCGATTTCGAAATTTTCTTCCTAACATTCCTGTCACAAAAACTTACACAAATTATATTTTTATATCAACATATTCAATTATTTAATAGCCTCAAACATACCAAAACATAAAAAGTTCGCTCTGGACTCTGATCGTGATTGTATTGACAAGTTATTCCTTTTGTGAAATCCTTAAAAATAACGTTATTCTAATTTATATTATGATATTTCCAGGAATGCTTGGTTTAACGTGTCATAGCGCGATCTCGACTCGACATTAGCTCCCGTCGGCTCCAGGGCCCTTCCCATCTCGGAACTGTGATTACCGATACATAAGTGGCGGTTGGGAAGTTTTTGAATGTTTTTATACTCTGTCTTTTCTGGCCTGGCGAAAAATGTTACAAAAGTGGCGTCTTACATTATTATTTACCGAATAGATTTGTTAGTTACTAATTTAACTAAATTAAATGTTTTTAAATTACTAATTTACAACAAAAATATAAGTGGTTTATAAATATAGGGGTTAGATAGTTATTTTCTGTATAATATAATTTATCAAAATTTCATGATAATTTTACGGAAAGTAGAAAGAATAAGGATTCTGGTAATTAATGCCATCAGCTTTGTTAAAAAGACATCCGTGTGTTTTTTAAAATGCATACGGATTTCCACGCGCGTGTTCTTTGTATATGTGTGTACATTGTAACGTACTTATTCGCCAGCTAAGCCGTAACAGACTAAACTCATTCTCAATTTCGCATCATGTATCGTGTAATAAAAGTTCCCAAATTATATTTTATGTAAAAAATCCATTGTTTCCGAAATGGGAAAGTATGTATTGGGAAATACCCGGCTCCGGTCGATGCGAGCGTTATCTTAGTTTAGTATTACCTGTCGACAAAATAGATTTAATGATATTGTTACGTTGGATATTTGTAAATATTTTATCTTATTATTGTTGTGTAAAGAATTTTGTTCCATTATGTGTATTTCCGTTCTTTATATTTGACATTGAAGCAAACTTTGGGGTTTGTGGCGTTTGAAAATTATATTTTTGGAAACACCGTAGGATTACATATGTTAAATGTTCTTATATGTTTTAATACGAAGAGACATACCGCAAGTTTATAAAGTTTAAATCGATTGTCACTCTAACTATGTTATTATAACAAACAATTTCATAACATCACCTATTTATAGCAATGTTTATTCGTACCCGAGTATAACTGGGATGACAAACGGCGGTCCTATTCCAATTGACTTAGTGTGACCTTGCAGGTCCTTATTGCATCTGGAGACTTATTTTTGATGCATTTTTCAACTTTGCATATAAAATATAAATGTGAATGAAAATGTTTTTCTAATTTCATATTCTAATGCTTCTAAAAAGTTTCCTGTACGCGTCCACACGGAATACAGATAACATACGAAACCACAGAGAAGCTATTGTAAAAAAAATTGTCTATGGTTTTGGTTTTCATCTGTGTGCTTGGTTTGAGGTCGGCGGTTAACCCTTTACCGGACAGTGGCAAAAATATTTTTCATTGCTTCTCTACCATATCATGATAAGGTTAAAATATGGTGGCAACATACTAGCCACAGCCCGGTAAAGGGTCTAGGTCTTTAGGTATGGACTAGTCTAGGCATCCCTTAAAACTAAGGCTCGCTTGCTTACGTTATACAAAGGTACTTAGCGTGTAGATGGGCATTTAGTTTTCAATATACACATTTCTTATTATCAAAGATATAATTTTTTATTATGGGAATCTCGTTCGTTCAGCGGTCCCATTTAAGCACCTTTTGCGTGGAAAGCGATCGGAAGGTGAAGAGAAAACATTTTGATGTCGATTTATAAAGCGCATAGAGAAATGTCTGAGTTACATACCTTATGATTATTAACTAAACTGATGTAGTGACGGATCATTCTAGAGACAAACCCTGAGATGGGATTTTTTATAGAAATGTCTAGTTATTGAAGATATTATGAGCTGAAAAACAAATGAAAATTTCAGACCAGAATTTCAAACCAAGTTCAGTTTTCAAGTTTTAGAAAAATATGTTGTCTTGACAATTTCCTATTTATGAAATTGCATTGTTTTAATATAACAACACTAATAATAATAATTTTTTAGCTAAAAATCCCAGTTTCAGCTTCACAATTTTAGCCATTAGCGCCTTAAGTTAAAAAATGAATAATTATACCGTGGTTAATAAATGATCTATACTAAAACTTGTTGCAAGTTCTGGGTTAAATCTTATCGCGACGATTTCGCTTCTCCTTCGGCTCGCTTTGTTATGCAAGGGCTGTATATAGTCCTATTTTATTCATTTACTTCCTTTTATTGAATAATTCTACAAGTTACAACTTTTCACGATGGGACTAACAGAAGTAGCAAAAAACTTCGCCATACTAAATAACCGATCATTTGTTTTGGGCTTTAAATATAAAATGTATGGCTACATTGTAAAGTAGTGCTAAATTAAAAAAAAACAAGGTCTAGAAAAAATATAAAAAATGACTTCATAGTAATTAATTTTAATCTTCGTTTTTTTAAATTACTTTAATACTAACGAAAAAAAACGCGAAGTTCGCCATAATTTATCAGAGATCACAGGAGCTCTGTGTCAACAAGGACCTTATACAGTGCACGTACGGTGCAATTTAACCAACAAATGGTAAATTACGAGTGAATTTTTTTAAAGCAAATAATTAAAAATGCAAACATTATTTTTGTTTTTTACGTTAATCGATTAAGTTACTGATTCCGAGTCGCTCCTAAAAAATTGCCACTCCTTTGCAATGTAAGCCTGTGTACAGATTGTCCTGTAACTCGAGGAAAACCTTGTTACCACATTTCTATACACCATAGTGAACACCTTTTGTTCTTTCCATACAAATTCAATGTTTGGTAAATTTGTATGGAACGTCGATAAATTTTGATGCATGACTTCGAACTTTTTTGTATGGAGCCTGGCGTCCCTTAAGTTGCAAATAACTTAAAATTACGGTATTTTGGTGTACACATATGAAACATACATTAATCGAAAGAGAAAATAATTACAGACAACAAATACTCTTTGTCAAAATGTCGTAAATGAATACTTTGTTCAGAATTTCAATTTGAATATGTAAATAAAAATTAATATTACATGTTCAAACTGAAATTCTGAACAGAATATAATACGACATTTTGTCACAGAGTATTTGTTGTTTGTAATTATTTTCTCTATTGATTGGCGCATGTTTCATAGGTGTACACCAAAATAACGTAATTTTAGGTACTTGCAACTTTAGGTATGCCAATAGGTTCGATGCCTGTAGTAAGTCATAGAACAAACATTGTTGATGTATAGAATATGTACCAAAAGGTTTTTTTTTCCAGTTACAGGACAATCTGTACAGATATTTCGAAGTTGGTCTCAAAGTAACAGTTGCAATTGATAAGTAAAATAAATAAATTTCCTTAAAGGAAGTAAACTAGTAAAATAGACATTATTGTTACATACTCATTAGTCACAACATGTAAATAGGTATCGTTTCGTTGGACATATCAGTGCGGCTCGCGTGTACATACTGTTCGGTCGCATACTGCATTTACTTTTGTAAAATAATCTTTCGGAGATTAGTCGTGCCAAATATGCACAGGGTGTAACTCGTTTGCTCAGATTCTAGGACGATTTATACTGTACCGATTATAATGGTACGGGGCATGCAAATATTAAATAATTTTATATTAAAATGGTTCTTCTTTGTAAGGCAAATTTACACTGACGTCGCGGCCGCACTGCTGCCTCGCTTAACACATGACGTCATGGGACTCCGAAAAGATACGTACAATCAAATGACCCGATTGTTGTAGAAGTGTGGTCATTCGCCTTAAACGCAAAGGGGTTCGATTCCCGGTTCGGGTCAAATCTGAAAACGTTCTTTATACGGCATAATAAAGCTATTTATACATATAGTGACCAAGTTTCTTGCGCTGCTTCTTCTTGGTATTAGCTCACAAATTGCCTCGAAAGGGGAAAAAAAGTACATGTAAGAGTGACATTAGTGGCCTATTTGCAGAAATATATAGATTTTGCATTGTGCCAGGCAACTAGAAGCCGCCAAGCGCGCAGTGTGACTAATCCCGTATATATTCGTACATTTCTTTTCTCTTGCCGTCTTACTTAGACGCCAGGCATAAGCGTAGCATCCAGCAGTGCAGCTGCCTAAGCTAGCTTTGGCATGCCAGTGACACTGGCGCCAGCTAGTATCACAGTAGCGTATGGAGCACATACCGTTTAGTCTAGAGTAGAAAAGTCATTTATTTGGTTCCACAAAAATTTCGCCAACTTTTTATCTGTGACTGTACTGTTATAGTATGGGCGAGAGTTGACAGGACTTGTCATTTCATACTAAATGTAAGTAAAAAATCACTAACAAGTTTCGGAGAAAAATTACTGAATTGCTGTTTTATAGGGTATGTGCTCGATGCAGTAGCGGCACCGTATACACGAGCCCTATATTATAAAGATGTGTATACACGTGTCAGCTCGGGTAAAAGCGAATAAATTCTTATACGTTAGTTTCCGTCGACATACGACAGAGACTAGCGCCAGTGCTGGCTCCGTGTATATTTGCCTTTACTGTGCTAAGTCCATGATCGGAGTCCATCTCGAATGTAATATGATATATAGAATCATTGTATACAAAATTAAACTATATTTTACATTGTCGGCCACCCTTTTTTAAGGACACCTTATTTTATCCTCATTGGGAACAATAATAGTGGAATATGCCATATAAATCGTCCTTATAACTTTGCCTAGATCAGCTCACTAGCTTCTCAAAATTGTATGTGATAGATTACAACCAATACGAAGCCTTATCATTTGCGTTTAGTGTTGTGCTTAGCTTCCAGACGCTTCCCTGTGAAGTGTTTTAATACTTGCAATCACTTATAAATAAGAAATAACACTGGCTTTTGGCTACACTTGGGTAATAACCGGCTACGTTTAGTTTTGTAAAGCGTTTAGTCATTCGTATAGTAAAAAATTGTCGCCTATCTACAGGTGTAAAGGCAAATTTACATTTAACGAGCGCTGGCATCCCAGTGAGACTGTCCTGCCAGTCCAATCTGCCAGCAGGTATGTCTACACTGTGTCAGTTTCCCTAGCATGCCAGCGCTTCGTATAAATTACCCATATAATAGTCGCAATCCTAATGTACTACCGACAAGAACTAAACGCGAGCATGTAGCAGCTACATGTTCTACTGTCTTTGCGCAAAGGCTTAAAATGTATAACAGCGACAGAATTTCAAATAAACATGACTGTATCTAGCCGACTAAAGTCTTGCTAAAAGTCTGTGTTTCAGACTATTCTTCATAGTGAGGCATATCAAAATATTGTTAGAAGTTAGCTTCGCTTAGTAACCTCATATTTATAAAGCCTATTGCTGTACGAGTATGTCCTAAATGTGTAGTGCGATATGAAGCCTAATTGAATGTTTCGAGTATGTGTCTGTACCCGGGTGCAGCAGTAGGCATCGGCCGTGCAACAGCGCTGCGAACCATCAAATAAAGAGATTTTTAAATTAAACCATTCTTTTATTTACGAACCCTTTTATATAATCACTTATTTTTATACAATGTGTTAATTTTACACTTGATCTAACGAAATGTGCGGATACTAGATAAAAAATTATCGTTAAAAAATCGAAAAAAAAAATTTTTGTGTGTTTAAAAAATAAAGGCATTTTAATTTTTTTTTTTTGGTAAAATTCCCATCTTTCGGTTTTAAATTATTTTCTCTTTAAGTAAACGGTGTAATTTTTTCAAAGTAGTTTTATTTGAAAGCTAGAAAGATTAGCTAGCAATAAAAATTAAAAAAGACCTACGATTCACAGTAGAAAATTTGTTTAAAAAAAAAAAGATCTGTTTTGTCAAAACCAATAAACCAATAAAACCAATAAAACCAATTTATTTCTGCAAATAGGCCTAAATTAAGCTCTTTTACACGTCCCAATTTTTTTTTACCCTACCACTGCTTCGGGACAATTGTGGGCTAGTGCCGAGAAGAAGCAGCGGAAGAAACTCGGTCACTATTGTCAGCCTCTTTTTAAATAGTATGTTTACATTACAAGATAATATGTACCTGTGCGAGCAGGGCAGTATTTAATTCCATACATTTTTATCAATTAAATAGTCATTTACAGTGTAATAACCTTTTTTCATTAATACCATCTTGACATGCGATTTAAATTTATGTATAGGTAGTTCAGCAATAGACTGCGGCAATTTGTTAAAAAAGCGAATACATTTTCCCATGAACGAATTACCTACTTTATGCAGTCTGAAATTTGGAAAAAAATGCTTTTTTTTATTTTTGGTCTGTAACTTCAAAACTAGCACATTGAGATAACTTTTTTAGCATGTTTTATTAAACTACATGATTTAATCTACAAGTTCTCCAAAATAACATGGGTTCTATCTCTTTTAGTTTTTAAAATAATAATCATCAATGAATGCCATCGGTTTGTTGATTTGCGCTTATGCGCCGCACCTACCACCCATATTCGAACGCCTGGTCGAACAATAGCAGGTAAAGATAAAAAGAGATAGATGATTTTTTGTTTTATTCCATAATTTATGTCAATTAAATCATTATTAAATCACTTTTGCTCAGATTACCTACCTTATTTGTAGTGATTATCTTAACAACGAGAAGAGATAGAACCCATGTTATTTTGAAGAACTTGTAGAGTAAATCATGCAGTTTAATAAAACATGCTAAAAAAGTTACCTCAATGTGCTAGACTTAAAGTTACAGACCAAAAATAAAAATAAAACTTTTTTTTTACAAAAAAAATATTTTATTATTTTTTTAACAAATTTTCTGCTCAGAATTGGTCTTTTTTTATTTTTATTGCTAGCTAATCTTTCTAGCTTTCAAATAAAACTATTTTGTAAAAATTACACCGTTTCATCATTTCAGCCATAGGACGTCCACTGCTGAACATAGGCCTCCCCCATTGACTTCCAGATTGGCCGGTTGGAAGCGGCCTGCATCCAGCGTCTTCCTGCGACCTTTACCAGGTCGTCTTCGAAAAAATCGAAAATTTTTTTTTTCGATTTTTTAACGATAATTTTTTATCTAGTATCCGCACATTTCGTTTGATCAAGTGTAAAATTAACACATTGTATAATTTCGGTTTCTATCGTAGGTACTTAATTAGCCCAATTTGGGAAGAACGAGTTATTGAGATGAGCTTAAGTGGATAGATCCATAACAAATCCAACAATTTTTATATGGGACCAAGATGGAAATCTAAAAAAAAAACACTTTCTTATATTGTTGTTCCGATTAGTTTAGAAAGGGTTTTTATTTAGATTTAGGTCCCCTACAAAAAGTAAAAGCTCTTCAGCTTTTCCAATGTGAATTTTCAGTTTCAAAACTAACGAACATTTACTTGAGTGTGTATTCACTTGAAGGCATTATTTATAGCCCATACGATGGTTAAGGATTTATGTCAATAAAACAAAATTGGTCATATGTAACAATTTTTATTTTACCAATATTAATAATATATTAACATATGTGGTCCAAAACCACCCTCTCTCTGATAATAATATAATACAAAGAATTTGCACAAGAGGTTTCTGAACCTATAACAAAGAAAACAAGGCTACACTAACGTGAACTACGACAATGTACACAGGTCAAGTGTTAGACAAAACGCGGTTTCCTACCGACTCGCGTTACATTTACAACAATATTTAAAACGAGGTAAAAAAAAGGAAAGAAAAAGGGTAAACATTTTTATAATATATTAATTATCATCTAATCTAACAACGAGAGGGCGCTAGAGGGCGCGGACGCAGTCACCACTTCCCAGTAGTTCCGTGAAGTACTCTGGAACTAGAGATGTTAACTTTACATCTATAGTACCATTACCTGTGCACAAATGATCATAAAGTCCTTGCCAAATGGAGGACGGACTTCTCTAGACATTGTGGGGACAAACGCTGCCATCAGACGATCCTTCCGTCCACTTCTGTCGGCCAGCCAGCCAGACCCCGCCCCCTTCTTGTTCCGAAACTGACCATAATCGATATTAATGTTTTCAAACTTAGTCCGAAATTATATTCGCCTACACCACTCTAATTTCAGTAAGCTAAACTCGAGGAACAAGAAGCGAAGAGTCGACGGTCAAGCAATGTCGAGAGGAGGCCAGCTTCCATTTGTCTGAACTATAATCGAAACTAATAGGAATTTACCTAGTTCCGCGACGGAACTAGTGGGAACAGAGACGCAGCGCAAAACGTACGGAAGCTACGAAATATTAGGCCCGCGATCAGTCCGACGGACTAGACCCGCCCGTTGCACTCGCATCACTTTACTGTATACATTATATACAATGGGAAATAAATATCCTATACGCACGACAAGAATATGTAATCGTGTATGTACATTACCAAACCTACTGTGCAGCGGCTGCGGCCGCAAGTATCACAAAGTATATACTCCCATTGCGACTAAGTTTGGTTCGCCTACAATATTTATATTGGCGTTCACTTTTTGGCTTAGCTAGGCTCCTGCTGCGTCTTCGCTCGATGCCGCCCGCGCTCGGCCGGTACAAGAAGGCCTCAGTTCTACAATCGCGAATTTAACACGCATCATAATGTTCTAATTATAACAGTCGATGGCGGATCCGCAATAAAAACCACATTGTAAACGTCACTAAAGTTACGAATAAACATTTTTGGTTACCACGTCATATCTAAAATAATTACCTCCAAAAATATCCGTTTGCTGCACCGTTCTACACACTCGCTTAAGTCTACGAAACAATCGATCCTTAGGATTGGGCGATCTGATTAGAAATGTACAAAATTTGGTTCCAAAAAACTCCAAACGTTCTCACAAAAAGTTCGGCTGGCTTCATATCAAAAGGAGACGACCAGCGTTCGATTTAGTATCATTAATGAATGAACTCTGCGATCATAAGACTGTTTAAAGCTCTCGACCGAGACAGGTCGTCGGTGAATGTGAAACGATGCCATCGTATTTTCGTTATTTACTTAAATAATTTATATGTACTTAGAACATCACTGTAATAATATAATGACTACTTGGTGACTCGCACTTATAAAACATAACTAATTTTATAGGGAATCTGTCGCGTACTAAAACTTCACGAACAATACCTTGACATGTACAGATATAATAACTGATGGACCCGGGAATTATGGAACGCGTAAATAATTTGAATTAAAATAAAAGATGCCATAAATAAATTAAAATCGCTCCCAGCAATTTAAACTAAAAAAATTCGACAATATCATATATTTATAAATTACTAAGGTCCTCTGGAACAACCCTCTTAAATCGAGACTTAACCTAAACCTGGTTTTAAATGTTTTCATCTGTCAGTTTGTTTGAAGTTAAAGGAGACAGAATCTTAATCAAGATTCAAGAGAGGTGTCCAAGTGTCCTTTAAACAAATAAAATATAGTTTTAATCATTTTAAAATATGGCAATACTTTAGTAATCGCAGACGCGTCCGACATTTCCTAATCCATAACCATCTAACCACGGATTTAACGTACTCTTAAAACTGTATTTATTCGCTAAATAAAATAGATGTACAATGGAATATGTTACAAACAAAGATGGTGTCCACACAGCAACAGGTTTAAATTGTTATCAAATTCACTAACTAAATAGTGCAAATCGATGTCTATTAGTTATTAAAAAGTTGTATATTCTTCCATTATATTACATTTAGGATAAATTTAATTTCAATATTCATAAAAATCCTTATATTGACAGGTATAAACATGGGGACTGCGATAAAGCTACCAACCCTAGTGTACGTTGCTGCGTGTTTGCGTGTGTGTGTGTGTGTGTGTAGTGACGTGTGTGGGAGGGGAAGGAGGGGGGCGTGTGTGTGGGGGCTAGTGCCCCACCGGCTCCACGTAGTTGGCGGGGTACAGCCCCACCCGCCCGTCCTTGCGCCCCTTGCACCAGCCCTGTTCGTCTTCGTCTTCTAGTTTTTCGAATAGGTCACCTAGAATAAATGAATAGGAAGTTAATAAATTATTCAGTCTTCATCATCAACTGTTCCAACGAGCACATACTCGTCCCATATGGAGTAGAAACGTTATTTATTTTGTACGACCAAAATTCCGCCATTTTATCGTCAGTCACATCAGTGAAAGTTTTAGTACTGGCGAGAGTAGACAAGACTAGTTAAGTCATACATAGTTTAAGTGAAAAATCAATAACTAGTTACGGAGGTATTGCTCTCCAATATCCTACCACTGACCAGTAACATTGACTTGCATAATAACCATTGTTTGTCCCATATAAAATGCAGCTAATTTGGTAAGCCTATTCAAAACGTCAAAAGAGAAGAATTTTAACGTATACTGCATATGACTGTCTCTCTTGCGGCCATTATTAATTTAGTTCCATGTACTTTCGCATCTGCTTAAACAGTGGCTTACAGTACCAAAAAAGGATTATTTTTTTTACTGCAGAGCACAGGCTTCACCTCAACTATGAGGTGGTTCGGGCAAGCGGGCCCAGTGCGGATTGGTGGAGCGGTGTTGTAATGTCAGTGACTAAACCTCACTGTTAGATGCGGTGACATCGGTGTTGCCACTGAACGATTACCGAGTCCCATATGTCGCGTTTCCGTCTGTTCATTTCCTCTTGTACTGTACTGTACTGTCGCGCCACCTCCGTCCGGCCTATTTCTTCTGCCTATTCTATAGTGTATCATGGGTCAGTTAACATACTTACAGTTGCTTCTCATTATATTTATGAAAATATTATGTTCGCAAAAGTCTGCAATATCTTATTTTGAAGAAAAATTACATACATAAGTTTAATACGCGGCATAAAGATAAACTTGTCGTTCCAAATTTCAGATTGCACAAGGTAGGAAGTTCATTCATGGAAAAATGTATTCGTATTTTTAAGAAATTACCACAATCCCTTGCTTAACTGCCAGTATTGGAACTTAAATTACATGTTAAGATGATTTTAACGAAAAAGGGTCATTACACCGTCAGTGATTATATAAAAAATAAAAATGTGTGAATTTAAAACTGCTCAGCTCGCACCAAAATTTAAAAAAATATTAATTTTAAAAGAGGCCGACAACAGTGCCCGAGTTTCTTCTTCTCGGCACTAGCCCACAAATTGTCCCGAAGCAGTGGTAGAGCAAACAATTTATATTGGGACGTGTAAAAGTGCTTCTAATGGCCTATTTGCAACAAAAAATGATTTAGATTTAGATTTCGAGTGGTGCTCACCTTGCCGGAAGCTGAGCTCGTCGCTCTCGGCGCCGGTGTAGTCGTAGAGCGCGCGCACGGGCTGGCCCGGCTCGCCCGTGTCCGTGAGCCCGCCCGACTCCTCGTCCCACTCGTCCTCGTCGAACGGGTTGTCCTGCTTGTCCTGCTTGCCCTGGGACTCCTTGGCCGGCGACGTCTTGTTCGACTTCGGCCCTGATGCTGTGCCGTTCCTGAAATTCGCAGTCAGAAAAAACTAAATCAAACGAGTTCATTTTATTATCAGACCACCATTCAGAAGCGTTCTATTTAAAAAATGGTCTCGTTGACCTGTCAATTTCCTGTAGGTCTGATAACAATCGCTACAATGTGCTAGTTTCCTAAAAAATTTAATTAGTTCGTCAGTTGGATTAACAGAAAATATTGGACACGTATTTTTCTTTTCTCAATCAAACAAAAAGTGATGAAGATATAGCCCGTTAAAGTTCCGCGTAACGTCACATCTTGCGACACTTTTTGGCAAGGCGTGACGTCACGAGCTCACTTTGATGCGCTTTATCTTCGTAATTTTTTATTTGATTGACAAATAACAAAATATGGGTCCAATATTTTTTGATAATCTTACTGACGGACTAAATTGAATAATCTTTTTCTTGACCCAGGAAACTATTGTAATAACCAGACTGGGATGTAGGATCATTGTCGAACCGTACCCCGACTAGAAACTGGACAAAGCTGGGACTGTATACCGGTACGACTATAGGTACAATTTATTTCTGTATGATGTCATACAATTATATATTTTGGTAACGTAAAGGTTCAGTACAGATATTATTGATACAAGGGTATCGAGAGTATTTATTTTTATACTGATCCGAAATTTGGTCTGCGATGGCTACATTTGCTTGCCCCCCCCCCTTCTGCTCGTTTCTCTCCACCCGCTGGGGCCCCCTCCTGAACCCCGCGCTCAGGCCCCGCACTCGTTCAACCCATTACAGTACAAAAATAAAATACTGTAGAAGGGCACAGAAATAATATTTTTACTGTTGTGGTGGGAAACCGCTGGATGCAGCCCACCTTTAACCGGCCAATCTGGAAGTCATTAGGCCAATCTGGAGACCTATGTTCAGCAGTGGACGTCCTATGGCTGAAGTGATGATAATGATATCGATATTTTATACCGATATACAGTCGCGAGAGATAGGAAGAAGAAGATACTGGTATAATATAATATCTGGTATAACACAACTATTAGCAACTAACGCATCAAGCATCTGATCGCTCATGTCGGTGATGGTAAAGGTGTTCTGGTCGAGGCTGGGCCGCAGCGCCAGCCGCAGCAGCCGGTCCCCCAGCGGGGCCGGCCGCCCCCCCGCCGCGTGCCCCCCGGCGCAAGCGAATATCTCCAGCCGCTCTATACTGCGGGATAAGGAAGGATACACAGGGTATGGGATAGAAAGGAACACTGGCATTGAGAAAATACTGACACCTGGATTGTAGAGATCAAACACAACAACTATTTATGGACAACAACAATGAAAATGAGAGTTTAGTCATTTTATTTATTTTGTCGCGATTTCGCTATTAGTCCCACAGTATATGACAGTTGTTTTATTTGAGAACCAGAAACAGACCTTAAGAGCATTATTTCACTAGGGATTCGCAAGCGGTCACGCATCGCTTTGAATTCGCTCGCAAATCGCTAGTGTAATAACGCTTTAAGAGGATGTGTGCATTATTTTCTCTATAATCCAGTGTATGGAGGTCGCCGGAGGTGGAACCACAGCAAGCTCTTAGCCCCAGTCGCTCTGCAAGATATGGAGGCCGAGGGATAAATAGGAGAAGTTAGGAAAAGGTAAAGTTTGGATGCTACGAAGATTCGAGATCCATGGTATTGGAGCATGACCATTGACCACATCTTGAGTCATCATTTTTTATCGATCACTGTAGAGGCTGTGTCATAGGCCTAAGCTACCGCCTCAAACCGGGACTGCTTAATATATTTGACTGGTACCTGCAGTCAGTTATCCTACATATTAAAGGGCGAATCAATAACCACCGCCCATGATGTATCTGAGGCACGTAAGTATTCATAATCATGAGTAAATCACCCTAAGCTAAGGTGGGTGGACCATAGAATATTAATTTACGGATAAATGAAACAAACAAATCCGCCGTCGCGTCTGTGGCTTTGAGTTTAATGGGTGTTAGTGTAAGTAGAAATAATTTGTCATCACATGGCAATAACTACGATTTTTATTGGCCTACCAAAGAGCCTGGCTCTCCATGGTCCACCCACCATAGTACAATAATAGCTTAAAACTATATTCTGTAATCAAGATCATCGCTTTCCTAACAAGTGATAAAATATGATGAATACTGCAGGATAACGGTTTAATGTATCCTATCCGGTAATGTTGGGTTTAAAGTAAGTACAGGATTACTACTAAATCCAGTGTTTTTTGTCTTTGTTTACGGCGATGCTGTTAACATTGTTTAACCCGATGACATCCTAGACACGATAGAAAGTCGTAATCGTGATCCGATATTGGGTCAGCGGGAATTAATATATGTATGAACTCACGTGACAGCGATGGGGGCGCTGATGGTCTTCTTGTCGATTGTGTTATTGGCAGTATTGTTGGCGTTGTTGGCGTTGCTGGTGTTGTTGGCGTGGTTGGAGGGCGCGGGCGGAGGCTCGGCGTGGTTGGAGTTCTTGCTCGCTTTGTTGTTGATGATCGGCGGCAGCTCCTGTGCCGTAGACATAGACAAACATTTAGTTTAGGCGTATACATAGACAAACATGTTACATTGTTTATGGCATGGTAGAAAAGTAGGGATTTGGTGTAGCACAATTTCAAGATTTAGTATATCAAGATATATCCTGGAATTCAAACTTATAAATTTACGTAAATTGTTTATTCGAATCCAAATACATTATTTGCTTTGTGTGGTGTACCATAAAGAGTATCTATCTATTTAACAGATGTAAAATAACAATCAACAACTAAAATATTGTTATCTTTGTTCTGATGCTTAACTTTTAATTTCATAGCATTTTTGTTATCTATTTGTTAACTAAATTGCTTTAGGTTTAATTAAGTTATTTTTGCTATTATTGCATTATATTTTTAAGTAAATAAATATGAGAGATTACAATTGCTTTTATAGTACTCTTTGTTATAAGCTGTGTATTAAGATTTATTTTTAATTTATTAACATATTAATTTTTATGCTCATGAATATCTAGAAATCCTGAAATCGTACAACACTTGTATTTAAAGACATATAAATTTACAATAACAAGATAAAAATATATTAAATATTACTTGAATTTATTTATTTAATATTTTAGGAATAGACTTTACGTATATACTTTTTGTGATACATAGAAAATGCTATATATTTATCGCACATTAGTTAACATTTAATATTGTTAAACATGCGATATGCATTGAGGGAAGCGACATCCAACATGCAACATCAAAATAAATAAATAAAAAACAAACAATATAAAAAGCACACTTATAATAAATTCATCATTCGCATAAAACTGGCCAAAAAACAAAACTAAGAAAAATAACTAGAGATTTTAAGTCAATTTAAATTAAGATAACTTCTATCCTTTTCATTCTCTATTAATAGGAAAAGGACATCTCTTAATCATGTCTTAATGTCATTTAAAATGATTTTGGCTAGTTTTTTTAAATGACCTTCGATTAAAACGAGAATGACCTCGAACCCTATTATCTACTATTATAGAAGATATTTTAAACATGCTTCAAAATACTAAAAGGCTGAAGAACATTCATTCTCATTTGAATTCCCTTTAGGGCCCAACCACAGCGTAGTCGCGAGGCAAAAAATCGTCAAGTGGACTCTGTGTAATACTTACTCTGTGGACTTGTTATGGCTACGATGTGCTTAGACCCCGGCACTGTTTCGGTTTCTGTGTAATAGATCAAGATCCCACCGTGGGAACTTACTACTTGACCACGTGTCACCAAAACACAGTCACCGTGGCGAAGGAAAAAAATATATTCTAGAAATTCTGCCTTGTCAAAACTTGGCAGGACGCAATCATGAAAAAATATGGTATACAGGATGTTTTTTTAATAGTGTAAAATACTTAACGGTTTGTTTATGCTCATGATAACAAATAACTTTGCCCAAGAAACAACTTGCCTATCTCAACTAAATTTTGTAAGTGTATGTTTGTCGTCCGCATTTTTGTTAGGAAATAAGTTTCGTTTTGTAATAAAATCCAGTTGAGATAGGCGAGTAGTTTCTTGGGAAAATTTGTTATTATAAATTATTATTATAAACAAACTTTTATCTTACACTAATCAAATTCATCATAATTATATACGAAATGATTTTTTGTTCGTAGCGACATTTAAAAAAGTGTTTTTGCTGCTCAAATGGAAAAACGATTCCTATTTCTTAACCTCAGAAGCATTCTGGCGTATGTTGCATAATGACTGTATTCAACTTACGCCGGTATGCTTCCGAGGTGAAGATTTATATTTATGATTTATGTATAGGAAATAGTTTATTTTAAGATTGTAAGTGGTCCCTTTGATTTATGTAAGCTACATAATAATAAATATTGGAAAACATCAAAAATATTGCTCTGATCTTAAGCTAAGCTATACTTAATAGCTTACACACTTGTGTTATAGAAATCAGAAACAACAACGGTACCACAACACCCGGAACAGAGAAAACAGAGAAGTTAATTTTCTACATTGACCGAGAATTCTTGACTTCTTAAAAAAGTCCGGCAATCGAATCAAGTCGTAGCAAAAAGGCGACTCTTTGCTACGACTTGATTCGATCACTTCTTTAAATTGTTTTACGGAAAAAAAAAACATTTGGTATAGATTGTTTTTATGATTGTGCACAACCTGTCAAGGCAAACCAGGCTAACATTTGTAAATTACATTCATCCTTTGTCACAAAGTAGGTGTGTTCTGCTAGTAGTCAGTAACGTAGTGTCACTGACACGGTGGGATCCCAGTCTATAAGATATACTCCCTGTTTCTCGACAGATGATCGATATATTTATCGGTATGTGAAACTAAGTGTAGATTGATAATTCGGAGTTGAGTGAACTCTGCCAATGTAATAAATAAAGCCAAGCTTCCAAGATACATAATATACTGCTGATATACAACTACTAACAACAACTATAACAAACGACGTATTAATGGAAAGAAATAATAATATTTTATTCATACTAATTATCTACTTTGAGAAGTTGAAAATAAAAGGTTGTATAATTTCTAGGAAAAAGTTGTTGTATGCTAGCAGCTGATTATGTTCGGTCAAAGGCAAGTCAACCTACCGAAAAATGACAAATTTCCTCACACGATTTTTAACTTAAAGACCATTAGATAAAGTCCAAACAATTAAGAAAATTTGACGTTGGGTGGTAGGCAGATAAGTTCTTGATTGTACTTTCAAGAATATACATGACTTCATATTCACCCTGTATTTAACTGCCCGATAAATTTGATCGACATCTTACGAAAAAAGGGTAGTACTCATATTCGGTGCAAAACGTCACAAATTTAACACGTTAATTTCATTTGTAAGATACCAAATTAAATGTTTTTAATAAACATTTTTTTTTATAAACGCGCCAACAAACAATATACAAATAAAAAGGTTACGATTAAACATTAACCCTTTTCTTGGGACTCGGTAATAATAAGACATGAACTACAATAGGCTAGTTTCCTGGGTCATAAAAAGATTATTCTATTTAGTCCGTCAGTTAGATTATCAAAAAATATTAGACCCTTATTTTGTCTTTTGTCAATCAAACAAAAAATTACGAAGATAAAGCGCATCAAAGTGAGCGCGTGACGTCACTCCTTGCTCAGAAGTGTCGCAAGGCGTGACGTTACGCGAAACTTTAACGGGCTAATTCTTCATTATTTTTTGTTTGATTGAGAAAAGAAAAAATACGTGTCCAATATTTTCTGTAAATCCAACTGACGGACTAACTAGATTTCTTTAGGAAACTAGCCCATTACAAGTCTGAAGCAATCCGTTTCTATTATAGTTTGAACTTAAAAGATCTGTTGAATAATCCTAAACCAACAAATTGCCAAACTTCCTAAAACAATTTTGAACTTTTAATTGTAGAGTTTAATATCAATTAATCGTAATTAATCAGGTCTTGTGGTAGTTTGATGACCTGAAGCTACATGATACATAAAAACGATTTCTTATTGTTTATGTTTAGATGGATTGATAGCCGTGCGTACTCGTGGCGTCACTTCTAAGTAAAAATTGTACCGAGATGTGACGTCAAGCGACATTTCAAATCAATATAATCTGTGTAATATTTTGATTATAAAGAAAAAATACGTGTCCAATACTTTTTGATAATTGAACTGATAGATAAAGAAAAAAAAAGTTTGTTATCATCCCTATTGTAGCACGATTTTAAAATGAATTTCTAACGCGTTAAATTTTTAACTTGTGTTTGTTTGCACCGATACGAGCAGTGTTTGTCACGTACGTCTTCGCTGACGGGCCGCTGGTTGAGCAGCGTGATGGGCCCAGTGGGCAGGCTCTCCTTGGACTTGCCCTTCGCGATGTCCCGGAACTCCTCCGTGTACTCCTGCCCAGAACGCGGACACAAGCGGTCATGGCCGTCGCGCGGTCACGTGGGACAGCATGAGGTCATGACACTGACCCCAGTGACCACACGGTGTAGGCCCGTCAACACGACCACACATAGCCAATGCACTGGCACGTTAGGATAATATATATTTTTATTAGCTGTTAAAGAGCTTTTAAAACTTTTGATAAAACTTTTTTTAAACTCTATTAACACGTTGAGCGCCACAGCTGACGCCCAATCAATGGATTTTTACTGTTTTTTTTTTAAGACACAGAGTGGTTGAAAGAGATGGACACTTTAACAACTGATGCTCCATACATTATAGTCGAGTTAACTGACTACTTTGTATGGAAAAGTAAACTTTTCCATTTCCATTCCATTATTAAGGTTTAATTGCAACAGTGAGTTCTTAATTTTATGTAGAACATCCTGTAAAAGCGATACCCAAGTTTTAATCAGTCACCCTGTATTGAGTCATTATATCCCAACATCTCAGTGCAAGCTTAAATGCAACTAAAAAGTTAAGAAAATCAAATTTAAAATTAATCAAACAAATCTGATCACGTCCATTGAAAGCTAGTGGATTTTTAATGAGTAGGTATAATCATTGATGTATATTACAGCTCATTGCACTTGCACAGGCACATAATTATACAAATATAATTCTGTAATCTTCATAGACTTTGTCATATTTGAAATAATTCTATAATAATGTACCTACTGATTTTTTGACAGTGACAGCTGTCAGATTTTGACAGCTAATGTAAGACAGCGCCATCAAAAAAGTGTCAATCAAGTGATCAATGCACATCGCATAAGGAGTTTGTGTGATTTTACTTATTCTAAGAGCCAGCAGCCCTTATAAATGGGTTTTGTGACAAAAACATAAGCGCAGGAGACCTATACCTAAAATAAAGCTTGATCAATTATCACCAGTGGCGCTAGTGTTCAACTTTTGTTATAATACACATCAATGGGTTATCTAAGCCGGTCGCTTGCTAGCGTAGCGTGACGGCAAACTGTAGAGAGAAGGTAGAAAACCATGCGATTAGACATTTAAAGAAGAAAGGAGCATCATAGTAGAGAGACTAACAGGAAATAAACTTAGACTAAAAGTAACCGCATAATTTCTAACTACATTACCATAGACTGTATTCGCATAAACTATTATAAATCAATTTTTAAAAATTTTAAAAACAGATTTTTAAGAAAATGTGTTTTTTTTGTAGATAAAATGAAAAATATTGTGTGACAAAACTGAAACAAAAACTATAATTAAATCTTTTGTTTTTTATTTTATTTGTAAACCTTATTTTTTAACTTTTTCATATTCCGATTCTCCATCCTCCTTTGTGCAACCAAAACGAAGGAGAAAATAAGAGCACGTGACCTCAAACTACGATTCTTGAGTGAGACCAATTTGTCAGCCAGTGTTCATATAACATTTGCTTCCCACTACCCACGCTTCTGTGAGTTCCAAGTCTCATTCATTCTCTTTTCAGTCCGAGATGTTAGAACAGAAATATGCAGCTATCCTTACTAGACGCAATATATTTTTATCATACATGAAGAAAAATATAGCTCTCTTTCTGATATAATCGAAACTGTTTAAAGAAAGAGACAAGAAGAGTCCTTGGAACGTGACTTCGTGAGATGAAGGTATGATCGTGGGTGCTATTTGCTCTGTGGTCTTTGAGTCTATTGGTGATTGAAAATGGACTCTATACCCCACAGTTACGGTGTAAAGTCGTGCATCACCGGTACAAACCCGTTACTTTAAATTGAAATAAACTCCAAAGTGCTTTAATTTTTAAATGTTACCTATAGTAACGTGGACATTTCAAAATATTAGTAAAGTTTATTATTTTTGAGGGTTTATACATTCAACATTTCCATGTACAACTTAATTTAAGATAAAAGTGACAACTCAGTTTTCCATTTTGATTGTGACTGCTGTGAGGTTTGCGGCATTTCTTTTAATGCTGTAAAAGTGCATTTAAAAGCGTGATAAGGATACTGAGTGACCTAACTTTAAACTTCCATATAATTTTTTATTCTTCCATATACTTAATCAGAATCCCAATCACTTTTTGGAAGAATAAATTGTTATCATTGCATGATAAAAACGTACCCCCTGGATTCTTTGATAATGATTCAAATTGCTATTTCTACAATTATATGTACGAATCATTCCAGAATTTATTAAATTATTGAATATGTACCCCAACAACTATCAACTAGATGTTTATATCTTATCGAATATGTCTTAACTAAAAATCTGTTGTCAAAATAATTGATGCTGCGTTTGCAATGTGGGTTTATTGTGCTCGGTGACACACGCCTTACACCGCGTACCATCAATGGGTTGCTATAGAACCGGCTGCTGCCGTATCGCAGGCTACTGGCGTCGGAGGGCGCCACCTTGGCCCCGGCCCCGGCCTCCCCCCCGAGGCACGGCAGGGGGCAGGGGCGCAGGCGCCGCGCCGCGCCGGCCCACGCTCCCGCGGCGAGCGGCCGGCGGGCGGTCGCCGCCATACGAGCGAAAACAGCTGATGCCGCCTCGGGTATGTACTTCGAACGGATCAGGTAGGGTGTGTCCGCTGGTTCGTCCTATATTTGTATTGGATTATAAAAACCGAAGGAAACTACTTCTTTTGTGTCGCCATATATAAAAAAAAATACAACAATCTACTAGATTTGACTTTACACATCAAGCGCAGATAAGGGCTACTAATTTCGTCAGCGCCTGTAAGTCTTCGGTAATATAGTGGTCAGTATCCCCGCCTGTCACGCGGGAGACCGGGGTTCGATTCCCCGCCGGAGAGATTTTTTTTTAGTAGTTCTTAATTTTTCGTGAAATATTGGTAGTTTACTAATAATTTTAATTTTTTACAGCTACTATAACTATTAACGATTTTTAAAAAAATATAATTGTTTAATAAAATAAATGAAAAATATCTGCAACAAAAATCAGTGTCTACAAAAACGTAACTCTTTTTATAAATAAGTTATTTATTTATAAAAAAAACTTATTTTTTATAAAATGTTCGAAAGAATATTTTCGGTATGCAGATTTAGATACCAAAGCATAATTTCGCCGATTACCGCTAAGTCTTCGGTAGTATAGTGGTCAGTATCCCCGCCTGTCACGCGGGAGACCGGGGTTCGATTCCCCGCCGGAGAGATCTTTTTTATTTTTTATTTTATTGTCGTTTAACAATTTCTTGAATTATTATAATTTTTAATATATAAATTTTAGAACCTTAATTTTATTATACCTTATTTAAGACAATACAAAAATATTTTTATAAGGCATTATTTTACTACCGCTTACTATAAAAAGCGCAGATTTTTCTACTATACGCCTACTACTATTAATTTTAATATAAAAAGGAAAATAACAAGAGAAGAGACCTGTCTTCATGCTCCATGTATCAATATCGATAAATTAACTTTGTCTACAATGCAAGTAATGCAACTAACTATTCTAACATAAAGAAAGCATTCAAGAGTTAATTTGATGCATAGTAAAAGATGGCTACTTAGTAAAAAAACGTCAAATTGAAATGGCTTCATCCAAATAATGTTTCTTGAGAATAAAACAGCAACTATGAAAATATTTTAGGAAAGTAAAAATAAAGTAAAAAAAAGGTTTTTCTATTTCACTATATTGGATAAACAGTAAAAGTAATCTCAATTGTTAATTAAAATAAATTAAATGCAATATTTAATTTTTAATGAAAAAAATAAAATTCTTTAAAGAATTGTATATTTCACTATTGTAGTAAAAGTAGATTGTGATTGTTTTAATTCAACTAAAACGTCCTAGAAATGCTTGAAGCATATTCGGTAACAACTAATTCTTAGTAACTCTTCAGTAACTCTTATCAACTATTTAAAATATTTCAGGATATTTGAATTTTAAGATCAATTATGTAAAAGGTTGTATCAAGAAAATCAAAACTAAACATAATACTAAACCTTACCAAATAAATCGCTGTGTTCGGACGGCGATCTAGGACCCATTTTTTATTTGTAATTTATTTTGTAAACATTTATTTGGTAAGGTTTAGTTTTAAAATATTGAATAAATTCTCTTTTTTTAACACACAAGTAAACTTTAAAATACTAATAATATAAAAATTTTACCTGTAAATAAAATTTGTATTATGTTTCCTAAGACGTCCGAAGTCCACTATTATGAGAGAGTACATCGTTCCTTTTTCTTGCGTTACCGCTAGATGTCGCTTCTTTTACCGTCACGTGACCGCGCCACCAACGCCACTAGTGGCCAAACCTGTAACTAACTCAGAAACCAGAGAGCGAGCCGCCAGATTGTGTCATTGTTCGGCTCATAATAGTACTGTAGGTATACCACCAGGAAGACATTGTTTGGACTTCGGACGTCTTAGGAAACATAATACAAATTTTATTTACAGGTAAAATTTTTATATTATGTGTTCCGTTTGACGTCCGAAGTCCACTATTATGAGAGATCTGTTTGTTATCTCCTGGTGGCTTGCGAAAATAAAGAACGCAACAATGTGATTAAATTTTTGTTTATAAGTTCGTAAAAAAAGTATTAAACTCTGAATAGGTACTATATCATAACTTTATAGTCTACTATCTGATGTAAGTGTAGTACAAATAACCATATGAGTTATCTAATACTTATTTAATTAACTATAAGGTAAATTGCTAGACCTCTAATAAATTTTATAACAAACAAAATAAAATAATATTCCGTATCCCAATTATAAACTTAACATGATTTTGAATACTAATCATTAGTGGGAGCAAAGTATTGAGATAGTGATGTCTCTGATTCTACTCTGTTACTTTGGCAACTATTTACATTCTTAAAATAAAATTTTCTAAATGTACTTTCATGGCGCCAATTTGCTTTAGCTAAAATCTCATTAATTGGATATTTTTCTAAAAAGTTCAGAGATGAAACTGCTGATCTACAGCTACCGGGTGGCGCATCTATTCCCGCCTCAGAAAGAGTTCTCTTTACCCAGCCACCTATGATTGCAGCTGTGGCCGGCCTAACGGCCCCCCTTGTAGTGATAAATAAATTTGTAATGGTACCTCTGAATTTTTTTGAAGTTTCAATTAAAGTTCTTAACCAAAATAAGGGGTTTGTATTTTTGTCTGGCGAAGCAAACAAAGTCCAACTTGATTGTTGGTAAGACGCAGAGTCTGTCTTAGAACCAAATAAGGGATGCATGGTAATGGAATCGCCATTATCAACAAAATGTTTTGGATCACAATGTAAGAGAGTTAAATCATGTACTCTTCGCCCTGAAGCTAGCAAAAGAATTGTGGCAGTACGTCTAGAGACTTCGAATAAGCTGAGCAAATTAGCGTCAGTATTTTTAAGGAACTGAATGACTAACCTTGCATCCCAAATTTGTAATTTTGTTGGGCTTGGCCTAGCTAAAGAAATAGCTTTAAGTATATGCTTGACTAAATGATTTGAAGAGATCTTAATGTCAGACAAGGTTTCACAAATTGATGCTATCACTGATTTATGCACAAGAATAGTACGATATGCTAAACGATCAGTAAGAAACAGTTTTGCTAAATACCTAGCAACATGTTCAGGTAAAGGCCGTCTAAAGTCTAAATTATTCTGGCGACACCATTGTGACCATTTACTCCATATCGGTGTATACGTTTTGAGCGTAGAAGCTCTCCAGCACGTAGAAAGAAGCTGTTTCTCTTCAGCTGTCCAGTTTCCGGTTAAAACGTCCCAGCCGAAATGAGCCAAGCTTCCAGCTGGAGGTTGTAGACTTGAGTCGGGGGGCGACCTGTCACTGTGTCTATCAGCGTAGTTGACAGGTTCTGTATCTTCACAGGGCGAGCCAGGGCACGACTCTTCAGGTCTGGACGCCAGAAGGGTTTCGTCCACTTGGGTGCAACTATGATGTACCTCCCTGTCGCGGAGTTGAGGTGGTGCAGTACACGGGGCAATAGAGCTGGTGGAGGGAATACCCACGCGAGATCGTATGCCCAATATCTGCTGAAAGCGTCGTGAAAGCAAGCGTTCGAGTCTAACAAGTCTAGAGTAGCATAGTTTGACACCACGTGAGCCTCTCTGGACGCGAAGAGGTCTATGTCTGGGGTTCCCCAGTGGTTGAATACCTTCGTCGTCGCCTCGTTTAACAAGTGCCACTCGGAGCTTACGAGATTGCGCGAGAGACGGTCGGCTTCTGTGTTGTACCTTCCCGGCAGGTGGTGAGGGAGAAGTACAATATTCAGGCTGTCCGTCAGTGACAGAAGTTGTTTTGTCATTTCGAGAAGACTTTGTGATCTTGTTCCACCTTCGTTCTTTATGTACGACACTACTGTTCGATTGTCGCTCTGCAAGATTATGGTAGAATTTTGGAGAATTTGTGCTTTCGACGAGATGGCGGCAATCACTGCGTACATTTCCTTTAAATTGCAATGCCAACTTCGTTGACGTCGAGTCCATGACCCCTGGAGAATATTGTTGTTCACTAAGGCGCCCCACTGAATGTCCGAGGCGTCGGTGACAACGTAATTTATCGGCAAAGTTACGTTGTGAATAGAGGTCTTCTGGTTGACGTTTTCGAGCCACCATTCCAATTCTGATCGTACCTCGTTCATGAACAGGCTGGGGCGGCGTGGACATTCTTGTAGTTGATGACTGTGGCGCTGCAACGTACGGCAATGCAACCTTCCCCGGGGGGTGACGAAGGTTGCAAAGTTGAAGAACCCTAAGAGGCGTTGCGCCTGCTTGAGGGACCAACTGCCGGTTGCCAAGCGAGTCAACAGGCACTGACGCATCCTGCTCACTTTGTCTGGAGGCAAAGACTTGGTATTGAGCTGTGTGTCCCAGACAATTCCCAGGAATTCTATCGATTTTGACGGGACAAGAATCGATTTCTCCCTGTTGATGCTCCAACCTAAACTGGAAAGGAAGTCCACTGCTGTCTGGGTGTGAGCTTCCAATGTATCCCTGCATTGATGCACTATTAAAAAATCGTCCAGGTATACCACCAGGCGCAGACCTTGGTTGCGCAGTACTTCGGCGATCCAATTCGTGACTGAAGCAAACATTCTTGGTGCTGATGCAAGTCCGAATGGAAGACATGTCATCTGAAGCAGACGGTCCTCGTAACTGACGCGCAAATAGCATCGATGCTCCACCGCGATCGGTAAATGGTAGTACGCCTGGCTGATGTCGAGTTTTGTCATCCAATCGTTGGCATGTAGGAACTTGGGCATTTGAAAATGATGAAATAGATGAAAAGGTTTCGGGTTCATAAATTGGTTTAATGCCTTCAAATTGAAAATTACTCGATTTTTTCCCTTGCTCTTTGTTATAATGAAAAGCGGGGATATGAATGAAGGAGTTTGAGGGGCAGGCTCGAGAACTCCGTTGCGGATCATGGCCTGAATCTCTGAAGACATTGTTACAGATGTCGAAGTTTGGTATTTTTTTATGATGTCTTGTGTTGGAAAAACTAATGGTGGCTTTTGATTGAAAGGAATTCGAGCTGACGTAATCAAAGTTAGGATGGTTTTGGGTGGATTGAATTTGGCCCATACCTCTCGATATCTCGTCAGACAACCGCCCAAAATTTTTTCTGAGTCATTTGTGTCTATATCTGTTACCTTGATTCTTTCGCCCCCCCTTTCTCTTTTTATCTCGTTGATTATAGTCGCGAGTTTCAGATTTTGCCTGTTGTTTCGTTTTATTTTGTTGTGTATTACGAAACGAATTTCCCCGAGAAGTAGAGGGGATCGGAGATTTGGGGCGCACTGGCGATTTCGATTGTACAGTTGACTTTACCCGGGATACACTTTCTTTCGCTATTTTGTCAATACCGCCAATTTTTTGTATATAGTTGGCCAAAACTTGAGGGTTAAACATGTATTCTGCAGATGGAGGAATCATTTCAATGTCTTCACGCAAATAGTTTCCTTTTAAACTTTTTAAAAGCGCTTTACGACGAAACTCTAACACTTCAGCACGTTTTCCGCAAATAATTTGTAAGATATCATGTGAAACTTCTTTATACTCTGATTCGTTACCAAACAACTCTTTTAATTTGTCCTGGACAGATGAAGGCGTTAGTTTAGTATTTGACTGCGTAGACCACTCCATTAGGTTGCGTAGAGCCATATTAACAAATTCGTTTTGAGCTAGATAGGCATTTGATAAAGCCGCAAAACTACGTTCCATCTGAAACCATTTAACCGGGGCGAACGGGTCTTCTAGACGTCTCAACTCTTCATTCACTCTTAGTTCGGAAAAAGCCGGAAAAGCCACATATTTTTTCTGTATATCAATGTATCGCACTGAGTTCCAGTCGGAGGAGTCGAACCTCTGCATAGAAGTTAATTTAGCAACACGATCGGGGTTCGCTTTAGGCACAGATGGCTGCTTGATGGCTACACTAAGCTCCGCAATGTCATTCACTGTAGCGACAGTGCTTAAAAATGGGTCATCTAACGCACTATGTAACGGTTCTGGAACGACCGGGGTTGTAGAAGTCGGAACACTGGGCTGCATAGCGGAGTAATTCGCACAAAACATATTGTTCACATGACTCACCAACTGCCGAGATAAAATCTCAAACCTTCGGTCCATGTCCCGTAAAGAGTCTTGTGAGCAGCTGCGGTTGTCCCGGCGCCGCTTGGGCGGCGGCGCTTCGTCGCTGGAGCTCGAGTCCGACGATGACCTTGACCTCGATCCCGCCGCGGGCGTGCCCGGCCGAGCGCAAAATTCCGTTGGCGCGGTAAAACTATCGCCGTCACTCATTGTATTTCACGTAACAGTAATTTAAAAAAAATTAAATAATGTTAACTTTCTACTTTATCTCGAAAGTTACAATATATTGAAAATTTCAACTTATTGAGGGTAGATGTGAACGTTAGTAGTTTAAAAAAAAAAAAATCTAAGGCAAGCGTATGAATTGAAAAACGACGCAACAATGACACAATCTGGCGGCTCGCTCTCTGGTTTCTGAGTTAGTTACAGGTTTGGCCACTAGTGGCGTTGGTGGCGCGGTCACGTGACGGTAAAAGAAGCGACATCTAGCGGTAACGCAAGAAAAAGGAACGATGTACTCTCTCATAATAGTGGACTTCGGACGTCAAACGGAACACATAATAATTTTTAACACACATAAATAAGCTTTACTTGTAACTAACTATGTAATGTAATGTATGTACTTGTAAGTAGTTTTTAGCCTACTTCTAACTGACGTATCGATTTAAAATTTTGTATGTATTTGTCATTCGGATGACAATACAATAGTTTGACACCATTGTGCTGATCTGATGATGGAGTCAGGAGGTGGGTTAGATCTTTTCAATGACGTCTAGTAAAATTTTTGTGTTTGACGTTTTGACTAATCCAGTAGAGTTATTTTTAAAACATCATCAACTGCCCTAGGAACTGATTCTGGAGCTCAAATACAACAAATTTTTCGATGGGACCAACATCATAATTTAAAAAAAAAACTGCTATATACAAACTGATGTCAGCTGGTCGGCGGCTTATTATGAATGAATGAATGAATGAATAAGGTTTATTTGGCACAATTAAAATGAATAAAATTTCATTTTCATAACATTCATAGTACTAAATAGCCCCTCCCCCCAAGCTCAGCATATGCCGAGGCACAGAGTGCCGCGATGGGGAAGTGAATAATTTTTTTGCGATTACGATGTTGCTCCCATAGAAAAGTTGTTGTTATTTGAACACCAGAATCAGCCCCTAGGAGGTTGTTGATATTTAAAAAAAACCCTGTTAATGTGTGTTTTATAGGTTTTTAAACTATATAAGTAATATCTATGATTTTACTTATCTAAGCCATTTCAATTTGCCATTAGTTTTTGTGTAGTATCAGAGTCAGGGAGCGGACTGGCAGTTTCAGTGTGTGGGGGGAGGGAGGGGTGGGGCCTGTACCTCGAACTGGGGCCACGCCATGGCCATGTTGACCCCGTGGTTGTTGGCCCACCACTTGAGGTCCTTCTGGTGATCCGCGTTGTTTATCGTGTGATGGAATTCTTCGTATATTTGTGGTAATCTGAAATCAGTTTAAACGTTTGCATTAGAATCTTCTTCATAGCGCAGGGTTACTGGGGTAGAGGTGCCGTGATAAAACATGGCGTCCTGAGACTGTATAGTGAACAAAATGTTAAAGAAAAATATTGTAAATTTTTCGATTTTAAAATATTAATAAAAATTTAGCCATAGCCATTAATTTTCTACCATATATTTGCAACACCTTTAAATAAGGTCACTGTCTTAAGCATTTTTACCTAACATAAGATCTGTACACACTTGTTAAGCGAAATAAATACTTGAATAATTCACCATAAAAGCAAATACGTTACGGTACGATTCCCGGTTAAGTCAATACAGAAATCATTTTTTTCTAAATAGGCTCAAGTCTGGGTGCGCTGGGAGACGCCCGTGGCAAAATACATTGTCTCTGGTACCTTGTAACATGAGAACGTTAATGCCTTAATTTGGGACCATGACAGTTGGTGTGTTGAATTATCTGGCTTATCTATCTTCTTAATCTTATCCAAATTATTTTACTACAAGTAATAATATTATAAATGCGAAAGTTTGAATGGATGGATGTTTGTTACTCAATCACGCCGGAACAGCTGAACGGATCTAGATGACACAGAAATATATTATAGCCTGGAATAGCAGATATTCTTTCTTTCTTTCTGGTCGTTCCCTCAATGCTGAGGATCGTGACTGTATGTCAATTTTCTCCATTCGGTCCGGTTCTGCGCCATATGTACCGCTCCCCGTATCTGGCCTCCAGTCACCTCTTTGAGTTGGTCCACCCATCTAGCTGGCGCTCTTCCTCTAGCGCGCTTCCCCTCCATTTGTCCGAGAATGATGAGTTTCTCCAGGCTGTGCAATGGGGATCGCATTATGTGCCCAAAGAAACTCCGGATCCTTTCCTGGCACGTAGTCAGCAGGCGCTTGGTGACCTTTAGCTCTTCGAGGATGGAGACATTGGTTCTCATAGCTGTCCAAGGAATGCGCAGTAGCTTTCTCCAGCACCACATTTCAAAGGCATAGATCTTGTTGCGTTCCTTTTTCCTGAGACACCAAGTCTCCACCCCGTACAGGAAGATAGAGAAGACCAACGTACGAACCAAACGCATCTTATGGATATGCAGATATTATGTTACTTTTTATCCCAGAAAAATGTATAGTTCTCGAGGAGTGTAAGATAACTGTCATTATAGTTGGCGCGTCTTAGCGTTAGATGTCGCTGTTCAGTTAGCAATTTTATAAATGTGAAGCACTAACACTAGCTCTGTCCCGTGACGTCGTTGGCGTGGTCTTCAGATAGCTAGGTTTTGCTAAAACCATGCGAACGAGGTCGCGGGCAACAGCTAGTTTGTAATATATTTATTGTGCTCTGTTTCTCGTCGGGGTAGGCTTGACCATAATCTAGAATTAGACTTAGAGCATACAAAATAACTATAAATAGGAAAAAATAGGCCAACATTCGAATGACAACCTGTTTTGAATTCGGTCAAATGCTAAAGCAATTTTGATGTTGGATGGACGAAGGAACTTACACAGGGCACACTTTAGACATGGTACTCTAAAAATTTGGCTAGTCACAAAAAATTCTTCCGGTATAATATTTCAATGTCCTCTACTATAAATACGACGACCGTCTGGTGTAGTGGTCCGCGCTCCGGACTACAAAGCCAGCGGTTGCGGGTTCGAATCCCGCAAGGGGCAAATGTTTGTGTGATGAGCACGAGCATTTGTACCTAAGTCATGGATGTTTATAAAAATATTTAAGTATGTTTATCCGTTATCTAGTCGCCATAGTACAAGCTTTGCTTAGTTTTGGGCAAAAAAAAAAAAACGAATGTTCCAAGTCCTAAGGCAGCCAGTTGGAAGAGTACTGGCCCGCATAGCGAAGTGACGATTCGGTGGGGGGTAGTCGAACGAAAAGCATGGTCGATCTATTTAATTGTTTTTATTTATCATTTAAAGAGCTTTTGAGTGCAAGTTTGGTGTAGTTTGTATTCTTATGTTTGGTGAAGTGATAAAGATTTGAAACTATTGAAATATCATTGTATTCAACGCCGCATCGAGAGTCAAGTGACTTGTCTCAAGACAACTTGCTTTAGACCCGATAGCGTCTTGAAACCGGCTTCTACGGGAAGAGTAGCCTTCACTGAATCCAAGAGACGCAATAAAAACCAAACACCCGTTATTTATTGTGAAAACTATTAAGAATCACTCGACATTGGCAGAATCACTGCTCTGCTTATAGAGCGGGATTGAGTCCATAAAAAAAAAGAATAGCGACGTGACGTCACGTGGGTACAATTTCCATCTAAGGCTGTCTTTTCTGTTTCTGTTTTTTGTTCTGTATGTATTTCTAAACCATTTGTCCCACTGCGTAAGTTATCGTGCGGACCACCTTACTAATAACCACGCAAACGAAGGCGCAGGCAACGGCTAGTCAAAAATATAACTTACGTAGGTTCTTTACTGATATCAAGGCACTTGTGGAAGCTAAACAGTACGTCCTTGAAGAATGTCAGCCTCTGTGCCTCCATCTGCTGACACCTCTCGAAGACAGCGGTCATGTCTTCAATGTACCGGGGGTTGTAGGCCGTGATCTCGGCGAGAGCTGCTTGGTACTTCTCCCGGTTTTTGGACACTTCTTCTCGACACTTGGACACGCGTTCTGCCATTTTCTTAACCTGGAAAGTAAAGAAAAATAGATTGAGAATGTTGTTACGATTTCGAGTAACATACAATTACGAATCAAAAATATTTTCTGACCGATCTGATGCGGTGTAGTAAGGGAAGGTTATTATGAATAGCTAGTAGGAATTGCCAACACCCCAACGAGACATTACAAAAATTAAACGCAACGAAAAATTAAAATATAGCAGTAACATTCGTGTTTTACAGTTTTCTTTGGAAGCGGTGTCCACTTAGATACGTTCTCTTTTAAATCTCAATGTCATAAGAGTTATTTTTTGCAGAAACCGACGTAAAGAACAACAATTAAAAAATCTTAGCCCAATAGCTTAGCACTATTGTGGTTTCTTCGCGTCACTTGAACGTGAGTGGGCGTGAACGCAACGCTCTTGCCACCTTTGGTACAGACAAACATAGAAATTAATAGTGGGTTTCCACCACATCGAAGAGGAACTGTGTTGTTATACAAAATGACGATCACGGACACGAGCAAACTCTGTTTTGGTTGTAATTTGTATGAAGATACAGCTCTTCTCCTATTCTCGCGCTTCAGTTGAAACCCATACGCAGCGATCCTTAAACAATCCTACTGCATGGGCGTACAGATATTAATAAGTACAACATATAATGTATTCTGTGGTGCATCAAGCATGTATGAACGCGACGTATACGCGCAGCGTCGCGTGCGCATCCGTACACCTGTTACACGTTGGAGAAACGTGTCGGGGAGGCCTAAAGGTGCATTTAAGACAGGCAATATTTTACAACAATGTTTGTTAGCACAAACAATGTTGTGTACTTCCCATATTACATATTATTGCGTGTATTGCCGAGTAATTTGATTACTGCTTATAGATATTGCTCATGTTAAGTACTGGATATTCAACGGAAAGTACCCTATACATTTTGGTTCCCTGAAGAGTGCCGAACTATAAGTTTTTTGCGGCATAAATGGCCGTATCTTTATTAACGTTAATTAATGATTAAACGAACTTACCTGTACGTGAAGTTCAATCATAATTATACGAAGTGCTTCGTCCGAAGAGATTAGTATTTCTTAAATTATATAACACAATGTAGTATCGCATAATGTCTCCACCTCTGCACTGTAGTTGAGAAAAAAAAAGTAAAATAAAAACATTTGAAGGTAGACTTGCAATGTTTTTACTACCACCTCCGTTTCGGTTTGTTCCCTGCGGTGAGCTCAATCCGCTAGCGTCATTTAGTTTGGAGCTAGGTACATGATATTTCCGCAGCCTTTAGGGTTTATTTCTTAAAAGAAATAGATGATGGGTGGGAGGGTAATACATACTAATCTCTTCGGACGAAGCACTTCGTATAATTATGATTGAACTTCACGTACAGGTAAGTTCGTTTAATCATTAATTATACTCGTGCTTCGTCCTCGAGATTAGTATTTCTTAAATTATATAACACAATGTAGATGTTGAGAGATCAGGAAATATCATAACAAAGGTTGAACAATAAAATTTTCAACCATTAGGTTTTAATTAATGTTTATTGAATAATAACAAAAAATGAAATCATTATTACTGTATTGTGTAATTGCTTTTTACATATTACAAAAATAATAATAGTTACTAATTTATTTAGATACATAGTTTATAACAATTGTGTATCATTTACAGATGAACATATAGTTCTAGCTAGTACAGAAAAATCATCATTATTATGAGCGATGGGCCTGTTGTAATAACGAGCAAAGGTAGAGGAATTGCCACTCCAGCCCGCGGTTTTATAGATCAGATCTAAGCTGACACCTTGCTTGAACGCCTTGGATGTTGCGGCGTGCCGGGTGCTGTGAGCGGAAAATACAGAAACATCAATTCCTCCATCCTTGAGCGTTGTCTTTATCCAACGACTTATTGTTTGAGACGTTACACGATTATGGGGTTTTCTAATTCCAATAAACAATTGCTCACTTTTTCTAAATTCTTTAGATTTATCCATATAAGTGTTCAGGGTATTAGCAGGACATATTTCTATTCTATCCTTAAAATATGGTAAGTAAAGTGTCGGTTGACGACTGCCTAGTTTGGAGGTCTTTATTAATTCAGGTATTTTAATAATGATCTGGTCAGCAGAAACAGTTATGTTTAGAATACTAATTTTGGAGAGAGTCTGTACTCGATGGGCTCTAACCATAGCAATTAAGGTTGTACATTTCTTAGACAACTGCTCGAAAGATAATGATTCATTTGGATACAATGAAGCTAAATATTCCAAGAGTTTACTAGTGTCCCATGTTATATTATAGCGAGGTACAGGTGGTCGTAGCCTAAACACACCCTTAAAGAATCGGGTAAGTCGTTCATCCTGAGCTACCGGGCCTACTAATAAGGATATAGCAGATCTGTAGCAGTTGACTGTGCCGTACTGGCTACCGCTATTAAACACCTCGGTAAGGAACTCTATTATGACTGGAATAGATGGCTGGAACATATCAATATTATTATTGTTGCAATATATGAACCATTTTTAGAAACATCCATCATATTGTTTCATAGTGTTTTCTGATAAGGATGCCATCGTTATATTTATGGCTGAAGCGGGTGTGTCTCTTCGTAGTAACGCCGTCCGGACAATACTGCGCCCACCAGGGTAATGCTGTTGTGTAGGTTCCGGTAGCTGAAATGGGGAAACATGACGTCACTTGAACTGAACGTGATCACGGTAGACGAGACGAGGCGATTAAATATGGGGTACCATGGTTGAGAAGGCCAGACTGGCACAACCATGATGCCCTCTGCTTGGTCTGAAATAATTTTCCTTAGCGATTTTAATATGACCGCTACAGGAGGAAAAGCGTAGAAATAATAGTTTGACCAGTTTATAGTAAATGCATCTATCACAAATGCGTCGGGATCTCGGTGCCATGAGCAATATTGGGCGCATTTATTATTTAAGCGGCTGGCAAATAGGTCGATTTGTGGATAACCAAACGACGCTGTGATGAGTCTAAACCCTGCCTCGGATAACTCCCATTCAACATCTGGATGAGTACGTCTCGATTCTTTGTCAGCGACAGTATTTTCAGATGACTTAATATATGCTGCTGTGACGAGTAATTTACGAGCCTCACACCACTGCCATATATCTTTAGTAACTTTATTAAGGTGGGGAAATTGAACCCCACCCATACGGTTAACATAACTCATTGCGGTGGTGTTATCTACCCGTAAGAGTATGTGACAGTTACTGTAATTTTTAGCAAACGTCTTGATAGCAAAATAAGCCGCTAAAAGTTCGAGATGGTTTATGTGCAAGGTCTTTTCAGTTGGTGACCACTGGCCACTGGCGGTCTGTCCTCCACACGCAGCCCCCCATCCCGTTGTGGATGCGTCAGAATAAATTTCAAGGGCATATTCGTCAACTTTAATTCTGTGTACAGAATTATCAATGGCGTTTATCCACCATGTTAAGTCTGCTGAAAGTTCGTCAGGGACGGTCATGATTCGTTCATAGTCATCGTGACCTTGCAAATTGAGGTACTTGCACCTCTTCAAGTCCTTCACGTACAACCATCCGTACTCTACAGCGGGACAGGCAGATATAAGTAGGCCTACTAACTGTGCGAACCTTCTAATAGTACATCGTTTTAAACGTGTAAAGATTTCGAGTTCATTTCTTATACGATCTCTTTTTTCTGAAGGTAAACTTACGCGCCACTCGTGGGTATCTATCAAATAGCCAAGGTACTTCCAACATTGGGTTGGTGACATGTTACTCTTTTGATCGTTGATAACGAAACCAAGAGCTTCTAGTAATGCCCGAGTAACTTCAACATTTTTTAGACATTCAGAGTACGATTTACCTACTAAATATATATCGTCTAAATAAATAGAGGATAAAAAACCACATGATCGTAATAGTTGTATGACAGGTTTCATCAATTTCGTGAAGATATAGGGGGCTGTACAAAGTCCAAACGGTAAAACGTTAAATTCAAACATTTTAAAATTGACAAATCTATTGTTGTTGTAAAACAATCTTTAGTTACGAGCTTAAGAACGGTACGAAGATCCTCTAATTTAAAATGTCGAGTGTCTATGAACTCGTTTAACGCTTTTAAATTCAGTATAAATCGCATGTCACCGTGCGGTTTTGGTATTAAAAATACGCGCGACACAAACTGATCGGGTACAGGTTCACATTCAGAAATTGCACCTATTGATGATAATTTACTGATAGCACTTCTAAAATGGGCTCTTCCTGATTCGGTGCATATTTTAGTGACAGGAGAGTCAGACTGGTAAACGGGATTGTTAAATCGAATTACATAACCTTTTAACCATGATAACACAGTTCGGTCACGAGTGATTAGCGACCACCGGTCGTAAAAAAGGCTAAGTCTGCCCGCAAAGCATACCGGGTGTGAGGTGTGGCGTGCGGCTAGCGACGGCGCGGCGGCCGATTGCGCTGCGGCTGCGACGAGCTGCGCGACGAGCTGGCGGGCGGCGGCTGGCTGCTCGCTGCTGCCGGCGGCGGGCGGCGACCGGGGCCCGGCGCCTTGCGGTTGCCGGGCCCCGCCTTCCAGTTTAAAGGCTTCGATGAGTATTTCGGAGGATTCGGTTTCTTTGGAACGTCCATCTTCAGGTCTGAGCTGGATTTCGTGACCGCTTTTGCTGTTCTGAGAGTCTCGGGTAGATCTTCTCCGAATAGTAGTGTGTCAATTTTGGCGTTAGTCAATTGTTCCTTGACCTCTCTTTTTAAGGAGTACAACGCGAAATTCCTTCTCGATATAGATTCGCTATACTGAATATCGCATAGGATGCGGGCCGAATCCATGAGCCGTTTTAACAAGTCGTGATTTGTTTGTTATCGCTTGACTCAGGCACGAAATAGCGGCAGCGATCTCAGTCTGTCGAGCTTCGATAGCTTTGTCCCGTTTTGCTACGCTTTCGGGGACCGTGGCTTTTATCTCCGGGTTGAGCCGAGGAGCGGCTATCTTTGAGCAATTCGCCGGGACGGGATATTTTTCAATCAACAGCTTTCGGATCTCCTTATCCAGTCCCGCAGTGGTTATATGATTAAAGCGGCTTGCCAGGTCTTTGTTAATATCGGCACCGTACTTTTGTACTTCAGTGGGGTCGGTGCCCAAGATATCGAGGATTTCGGGATCCAACTCCGTATCGGCTCGGACTGTAGGCGGCGCGGGCGGCGGGTCGCCCTCAGCGGCGCCGGGCGGCGCGACTGGCGCGCTCTCGGGCTCGCGGGCAGCGGCGCCTGCTGGCGTCGGCGCGGGCGACGTGGGCTCTGTTTCGTTACGGTCTGAAATGAGACCAAACCGGCTCGTTATAGGCGACAAAGTCCCACAGACTATTCTGAATAATAACGAACTTCATTTATGCGTCGAGACAATCCCACAGATTGCTCTGCGTGCATTTATATAAAGAGCCACACGTTTTATGACAAGGAAAATGCAGCGAAGTAGTCCCGCAGACTATTCTGATTGCATACGTCTTGCCACACATTCAACGACAAGGAAAATGCAGCGAAGTAGTCCCGCAGACTATTCTGATTGCATACGTCTTGAAGTTGATTAAATAAGATTAAACACTAACCGTAAAGTTTTTCCGAAGACGTTGATTCCTTCGACGCCGAGCGTGACCTGCTCGCGGAGCGCGACGAGCTGGTTGAGGACGATGAAGATTCACTCGATGGCAGCCGGCGGCAGCGGCGCGGCCGACGACAACGTTTAATTTCATTTTCTAGCTTCTTCAATTTTTTTGATAATATTTCGACGGTACTTTCACTACGTCGTTTCGGCATTTTGTTTACGTGCGAAGTGGTCGAGCACTAAACTGCGAATGACGCTAGCGGATTGAGCTCACCGCAGGGAACAAACCGAAACGGAGGTGGTAGTAAAAACATTGCAAGTCTACCTTCAAATGTTTTTATTTTACTTTTTTTTTCTCAACTACAGTGCAGAGGTGGAGACATTATGCGATACTACATTGTGTTATATAATTTAAGAAATACTAATCTCGAGGACGAAGCACGAGTATAACTTAAAAGTTTGATTTTTTCTCAGCTTTAAGGGACTGTAGACTTAAGTATATGGTTTCAATTTCAACTCGATACCTCCAAGAGATAAAGGATCTTGACAGATATACGGGCAGGCAAACAGACAGACAACAAAGTTATCCCGGGTTTTGTTTTTTCTTTTGAGGTACGGATCCCTAAAAAACGTTTACACGCACCTTAAGATATTACTGAATGTTGACGACATCATTTGCATAGCAAAAATGTTCTACCAGTGCATTAAAAGTTTGGCATTCTGGGAAAATTTGAATGGATGATTGATGAGACGGCATATTGTGACTTGTGAGACTCCTTTAGTGAGCGAGCGCGAACTTAAAGAATGATTAGTTACTCCTCTCCTCTGACGGATCTGTTACGGAGAGGTGTCATTAGCCAGGACCCACTATGACAAATTAAATTCGGGGGATCCGAAAACTTGCCCCGAGCTTCAATTCCAGTTGAGTGAGGCGAATTTCTTCGGTAAGTAATTAAGTTTTGAGCTTTAATTAAAGTCGACCCTGAATATCTGAATAAACCCTTACCAAAGGGTCTATCTTTAGCGAGGCTCTAAACTGTCTACGTAACTGATTTTTGTAAACGTAAATTAACATTTGTATACATGCTTCGATATGATAATATTTAACCCGTCCAACGTCCATTTTTTATTTATTAATTTTTATTTTTTTGTAGTTTAGGTTAAAAAATGATAGTTTTGCCGCTTATATTAAAAAAGTAAGAACACTTTTATAAGCGGGAAAACCTAAAGTAATATCTAATCAAGTAATCTTTGGGTACTGGCAAAATTACTATTTTTAGGTTAGAGAAAGATGGTTGATAGTGTAGTTTAGTGATGATGGCAAACTCTAGTGGTCGGGAGCAATAAGAACAGTATGTATATGGTGTTGCACGATAGACTCTAGAAAGTTTACGTTAAGTTTTTTTGTTACTGGAATACTCAATTTTCTATAGGATTAAAATAATATTCTAGGTTAAATAAAAATGTATTCTAGTTGCACACATGATAAATATTAAAATAAACAAGTTTTCCTATGACAACAATTTCTCCAATACACCCGATGAACTAATTGATTTAGTTCAGAAATATTTTTCATGTTTCAGCCTATTTTCAACATTTTTACAGAACATTTATCTGTGAACATTTGTCTTTTTGATATTGTTTAGTAGAGAAAGTTTATCTATTTCGACAGCAGTCGAACTTCAAAAGCAGAGTAATTTTGATTTGAATTATAAAAAGTAAAGTTATGACTGTCTGACTACAACTCCCAGCCCAAACCCTTGGACTTAGAAACCTGGAACTTTGTACAGAGGTTTCCTCTATAATGTAGACGCGAAATAATGCTGGTTTTTTGTATAATTCCCATGGCATCTTATTCCAAGCAAGCGAAGACACGGGCGGTCACTGTCGGTAGTAACTTAAAATATTAAACCATAAAAATATTTTTTTTAAATTGAAAATTAATATTAACCGGTTACTATTGACCTACTTTTCGTATACTTAAAACCCCATAAATATTGGTTGAGCACCAGGCATAGTGATTAGTAGAAATTTGTATTCTAATCTATTCATTAAAATTCTATTAAGCTACAAAATATATTCAAGTTAATCGTTTTGCGGCGAACATCTTTACTATTAACCTTGGCATTAATCAAAGTGAAGTGTGAGATGTTCGTATAATTTTGACTTTCCCATGATAAGTTTACTACTATTTATTATTTTTAAACTGTGAAAATATTTCACACATTGTCATACTAAGAGTCACGGACATAACACTTTTTTATAAGTATTCAGCAGACAAGACTTCAATTGTCATGCTCTTAAGGTAAGGAATTAATAAACCAGTGGCGTCTCCCATGATTGGGATCCACGACCTGAACTGTGGCGATTCAGAAAAATCTATTTTCTAACGGGAACCGAACCTTTTGCTTTCAATGAACTACGCCAATAGGAGCGATATTTACGAAAAGACTGCTAAGTCAGCAGTCCAAGCCGGGGATCAAACGCACGACCACACAGAGAATAGTGACGGTTTTTTCCACTTTTTTACCGTGAATGTTATTAACATACTACGTATTCTCACATATTACTGCATGCAATCCATCTCGATTCTACCGTAAAAGCAAAAAAATATATCTTAAAGCTTATTTAAAAAATATCACTGAAAAGTCTTAATGGATTTACTCTAGTACAAATATACCCGGCTCCAATTTTCCCCTTCCAGCTAAAAACCCAACCGGTGTAACCTTCCCTAATAAGTGCCATTAAGACATACTTAGGTACGCCAGAAAATTAAATATATTCAGTGGGAATGAAATAACGAAGTAATAGCAGTAATCTGCAGCCGCCATCGCCGGGAGAGGCGTCTGATTCGATAACGCGGCGGAAAACGACTGCCGAGTGGAAATGAGCTCGTTTGCCTTCATCAGTAAATGCCGCAGAAAAAAACGTCAAAAGAAACATCAGTGACAAATAATGGCAATATTATTGCACGTTACAAATTGACGAACAACATGGCTGGCCGCATCGCATCACAAAAAACTTCACACGTCTCTTTCGCTTTTCAGAAAAACGAATACGATGTCATAGGATTTTTGCGATGCGTCGCGGTGTGGCTCGCCCTGATGTGTGGGAGTGCGAGTATTAACAGCTCTCCTAAAAACAGTTCGATGGATCGGTGAGATATTTAAAAGAAAAATTGAAAGCTGATTGACAGTTCCCCTGGGAAACGTTGCCTGTCAAAAAGTGACGTTTTAATCAGCTTAGTCTCTGACTAAATGCTCAACTGTAGCTACCTACTGTTTTTTCTACAGATAGCGTTGAAATCGCGAAAAAACCATACCAAAAAAGCAAGGCATCTGTCATATTAACCCATGGTTGGATGGAAAAATTGGGTTTATCAAAGCTTTCCGTTCTTTTAACGGTTCGTTAAAGTTGGTGTCAGAATAAAAAAAAAGTTTTCTCTTCCTTGTTGATTGCAATGTAATAAATTATTATTAGAATTTATTACGTTCACTTTACTTTCAAATAAATATTGACTTTCTAGTTTTACACGTTTCTATCTTAATAATGTTATAAAAGTATTCATTGGTATACTTATTAATAAAGCTAATTATTAACATGTAATTAAAATTTTAACATTATCATCAACTATTTACTATAAAACTACTCATGCATTGGATCGAACACCATTCTAATTAAACATCTTTGTTTCTTTATTAATTAAAGAAGGAAATATGAAATTGCAAGAATTTCTAATGTCTGCTGAGAAATGCTTCAAAATGCTGAAGACATATCAAAGCATTCTTTCGCTTATGCACCGTCTCAATAGCCGTCTCTGAGGACACATACCAAATAGAACAGTTTCTGTAAATAGTTTATCATTGCTTTCAAATGGAAACTATAAGCATTGTCCAAATATATAAAATAAATCTCTATTTCCCTTGGTCATCGCATCACGCGTGAACGGGTGGAACAACTTCGCTAATTCTTTTTTTGTTGTGTTAATTATTGTCAGGAGAAGGTTCTTTTAAAAGAAAAAATTAAGAAAGTTACGCAGAAAATCCTTTATGAATAAACTGAAGACCACGCGAACGAAGTCGCGGGCAACAGCTAGTTTCAAATAAAAAAACAAAGCAATGTTGAATTAACGGTTAAAGCGTTACACTTTTTATAAATAGATTTTGACGTAAGGACACTGCTTACGCTTGCTGCGTTTATAGTAAAGCTGCTGGTAAGACGAAACAAGTGCGGGACCTGCCTACTAGCCTAGTGGATGTCGAGTAAACCTGTATGAAAAACAAAACCACCTGGCTTGAGTGTTTCAAAGGGAGTTCGTCTACGTTAGCGCGTTTATTTTGGTGTGTTCTATTTTTGCGTACATTTTCAATGGTGCTGAGCGACGATGAGTACAAGAAATGATCGTTCAGTTTAGATAGCGTTCTTTATGTAGGTCGTCTGCGTTGTATTATATTAATTTGTATGATCCATTTTCTCATACAAAAACAATGTCTGAATTTTTGCTTTGTCTGTTTTGTACGTTAAGTTATTTAGAGCGTCGTTTCGTAAACGCACACGCTTTATTGCCAAAAAACAAAGCTGCAAAGCAAGTTCTGTAGTTTTAGAAATATGTAGTTATATTACTGGGACATTACTTTATAGGTCTTCTTTCATTACTGTCTGACAGTTAATGTTTTATTTTATAATCGAATTACCTAGGTGGTAGGTAAAACTAATTACTAAGATAGTCATTCCAAATGACCTGTCCGTATTCCTTGCGCTGCGTATCGCACTCTAAGCGATAGCAGCACCACCGCAATTAGTTGTCACTTGAGCGCAGAGCCTACACGACCGAGCCTTAATTAGCTGGCATAATTAACAGCGGGCGGGAATTAAAACTGGGATGACATGTTCCTGGATTTTTTATACTCTGATCGCATTGTGAATACTCTGATACTTTGGCCTAATTCCCGTATTTTTACATTAGCCGCAATCCAGTGTCGATTCGCTCCCAGTAACATTACTGTCTAAAACGGTATTTCGTAAAGCCGAAAATATAAAAAAAAGTGACTGAAAATGGATGAAACTAAAACGAGGGTTTATTTTGTTCTATTTTCAGTCGTAATGGAATACTTTTGATAATTTTACATCAAACTAAATTTTATGAGAACACCGGTCTTTGATAATAGGTAATGTTACTGGGCCCGGATCGACACTGGATCGCGACTAATGTAAAATACGGAAATTGGGTTTGATTTCTTCGAGAAACAACTGGGTTTGATTACTACCATACCAATAAAAGGTTACTTATTACTATATTAGCTTATATAATTAGCAATTGAAAAAATATCGTTATAATCAAAAGACGCAGATCTGAAACTACGTTACTTCTGGGAGTGGTAGCTGAATCCACACTAATATTAAAAATGCGAAAGTAACTTAAGCCGCTAAACGGACTTTGATGAATTTGGTAAAGAGATAGATTGGACCTTGTAGAAGTTGAACCTCATGGAGGTTATAATGTAACTATTAACCATCTCTAATGCCAATGTTATATCAATACTGCTGTTACATTTTTAAGAGATTAAATTAATATGAATATAAAGGATATAGACGATTTATAGTCGCGAAAACTAAACCGATTTTGATAAAAATGTGTCATGTACTTAGGCTACTATTTTTAATCCACCTCCTAAGGGAGTAAAATGAGAATGACATACCGTATTCCACGTAGGCAAAGCCATGGGCACAGCTAGTACTTTGCATGTAAGATATACCAAGCTTTTTTTAATCAATTAAAAATAGTAATCAGACCTACGAGGATAAATATGGATCACAAAATAGCAAGTATAATTATTTATAAAATAGCAAGTAAAGGTATTTATTTTTAACGGAATCATAGGAATCATAGGTTGGAATTGAAGATCTTCCAAAATATTACATTAGCAATGAAACTAAAGAACGTTCCAAATATTACAACAGGGTTTCAGTGTTTGGTCTATCTATATACAGGGTTACATTGCAAAGGGATGCCAAATTTAAAAAATAAGATCTAGGGGTAAAGAAGCAACTTAATCGTTATTATTTTTGATAATCGTATGTTACGAAAAAAAAAAAACTTTAAAATATCCGAAAATAAAGTCTACGAAAGCCGCGCGGTCATTCATCAGAGGCGTAGGTACGGCGAGCCAACAAGGAGCTTACGCAGTGCACTACGGTGGATTTTTTTCATGAATGAGTTAAATTATTCACGCGTACAATTTTTAACCTCGGATAGTAATCATAAAATGCGAAAAAAAAAATGTTTGTTCTTTGCATAGTTCAATTAAGTTACTGATTCTGAGCCACTCCTAAAGATTTGACACCCCTTTGCAATGTAACTCTGTATAAATACGGCACAACAAACCAACATACATCTTACCAACAAATTCCTCTGTCGCATTGGAACAAAAAACGCAAATTATGAAACAAATTAAAACTCTAACAAAAGGGATAATGACCAACTGTGCTTCACTTTATGCGGCCGCGTGTTCCACAGAAAGCTTCGCATTATTCTTTGTTACACTGAATACATATTTTGTTGGATACAAATAAATCAAGAAACGCCAATAAAATAACGAATAAAAGTCCAATAAGAAAGTTGGTTTTTAATAAATTTTATATATATTTTATATATATGTCATCAAGCCTGTCCATAATGCAGTCATGCAAGAAACGAGTATTTTTTTAGACCTTTTCATGATATGAAATGTCAATTACAAGTTATGAGGTCCAATTAGAAGGCGTTCGATAGCAAATTTTCGGCAAGAAAACCACGTGCATTTAGCATTAGTGTCACATGATTTCGCGGTTGTCAATTAATTGTCAATGTTTAGAATCGGAAGAAGGTCTGTGAGTGATCAACGTTTACTTAAGATACGGACAGCATTCCGACACAATAGATATAATATAATAGAGTAATATGCGCTTTCTCACTTAACCATCGCAGTGCAAATTTTATTTCGATCTATCGCAAGCGCAACCAGGTAAAAATCCCACAAATCTGTTGAAGCTCCGATTGAAATTGCTAAAAGCCGATCAGCTATTCGCTGCCATATTGACTGAGCGACGAGTGCGACGACCTAGAAAACTGCAGCCAGGGCCGTGGCTACCTGGCCCCTTTGGGCCCGGGGACCCGGCTTCGAGGAGCCCCGAAGACTAATTGAAGCCTTCTAAGTCTTATACAGTCATGGAGCACATACCTTAGAGAGTAGAAATGTCATATGATTTGTTCGACGAAATTTTCCGCCATTTTTTAATCTGTATCTGTACTTTTTTGTATGGGCGAGACTTGACAGGATCTGTCATTTTATACTTAATGTAAGTGAAAATTACTTACTAGTTTCGGAGAAAGATGGTTCGTATTGCTGCTCTATAGGGTATGTACTCGATGTATACAGTATAGTACTTGACGGTCAGATTTGCCTAGCGATATTTCACTTTGAACGTGTGGAGTTCCTGGTTTGATTCCCGGTTCAGGTCAATTCAAAAAATAAAGTTTTCTGAATTGACTCGGGTCTGGGTGTGCTGGGAGACGCCCATGGCATAATTCACTGTCTGGTTCCTCGTAACACAAGGATATTTATTCCTTACTTCGAAACTTTGACGATAAGTATATTTTTTGACGCATATTTATTTATTTATGTATCATCAATGTCCAGTTGTCAAATCCACGCGTACGCAATGGCTACCAAAGGAAGCAACAATCGAAAAAAATGTGTCACTTTTTTAATCTACTGCTAAGCTATTGAAAAAAGTCTAACACCATACTCTAGTAGCTACGGTAATTTTGCGACGCCGATAAGGTTTTCATCAGTGTAGCTAAGGGTACGATATTAAAAGGCAAATAGGCCATAGGCCCGAGCCCCTAGTTACGGCCCTGTGTAGTCCGCAGGCAGTAGGAAATTGGACGTCCCACTCCCTGACAACATTTGACACTCGCCTGCTTTTATATCGGGAGACAGTCTATTGTTTTCGTTTGTGGAGGAGTGGTAATGTCAATAATAGGAGAAGGATCGTATACGGGTGAGATATCTCGAAATATATATATATATATCTCTCGAAATGAATACACCCGTATTCATTTCGAGAGATATGTACCTACTTATTAGTAAGAAAAGTTTAAGGCCGCTTGACCCCGGCAGCTGCCTGACTGAACTGAGAACGAGATCACATCGCGACATAACTAGCAAAGCAATGTATGGCACTGACGCGACGTCATCAATTTCTCGCTTGACGGCTGCGATGGACAAGCGTCCTATGGATAAGTTATTCAAATAGGTAAATAAAAAACAGAAACTTGAAAAAAGAGATTTCCTCAAAGGGAACTTGTCTAACTATAGAAGAATTGATTCATAATCGATATGGTTAAAAGTAAGTACATAATATGTTGTTGTGTTATTGTCCTTTGTGACAACCCTAGCGCTTGCCGCTGAGTCATCACGTGACATGGCACGCAGCAGACAAGCTGTCTAGCTAAGTGGTCTGGCACTCCAACGTAACGTCCCACCACGAAATAGGAACCTGTACAGAAGCGATGACGCCGACATTATTCTCTCCCGCATTCTAAGACAGGTACTCTTTATCACCATATATTATTATATATATACTAGCTCCTGCCCGCTACTTCGTCTGCGTAGACTTTACAATTGCCAATGAGGTGTAGCGACATCTATCTCGCCACATATGAACTAAACTGACGTATCGCGATATTAAAGTTATCCAAGCGATTGAACAAATATATAAGAACCCGACAACAACCGTCGGGCAGTAGCCCACCAGACACAACACCCGTCTGGTCGGAGGATCCTCCCTTTTCAATGGTGGATGAGGAACTTTACACCCTGCCCCCCCCCCAAAGAGGTATGTTAATAATCATCCTACCGGAACAAATAAACGAGACGAAATTATCCTGTGTGCCAAATTTCAGCTAGCTTCGTACAGCCAATAAGCGTGATTGTGTAACAAATAAACAAACACATTTTCAGTTATATAACACATATTAGCAATAGTATTAGTAAGTCATCGATCCTGTCTGTCTTATTCAGCCCATATAAAAGTGTAAAGCATAAAAGAGTCATCATCATCTATACGGTCAATTCCGGTTGCGTCCAAAGCCATTGCTTTGGAGCCCAGGGTCCGCTTTCCTTGATTTGCTCCTCCACTTCGCGCGGTCTTGAGCGTCTCTAGTTGTGAGATCATTGGCTCGCATTGTCGCATGTAAAGCATAAAAGAGTCGCTAATACAAAAAAATACAAATTTAGATATGTTAAACTAAGTAGAACATTACTTGATGCTGACTCTAAGACAAACTGTGTAGTAAGTATGCCTAGTAGTAAATTTAAGAATTATAAGAACTCTGCACCACCTTCCCCATCCTCTAATGGTTGTCCTCTACCTGAAGGTTGTCTGGAAGAGATCGCTATTAGCGAGACCGCCTAAATTGTACGTCTTTCTGTAAAAATCATGTGTAATTTACTTGTATGGTGTGCAATAAAGAGTATCTATCTATCTCTCTAAAATATATTTATAGAAACATCGTAATTATATTAGCAACTTTGCTATGATACGAAGGCGATTTTAATTAACACAGTCGATAGCTAAACGGATTGCCGACAACATCCGTCGGCTATACACGCCTTCCGATCTTAATCTGTGCCTGGGGCAACAGTAGTTGTTACGTATATCTTAAGTACATAAATGCCAATTGACAAATCATGTCGACCAAAAATATTTTGCAATATTGGCAGCGATAAAATGTAGTTAAATCCAATATTGGTTATGTAAAAAGTTTTTTTAAGCCAACATCAAGCTCTCAAAAGTTAGCATTGCAAAAAAAAGTTCCACCAACCTATATTCGGTTTCGGGAAATAAATGTTCGTACATATTCACGGTTTTATGGGCGCGAATAGTGTTTGTGAACATGTTGAGCACTCGATCCAGGCACATTGCAACATTGAAGATAGGAACAGTAAGCCCACTGCGTAGACAAGACACTACATACAGTGCTAATACAGAAATGCCAACTACATACTACTACTGTGGCTGCATAACTGATGACATACATTGTAGAGAGATATGCGGGCGAGCCTTCCGTACCTTCATATTTTGTGTTCCAGTGGCGAGATGAGTAAACAGACCCGTGCGATGTCGATAAACAAGTTTGTTTATCTTGTTTACGAAAGTCCTCTCTCTTACTGATTGGGATAAATATCAGAAAATATATTTCAGATTTCGTTATGTATGAAGAAACGGAATGAACTAACTTTACACTTGACTTACTTTTTTCTGCGGTCGCTTAGAAAGTTAAGTTACATTTACTCCTATAATATGCATCACACCAAAAAAATATATAAATCCATAGTAATCTTTGTTTACTCAACTGGCAGGGTGAATTTTAACGTTCATTTCACAACATTGGACTGCAACAATATCAAACATTAGTCATATTGATAGGCCAGCACGCCGTATGTGTCTATGTAGAAAACAATTATTTCTATATTGTCTCGAGTCTAGGTGTTGTAGTACCGTCGTTGTTTCTGATTTCTATAACACAAGTCCTTGGCTACTTACATTAGGATCAGGGCCCTTACCATGACCTCTTAAAGCAGGCCTGCTTTTGCAAAAAATACCCTGCTAATTCGTACTATGACATGTTCCTTCCGCAGGCCTGCTATTTTGACGTTTAGAAAAACGTTCACCTTTCAGAGCAATGTATGTGATGTGGTGTCCAATATTTATATTCTAGATAAAGCGTAACACACACAGAAGGCGTGAGCGGAACGGGTCGTTTCTCCGACGTGAGTTGCGCGGTTCGTCGTCTTCACACAGAGAACGGGTCGTGCGCGGAGCGGTTCGGCGGCGGTTTTGGAGCGATTCGAAGGCGCGGCTCGGGTTTGTGCTATGGTCAATAACGCATATAAAATATGAAGCTTCTTTAACACGATAACTTTTACATTTAGTCACTAAATGTTGATTTGCCACGGTCACCCATTCAATGGTCAGGTCAAAACCACGGTCCCATCACTCCCATCCTAGTATCCATACTTAAGGTTCTTTAACCACGGTCCACTTTTATGACATTGATATTTTGGGTGACGATTCTTAAGCAACCTCAAATTTGGACACTAAATGGATGGGTGACCGTGAATAAGCAACCTCAAGTTTGGTCAATAGATGGATGGGTGACCCTGGTTAATCAACCTCAAGTTTGGCCACCAAATGGATGGGTGACCGTGGTTAAGCAACCTCAAGTTTGGCCTTTAAATGGATGGGTGACCGTGGTTAAGCAACCTCAACCTTGGACTAAATGAATGGGTGACCGTGGCTAAGCAGCCTCAGGTATAGCCCCAAAATGGATAGGTGACCGTAGTTAAGCAACCTCAAGCTTGGACACTAAATGGATGGGTGACCGTAGTTAAGCAACCATAAGTTTGGACACAAAATGGATGGGTTACCGTGGTTAAGCAACTTCAAGTTTGGTCCCAAAATGGATGGGTGACCGTGGTTAAGCAACCTCAAGTTTGGTCCCAAAATGGATGGGTGACCGAGGGTTACGTAACCTCAAATTTGAACACTAAATGGATGGGCGACCGTGGATAAGCAACGTCAAGTTTGGTCAATAAATGGATGGGTGACCCTGGTTAAGCAACCTCAAGTTTGGCCACCAAATGGATGGGTGACCGTGGTTAAGCAACCTCAAGTTTGGCCTTTAAATGGATGGGTGACCGTAGTACAGCAACCTTGAGTTTAGTAGATTATTACCTAGTTCGTACAAACATTTTATTTCCTCACATATTTAATTACTTTTTTCATTCAAATCCATAGCGAAAAATGATAATGTTTTGTAAAATAACACAACAGTCGTAGTATACGCGCGGCCCCCGTTCCGCGCACGACCCGCGCACGCTCTCTGTGTGAGCGCTTTGGTCTGAATGCGTGTATCACGACGAATGTAACGAACGCCGCACCCGCGCACCACCCGTCCGCCCGCCGCCTATCTGTGACGGCGGAAGGGCCGCCCGGGACCCGTTCCGCGCACGACCCGCTGCCGTTCCGCGCACGCTCGCTGTCTGTGGGCGCCCATTTAAACCTATGTTAATAGACCCGCCGTACTGCCGTCGTGACCCGTCGCCGTTCCGCGCACGCTCTCTGTGTGTGTTACGCTTAAGTGCGCGATGATATTATTACCCTATTGCTACACTACAGTAGAAGTGCTACTGCGAATGGGTGAAAAATAATAGCCGAGGATCGGGCGGGCTCAGTAGCGTGCATTGGGTGAAGGCCAGCTGTGGACTGCCGAGGGCTGCATAATATGATTATGATGATCCCAGAGAAATTTAAGAGTATTTCTGAATATCTTATTGGCGACCGCCTGGTCTTGTGGTTCGAGCTGTGGTTTACAAAGCCTGGCGGGGTTACCTATCTTATGTTCGAAAAGTTGTCTACAGAATTATATTTCACCGAAAACTTTACGACTAATTTCGTTTCGCCTTTTATCTTTTCATTGAAATGACCTTTGCCACTGTATCAGTTGACCTATTATCAATTCGTTTTTTATTGTTACCCCGACGTTTCATTTCTTCTAAAAACTTATTACCGAACTTGGCTTGGCCAAAATAACGTTTATCCTGTGGTAAGTAGCCAAAGCACTTGTGTTACAGAAATCAGAAACAACGACGGTACCACAACACCCAGACCTGAGACAATATAGAAAAGTTATTTTTATACATTAACCCGACCGGGATTCGAACCTGGAACCTCAGAGATAGCGACACCAAGTCCGGTATGCTCGCATGTCGGCTACGGAGGTCGTCAAGGTTTTATTATGTTACATACAACATTCGCCAAAGCTATTAATGTTAGATGATTTAGTTTCCAGAAAAATGCTTCCAGTATTATAATAATTAATCCTTCATCCTAATCCTTAGTTTTTTTAGCACTCGGCGGCCGCTACCGCGGCATGCTCACTACACTCGCTGCGCTCGCTCCGCTTGCTCGCCTTCGCGGTGTGTGTGGTCACTGTTCTAACCTAACCTAACCATGCTGCATAATTGCATGCAAGTCTGCACGCATGACTGCATGCATGCAACAAGCAAGCAATGCATGCATGCAAACAAGCAAGCAAGCAATTATCCTTAGTTTTTAAGCGCTCGGCGGCCACTACCGCGGCACGTTCGCCTTCACGCTGTGTGTGGTCACTATTCTAACCTAACCTAACCAATTTAGTTCTATTTTATACGCAGTATTCTGGTAAATGAAAATGATTCAAAAGAGACTTCGGCCAACAGTAAAAAGTTATTCTGAAAATCGATGAAACGTAGTTCGATAAAATGATAATTATGTCAAGAGATATTTTGATGGACTAAAAATATGTCAAATGATACATAAAGCAGCAAAAGAAATGACGGTCTATAATTTTCGGCCAGCTGAAATTCTGTCAAGTAAATTACGGACAAGTAATTGGTTACCGCCTGGCGGTTGTAAGTTCGAATCCAGCAAGGTGCGAATGTGACGAGCTCGATTGTTTGTACCAAAGTAATGATGTTTATAAATGTATTTAAGTGTGTTGATTACGTTATCTAGTCACCATAGTACAAGCTTTGCTTAGTTTGGGGCTAGATAATTGGTTTGATTGTTGGAAGTACATATTTATTTATTGGATGCCAAGCGGTCGCATGAGACCGCATTATGCCTTCATACGGAGAAAAGGCGCTTATCTCACATTACAAAATTAGAAATTACAGAAAATACTGGTAGATGCGTTTTTTTCCACTGATTCGGAATAGAAATGTAACTCAATTTGAAAAAAATGACAAATACGTCTCTTTTCCTTTTGACGGCAGAAATTTCAATTTTATCTGTAAGAAGATAAGACTCCGTTTCCTAATATAAATAACAACTTTTAAACGTATATTCAGGAGTTTTTGACTCTATCTAGCTAGGGAAACGTGTTTGTACCGACATTTTGAGATTCAAATTCTAATCTTAACACTGTTTAAATCATTAGACACCGAGTTGAGAGAGATCAAACAAGATTTGTCAGGCGTGTCTTTATCAAACCGCAAAGGTTAGCAGCTAAACGCCAGCAATCGAATGTGGTCGGGGCTCGAAAGTCGATGAAAAGTATGAAAACTGTGCTACGAGCACAACGAACGTGGTGGGAAATGCGCGCGCGCAGCGCAACTGCTGTCAATCGTATCAATCGCATTTATTGACAGGATTGACGCGAGGTTTGAAAGCGAAGTTTTACCAAGTAGGCCATTATTAACTACGGTACGGTAACATGGTTTTACTGGATCCGTTTTTCGGGTTCCGTAGTCCTGAGAAAGAACCCATATAGTTTCGTCATGTCCGTCTGTCTGCCTGACCGAGATTTTGTTAAAAGACCGTTTGTACTAAAAAGCTGTAATTTCGGAGGTGTGTGTAAACCAATTAATTTTTTTTGAAAATAATTCTTTAGTGTAGCTCTCCTACATGTGACGTGGGGACGAATTTTTTTCGCCGTCTACCCCATTGTGAGGGATATCGTTGAGTAGGTCTTTTAAAATGACTTAGGGGTTGCCAATACTATTTTTCGATTTAATGCTCCATTTACGAAATATTAAACTATAAAGTGAAATTTTTTGTTCCAATATAGCGTCCCCGCTCTAAAAGCTTAACTGCTGGCTTGAAAAATCTGTAAAAAAAACCTGATGATAGTGCATTTTATAGACTCTAAAAGGAAAATTATAGCGGTTAAGAAAACTATTAGTTTAGCAGTAATAGTCATTGAAATTTGAAGTTGAATATTTTTAGAATAAAAAAAATAGACATCGTGTGAACGTACCTTTAGAGGTGTTTTAATTATACGGAACAAACTCAAAATCAATCAAAATTCTTTTGAATAATGGATAAAGCGATCCTCACAAAATAATTCCTACTAGATGAATAGAATATGTATGAATAAATACATAACTAAATATCTGATACGAAATCAAATATATAAACATAAGTTCTACAAGGTCCTCAACCTACAGTGAATAATGTCAGAAGTTGGAACTATGTCGCATTGGCATTGTTATGTAACGTAACGTATGTAGGTCGCTCTACATAGCCAGGTGGTATATTAATTTCGTAATCATGTGAAACTATGCTTTTTGCTATTGACTTTAATAATTTCAGAATCATGTTTGATATATTTCGCGAGTAAACAGCAATAAAACAATAATTTAAATTATATTAATAACCCTCTTTTGGCATTCGTGTAAAAAGGATACCTCGACAGAATGACGACCACCGTAGCCGAGAGGCGAGTACGGACTTTGTGTCGCTATCTCTGAGGTCCCGGACTCGATTCCCGGTCGGTCAATGTAGAAAAATAACTATATTGTCGCGGGTCTGGGTGTTGTGGTACCGTCGTTATTTCTGATTTCTGTTACACAACTGCTTCTTTGGCTACTTACTTCAGAGCAATGTATGTGATGTTGTCCAATATTTATGTTAATTCCTTTCTTCGACACTGACAATTGGTGTGTTGTTTGACTATATTAATTTATTTGTATTTATGCAGGAATCTGTTATTTTATTTGTCGATATTAAACGACACGTTCTAACCATGACCCAAAATATTATATCGACGTTATTCGATTCGATAGACACATGATTGAAATTAGTGATCGATCAAATTGACCAAAAGCATTCTTCTATTAAATTCTAAATTCCATGTTCAATCTAACTCGACTCGTGATATCGATGACATTCGATTTATGATCGAAATGAAGGATTGAAAATCACGCAGTGCAGCCTGAAAATGTTTATTACTCGATTCTACTAATACATATCAACCAGAGTTTAGCAATAAGCGATTGCATGGAAATTCAAATCATTCATCGAATCTTCAATCAGAAATGGTTACGACTGAAATGAGTTAGTTCACACATTCAAATTGCATCAGAGTTGTAAATGGAAAATAAAATATTGTAACTTTCTGCTGCACAGATATTAATAATTAATCTGAATGAACTTGTTGCTAAATGCAAAACATGACAATTCCACGCAAGCAAAGAGAGCCATATTAGTTGTTAAGATTATAATAATCGGTTACTTACTTGAATAAATGCATAGCTCTAAACTTTTTTTTAAATATTTCAGTATATTCATAATGTTTGAGAATACTTCAAAATGTTCTAGTTAGCTTTCGAATGTTCGGGATTCTACCCGCGGGAATATTTTAGTATATACTATGACAACGTCCCATAATATTCCGTAACGCGTTAAAATGACCTAGCTAGAGATGTTAATAAACTTAATGACTTGACACAAAGTTTATAATATTAATGCACCTACTATCATATTTAATGGATAAACGGCAGATGCCAGAAGATGGTTAATCTCGTCCAATGCAACAATTTCCCGAGGGAAAAACTACCTACAACTGATAGGGTTAGCAAGCTTCGAGAATAAAAACACAATTTCAGTCTTTGAAGTGAGGAGTAAGCAGATTGCAAGGAAGAGTATAACGTAGAGCGCCGACCCCAAATGACCTGGGGGCAGGGAGGGCCAGTGATGCCCTGCATTCACATTGCACAATCTGCCTGTTTTAGGGTAATCTCGTGTGTACAGGATCACCCTTTCCTTTCACTTCTAAGTAAAAATTGTACCTAGGCGTGACGTCATGTAAAATTTTAAATTTATATATCTCTGTAATATTTTGATTTTGTAAAAAAGAAAATATACGTGTCCAATACTTTTTGGCAATCTACCTGATAGACAAAGAAAAAAAAAGTTTGTCGTCATCTATATACGTCCTCACTGGTTCCCATGTATCGTCAACATACGTTGCGAGGTACACCGCAGGTTTTAAGTGAGTTAACCTTGACGCGAACGGTTGCACAAGCTGCAGTTTTCAAGGGAGTCCCACATAAGCGCAAGGCATTTTTCTACGTAAAAAGGCAAGCCAATGATGATGATGGTCTTCGAAGATGTACTGACTGTCATTTTAATATGTCAAACATTAAAGTCAACAGCGCCACCTACCACAATACCTTATATTTTGGTAATTGATATTAAAAACATGTATGTATTCCAGTTCAAGGTGAAAATCTGTTGAGGAAATTTGACATAAGACATTGTAGTAGGTTGATAACTTGTTAATGATCCACCTTAGGTAACCAGTTGTTTTTTTAGACTGTGCTATATTATGGAAAATAACATAACACCTAAGAAAACAACAACAAGTCAAAAAAACCAGCAAGTATGTCCGCTACCGGTTTTTGGATCTGTCAACCCTAGCATCCTACAAGTTACAACGATTAAGTGCCCAAGGGAGTACTAACTTAATAACTTGGCTTTATGATGGTAAATACACTTAAACGGATGGTCGTTTGCCTAAGTTACGTTACATTTTTATTTACTTTACGCCTAGGTAGAAGTGCACTTAACTAATAGAAAAGTTTAGAAAATATCTCGAGAATATTCTAGGTATTCCTCCGAAATGAAATGTATCTACAATAACTTCATAATATGACAAGCTGACTCAAAATTTGCTGGTAAAGTTATAGTACCTACCACGAATTTAAAATTCAATTAACTCACGAAGCTAGTACCCATTTTCTACTGACTTCAAAAAGGAGGAGGTTTACAATTTGAGGTGTACATTTCATTTTGTTTTATTGAACACAAACTTTTTATTATTATTTTATAATTTTGATCATTCATTATAATTTGGATTAGATATGCAACCTAACCTAACATTAAAGCTGACCTCATTTAAAAAATATGATTTGAGAAAAATTCTGCATTCTATCAACCAAAGAATCTTTCACAAAAATCACCCAAAATTTTTTTGCTCCTTTCTACTGAAGTTTGAAGGGCAATTACAAAGTGTTAGAGGTGAAAGGGCTATAAAACCGACTTACATTGATGTTAATGGGTTCATTGTCAGTCTGACTTTCAGTTGTTAAAGAGATAATAATACTGTATCAAAATGCAAGTCTTTCTAGATTCTGTCCCAACTCCTAATAAATTCTCGCTACTCGTGTAAGTATTTTTGCGAGCAATTTGATAGCAAAACTGTCAAACAGGTTTTTAATTTTATTATTGTACAGTGCACACGAAAAGAAAGAACGAAAAAGTAAGGCCGCGGCTCGCTTACCGCCTGGTGTGTCAAGTGGGACGACAAAAGAAGAGAAACATACGAACGTATCATATACGAGATCGTCTTGCAGTACAGTGCGACTGCAGAAGGATGGGTTTCCACCAAAGTAGAGGGGAGAGTAGACGAACTGTGTTTTCATACAAATGACATTCCGAGCGGACTTCGGTTTGTTTGTCATATGTAAAAAACACAGCTCTTCTC